>BOPP01000009.1:1603701-1644257 GCA_017312745.1 Gryllus bimaculatus | reverse complement strand
TATATATATATATATATATATATATATATATATATATATATATATATATATATATATACACAGTATATACACACCATCATCCTCGTCCCCTCATCATCACCCTATAATAATAATAATAATAATAACAATAACAATAACATAATCTTATTCCCCCTAATTTAAATTTAAGGCTAACAACCTTTTCTTAACCAAGGGATGCAGCCGGAAGGCTGATCCCCATAACTCCACACGGACCTCGGAGAAAGAAATATGTTGCGTGGCCAGTACTGGCAAAGCGATTACAACTATCACTAAGGGACCTGTAAAGTTCCAATTATGTGAATCGTAAGAGATGAAATGCAACTCACTACCTAAACAGAGATTTGAAGAAACTTCGCTGGAGTCCGTCTTTGACCTCTTATTGGTATGTTACTCTTAAATTGGTATTAAAATACTAGATCAGGTAATTAGTAAGGCCCGTATTCTCAAGAACCTGTAAAAACATCCATGTCCACTTTCATTCAGAGAGCAAAACACGTCTTTAAACTGATCCCTTGAAAAATTTTGAGAAAATGACATAACGGCTTTTACCTCTGAGGTACAGATTGAGTCTTCTCTAATTCATTGCAGAAGAACGTTTTTCGTGCCCTGTTTCATCATATTTGAGAAAGTAATGTGCCATGAGAACAAAGTGTAAAAATTGTTTCACGGGTTCCTACAAGACTGCAGACCTTGAGATGACTGGAAGAATTCATAAGTATGCTAATATTTTGCGATTCATATACAGTAGTATGTGAATAATATAGGTAAATCACTTAGGGCCCGTATTCTCAAGCTCCTCAGGATCCAAAGCGTCGATGCCATAATAACGATGGCTGTATTTGTATGAGGAAATATATCATATTCAGAGGTCATTAGTATTCACAAAAGAGTGCTTTTTCTTTAAAGATGAAATAATTGTGGTTGTCAGAATCAGTCATGAACGAAGATTAGATAATTTACTGAAGGATTGCAATGAGAATATAAGTAAAACGAACATACAAGACAAAAAATAATTTACAAATACTTTACATAAAACTATGTTATATTAATAATATTGACTTAGCTTCAGTAGCCTTTCCATTCGTAACATTCTCTAAGATGATTTATTTCTATAATATTATGTAGAATTAAATTTCTTTAATAATTTGGATATTTATTAATTAACCACAAAAATGTACGAAGAAAATGTCATAAATAGTGTACGAACGCCCAGAAATAGTGTACGTTCGTTTAATACATAATTGTGAAGCCGTATCAATGAGTTCCACGTGTTTTCGTCCAGGGGCCAGCGCTGCCACCCGCGCAGCAACGCTGTCGAGCGGGCTGCGCATCGCGGCGCAGCGCGAGCGGAGCGCGTTCGGCCGCCGCCAATTTACGCCCTTTTGTTCTGAGATATCGGCGGCACAATGAAAGAAATTAATTGTTGCATGCTTAATCTTGTTGACAGAGAGCGGCAGTCTGAATGAATATTTCGATTGCGTAACGGCGACGCACCGTTCAATGGGCGCGGTTGAATAACTGGCAGGTATATTTACCCTTGCTAGCTTACAATCAGCGCGAAGCAGCGGAGTGCGGCGGCGGCCGGCGGAGGCTGCGTGGACGCGGCGCGCCGGGGCGGGGGAGGGGCTTCAGAGGTCAGGGGCGAGGGGACGGGCATGTGGAGGGATGGAGAGCGCCACGCCGCACTCAGCCACGATCTATATCGGGGCGACCGGCAGAGCTGCTGTCTCCATGGCAACGGGATGCTGGGAGAGAGAACCGGGCAGACAGGGTGCCGCGGAGGGCGCGCGCAACAAGGGCATAAGTGACTGGAGCGCGGAGTCCCGTGACGAGAGCGCACGACTGCGCGGCGGCGCTGGCGGCCGACTTTCCTCACGGGACGTCGAACCGCCCGGCCTCTGCCCCAGTTTGTTTGCTGGCCATGGCACTCAATATTGCGTTTTCGGTACTCGATTAACGTCCCGTAAGATTTTCAAAAGAGAAATAAATATTTAAAATGCTTGTTATTCAGTAGATGACATCTCATCCTGGTATCCACTACGACAAAATGTTATAATACAATCTAACGGAGTTCTTTTAATGTGGACTGCTTTTAACACTCTTCAAACGTCATAAGTCAAGAAGTAACCGCTGCAATGGTTGCTCATGAATATTAGCCATAGAAAAAAAGAGTCATTTTGTCAAAATGAGAACATTACATATATTACTATTATTATTGGTGTTACCTATGAAGTTTTCATTTACTTAATATAATATAATAATTCAATAATAGTTCTTATATCATATCACGAATATATTGATTCGAAAGGATTAAGCAACGTGACACCGAACTGAATTGTTTAACTTCGTAGAAACATACGATAAAGGTCGAGAGTGAGGACCAGCATGGTAGCCACGCTTCTACAAAAAATAATTATCTCATGAATTTGAGAAAAATTGGCAGAAATTTCACAAATTTCCTCGTACAGTCAGCCAGAAATACGCAGGGGGGAAGCCGACCGTGTTGTTACAAGGCGAGCGTACGTGAGCTCACCCCCTCTCATCAGCGGGGAGGGGGCTTTCTCTCGTCTGGCCAGGGCCCTCGCCCTCTCTCGCCCCGCGCCCGGGGGCGTGCAGCGTTGCATAATTCCTCGTAGGGCGGGGGCGGCGGGCGAGGGCGCGCCTGCAGGTGGAGGTGCGACGCGCGGTGGCGTCGCGACGGTGGCTTCGCGATTCCCGCCCGCCCCTCCCGCCCCTCCCGCCCCGCCACGCCTGGCCCCTCCGCACCGCGCCGCCACCGCCGCCGCCGGATGAAATCTCGCGTTTCTATGGCAACAAAATCGATACTTCGGATGGACCACCGGCAGCACCGGGAGCGGTCCCATCGCAGCTCGCGCCCGCCGCCGCCGCCCACCCCCGCACACCGCATCGCGACGCCACGCGACGCTGGGTCCGTTCGCCCACGCAGTCCTACGTCGCCCGAAATTACGCACCGGGAGCGCGGGCGGCGCCATTTTTGTCAGACTTTACCTTTTGGAGAAGGAGACTCACAGCAGGCGGAATTGGATTGGGGTAAACTTGAACAACACACACGAACACCATGTTCTGGCACCGTATACCGTTTATTGTAGGGAAATAGTTCGTAGTGAGAAGAAAAATACATTTTTATACTTATTAATGTTTTAAAATAAAAAAAATATTTATTCATATTTTTTCAAGGTTTTTCATGACATATAAATATGTTAAACATTACGATTACTTGTTAATTTCCTGAGATTTGA
This sequence comes from Gryllus bimaculatus, assembly GCA_017312745.1. Classification (NCBI taxonomy): domain Eukaryota; kingdom Metazoa; phylum Arthropoda; class Insecta; order Orthoptera; family Gryllidae; genus Gryllus; species Gryllus bimaculatus. The sequence continues at coordinate 1,640,976 of BOPP01000009.1, read as the reverse complement.
ATTTTTATTTCAACATATGTTTTTGTCTTGCTGAGAACGAAGGTGCGAGTGGCGCTATTTTTGTCAGACAAGGGGATTTACCTTTTAGAGACGGAGACGGAGACTTCGCAACAGGCGAAATTGAATTTGGGAAAACTGGAAGCACACACGAATGTAATGTGCCGGCACCTTACACCGTTGGGGAGTAGTACATAGTAAGGAAAAATGTTCAAATTACATAACGTTTAAAAAACATTAAAAAGTATTTACCTACAATTTTGCGAGGTTCTTCATGACAAATTTAAGAGTGCAATAAATTATAGTTACTTGTCAATTTCTCGAGATTCGAATTCTTATTTGAACATATGATTTCTTTCACTGTCAATAAGTAAAAAATATATGTTCTGCTTGCAATTATATATTTTTATTTAATACACTACTCAAATTAATGGTACAGTACTTCAATACAAAAATAAATAAAAAATAGTTCAGATTTTACCTTTGAAACCTTGTTGCTCTAAAAATTACATTTAGTTTGAAATTCAGAAAAAAATTGATGAAATGGTTAAAAAGTGTGTAATATCTTTACAAATAATCAAAGCAGTTTTTGCGATTGTGTAGTTTCCCAAATCGAACTGGAAAAGTTATATTTTGTAAAAGTCTCTTATTTGTCTTTTTACGTTGATTGATGAGTTAACTTGCGCCTCAGAGTGAACTATGCTGTAATGTCCCATTGTGGACCAATGTTGATTATCAGATAAACGACTCTCGAAACCAATTTGTTCCCCAACAATTTATATGTGAATTTGAAGCTAATTTATTAAAGAATTGTGTTCTTGCAATATATGTAGTGAAAATTGCAACATAATTTAGCGATTACAGATATAAATCTCTATTACTCTCTCTTTCAACTAAATAAAACATCAAAATTTTCAATGTTTCTCTTGTAACAACAATAGTATAAAGCAATTATATTTGCAGTGAGACAATATAAAACACTATATTCTATAACTACTATATACATTTTCTTTTCTAATTTTTAGATCTTTTCTCACTGTGTAACTTGTGTCTTCGTGTACTACTCTTCCTTTCCAATTTAAGAATAATTAATAACTTTGTAAAAAAACAGAATTTGATGTTTTTTAAACATTGATTATTTGGAAGGTTTGACAGTGGATTTTAAATAAGAGACTCCTATGTTCACTACAATAATACGAAGATGCAATTATTGAGATATGCTGTTTTGTAAGAGGGAGCTGGAAATGTATATTGAGAAAACATTGCATAATGAGTCTCGTGCAGCCGGCGATCTGAATTTATAAAATGTGAACGTCACGTCAGTTAACAATAGGCGGTGTTCGACCACAAAGACAATTTCCATGCAAATGAAAAAATGCAACTTTGCACATTGCAAATGCAACATTTGTTCGAAGAAAGATGCAAATGATTCCATACCTTCAGCAGATGTTATTTTTGCATTGTTTTCTGTCTAGGATAAAGTGATTGCTTTTAGTCACGTGCAGAATTTCTACATCAATAATGCAAAATTGCATAATAAAAAATGGAGTTTATATGAAATATTGTATGACTATCTTTTTTATTTAAACATGAAAACTTGTGACTTTAATGAACTGCGTACTTTACTATACGTCTAATATATTCGTATTGAGTTAACTATCATAAATGTTCGTATATGTAATATAGGTATAATTGTAATATTTCGCCTACAATTGATATTTAAGTATTTTTGTTTATATACTTTCTAAATGAATTATAATTGATTTGATCATAATGTTTTGGATGATAAAAACGAAATGTAGAAATTGAATAAAAGTCATTTAGGAATTCATTTTTTTCAAGTTGTATATTTGGTTCTAGTATGTTTAGCTTGTTTTCGCTGTCGTTTTTGTGTTTGTTCTCGTGTTTTTACCATCTCGACGTCAAACGATGTAGTACTTTTCTTTCTTTTTTCTCTCATACGCTTATTCTCACTGTTTTTCCTCTTATCTTGTCTCGCATTTTCTATGCTTTGCTTTTGCTATATCCCACGAGTCTTCCAACATTCTAGCTTGCCTTGCATTACTCTCAACAGTAGCACAATTTATTGATCAATCTATTCACGTAGCCTTGACGTTTCTTACACACACTTTTATCCGTAAACTGTAACGGATTTTCACTAAAGCTTTTTTGCCACGATATTTTGATGCAGGTGTTTGTGTATAGTTCATCTAAACAGACTACGCTTTTCGAGAAGTGGTGCTATTTTTTCATTTACTACAAGCTATTTAACTTTTAAGCGGTTCTAAGAAATAATAACAGAGAACGAGAACGAAAATATTCTGTATTCACAGCAGAGAGAACTAATTTCTGTAGTCGCTTCATAGACGATTTCACGAACCTGATTTTCTCCCACGTTTGGTCGATATTTGCAATTTCTAGATGGATGTTTCCGAGAACATTGATAGAATATAAAAGTCTTAACACGAAAGAAAACAAGGGATCTCAGAGAAAAACGGCAGTTTTTAGGAAATTTCGGTGTTGGAATAAATTCTGAATTAATCGGAATTCCACTTCCTTCATTAATTTTCTTTCACAACTTACGTCGCATTGAAATATAAAAGCTCCATCAGGAAAAAAAAATAAAGTCAGCTTTCAACATTATAAATGAAAACGTTTAAATGCATTGAAGGGCGCTGGCAGCCGGTTGTGACATAACAAGAAAGGAAGAATTTTTATTGTATAACGGCGCGTAAAGGTAGGTCCGGGAATTGAATATCAGAATGCTGCTCAATGATTTCTGAAGGAAAGTTCAGGACAGGAAAGATCAGTTTCAAAACAAATTCACTGACTGCGCTAAATCTCGTTTTCTTTCGTACATATGGGACAATGTAGTACATTATTTAAAGATAAATAAGCCTCGATAGCAATAGATACACGTAAGGTGATTTCAGTTAATAGACCTATAATAATGTTTATAACACTTCAGAGAAAATCTTTATCAACCATTCATTGGATGTTAGACTGAAAATAGTTCAATTCGCATAATCAATTAATTTGTATATATTTTAACAACCTAAAACAGGAATAAGGATAATCAACGAGCAATATTGATAAACTAAACTTATCGGGAAAAAAATCATTTCGTCACATGTACATATTATGTAATGTAATCACTCTACACAAAGCAAAATCTAAAACGAAGCATTGAAGAAGACCAATTAGCATTTTAAATTCTTAGATACCACAACACTTTAAAAAGACGATTGTTAGGTTCTACCAGCCACACCATCCTGTTAACTGGTGCACACCGTTGATCCTTAGTGAGTTCACCGAGAGGTAGCGTAATGAAACCTCTGGCGTTGGAAAAGCAGGTTGAACCCTTTTTTAAAGCGAGGTATCGGCGAGACGTGCAACCCCTGTTCGTGGCGGTGCGTGTTTTCGCAGGCGAGGATATACAGCCCGGCTTTTAATCAGGCGCCTCCACGCGCGGGGGCGGAGAGGCTGCGAGCGCCCATGAAGTGTCGTAATTGACACCGAATACGCGGCCATGATTAAATTAGCGCGCGCGCGGAGCTGAACGGCCCTCTTCGCGCCGCCGCACCTGAGGCACAGCGCGGCGCGCCCACCCGACGCGCTCCACGCCTCCGGCGCTCTCTACGCAACCAGAGCCCTCCACACCTACAGCACAGCCTCTCCACACTATTCGCCTTCTCCACGACATCCATGCTCTCTACGCCCTCTACGACCTGAGCCTCAGAGCACCGCGCCCACCAGACGCGCTCGACGCCTCCGACGCTCTCTACGCAACCAATGCCCTTAACACATACTCCACATGCCCTCTAACCCTATCACTATTTTCTTCCTCTACGACGTCCTTGCTGTCTACGCCCTCCACGATGAGGCGCAGAGCACTCTCCACGTCTGCGACACTCCCTACGCAACCAGAGCTCTCCACACCTACACCACACGCCCTCCACACTATTCGCCTTCTCCACGACATCCATGTTCTCAGCGCCAAGCACCCCTTCACGACCGAAGGCGCCGACGCTCTCTACGCAACCAAAGCCCTCCACACATTCACCCTACGCCCTCACACGCCGACACTCTTCACGTCCTCCTCGACGGCCGTGCTCTCCACGCCCCCGACGCTCTCTACGCAACCAGAGCCCTCCAGACCTACACCACATCTCCACACTACGTCACTCTTGGCCCCCTCCGCGAACTCGTTCTCTATTCGCTTCTGAAGCTCTCTACGCAACCATAGCCCTCCACACCTACACCACACGCCCTCCACACTATTCGCTTTCTCCACGACATCCATGCTCTCAGCGCCACACACCCCTTCACGACCTGAGGTGTAAAGCATCGCGCCCACGCAGCTCTCTCCACGCCTATCATGCTCTCTATGTAACCAAAGTCCTACACACCAACAACCCACGCCCTACATACCCCGTCGCTCTTTGCATCGTCTACGACCACACCTCCGACGCCCTCTATGCATCCAGAGTCCTCCACACCGACACCACACGCCCTCCACACTCCTTCACTCTTCACGTCCTCCACGACATCTTTGCTCTCAATGCCTCCGACGCTCTCTACGCAGCCAAAGCCCTACTCTCTCCACGCTGTATACATCCATCTCACTCTAATCACTCTCAATCCTCTCCAAGTCACCCATTCCTTCGACGCTCACTGTGCAGCGTCTGCACACCTACCCTCCAATGCCATCCACACCTACTCAAAGGCTACCACATCCTCTTCACTCTTCTCGCCGTCCACGTCTTCGGTTCTCTCCACGCCCTTCACGACCTTTGGAACAGAGCATCACGGCCACCCAGCACTCTTCATTCCTCCGACACATTCTACGCCACCACAACCCTCCACACCGACACGTAGTCTACAGCCTCCTCACATTCCTCGCTCACAATGTTCACTGTGAATTGAGAATTACGTTTTGAGAAGTTTCTTAATAAATTTGAATTAACTACAAGTATAAATTACGCGAAAATTACTTGTTTAAAAATAGTACATGACCCTTCTCGAACATTTAATTTTTACTTTCCCGTACACATAGTAATATACTTAGTATAGGGAAAGTTATAAAATACTGCAGATAATCGATTTAGATATTTCGACAGAAATACACGTTTTGGGATCCCCTGATACTGAAAAAATCATTTTTTCAAAACACCTTTCAGTCTGTCTATCTGCCTTCTGTCCGTCCATCTGAGAACACGACTAGAGTCTAAACCATATGTGGGCCTTTTTTAAAAATGGATATTCCGCGGTCACTCTGGATCCACGCGAATTTGGAAAACCTTCATTAAAATTTTGGGAGTACTTTACATGAAGGCCCCCGGATATTTTACGAACTTGTCTCAAAAACGGTCCCAAATTGTTTCTTTAAATTTTTGTAAGAATAGATTAAAATATACTTAAGGCGACATAGGTACAATTTTATAGTTAACTCTAAATTTTCGATTATTACAAAAGTTTGCATTTTTCGGCGATTGCTAACAACTACGAAATAGAAGGTAGAGATTTTTCCTGCAAATAAAATATGCTTACTATAATTAGTTCTTTCATTAATGCCATGTACATTTTTTATTTCTAGTATTTTTCGCTTAATATTTCAGGCAAAATGTACAATTTTTAAAAATTACAAAAGCTGCTCAAAATTTTTTCTTTGAACTTTTCGTAGGGATAGTGCTAAATGCACTCAATAAGATGACATATACACCGTATTGCTCTGTTCTTTTGTTTTATCAAAAATAACAAAAATGTATTTTTTACTTGTCTTTCGAGCCATTAATATTTACATTAGCAGCGATTTGTTCACAGTATTGTATTTATGAGTACATGCGCTTTAAATAATGTCACATAAAGTTATTCGAAAACTCAACAGTTTTCTGTGAAAATGAGCCCAAAATTACGTATTTTCTGGAACGCTCAAACGCTATTTTTTTCAAAAATTGCTCCAAATTTTTACCTCAAACTTTTCACACGTATAGTACAATTACAATGACGTACAGTTAATTTTGGGGTATTGTGTTTTTACACGAATGAAATTTGTTTGGAAGATCAGTCACGCCGTTAATATGCACATTTCCAACAATTTGTATACACCATTGCATTTGTGAGTTAATGTGCTTCATATGATTTCTAAGGAAGTTTTTTGATAACTCAACCATTTTCTGTGAAAAATAGTCTCAAATTTCGCATTCACAGTGACACTTAAACGCTTCTTTCTTGGAAACCACTCCAAGTGTTTCTATGATGTTGCCATATAGGAGGAGGATTTTCTCTTCTATAATACTCTTTAAGTAATTTAGGGTAGTAATTTTTACTCTTTAAGGTTCTATCATTAAAACACCGAAAAACTGACAAATTAAAAAAATATAGGGTGACAATTGATGGCAGCGGCAAGAATATGTGCGCATGTACGAATAGCTAGCCCAGACAAGAAAATAAAAAATACTAATACGGGAAAGTCTGTGCCATTGTGTAGCATTACTAGTTATATTCTAATATACTATATACGTTGTACAGAGATAATTACGTAATGCTGCATTGAAAAACGGCGATTTTTTTGCAGTAAAATTCGAATTGTAGATCCTTCATACAGAAAAAATGGATCATTCTTTTCTCTATAACATGTGAAAATTACTTCCTCTAGTTATCAGAATTTACGTTTTGTGATTCCTTGTTTCCAAAAAATTCGTCTCTGGCAAAATGTCTCTCCGTCGTCTGTCAACAAGTTATTGGATATTTTATTTTTAATTTCACAAATACATTCAACGTGATCGCATGTGGCGATAACAAAAAAATGGTGAAATTTTCTTTGGTTTGAGAGGTACTTCAGGTAATTGTTCGTTGAGAAAGCTAAATATACTTGAAATGTTTATGTTGTACTGTTTCTGAAAGTATGAGTTAATACCATGATGGGTGTTACCTTGCGTTGCCGCGCGTATTTTCATTAAAATTGATATTCCCCAGACGATCTGGCTGACGTCACGGCCCCTTCAATTATAATCCTATGTTTTAGTTTTAGGATATCACAGACAATGCTAACCAAATGGCGCAAATCCCAATTTCACAAACACTTAAATTTTCGAAAATCTCTTAGTATTGACGTCGTAGAATTTTTCTACGAATAAAATCTGTTCTTCAAAACTGGGTCTTTAAATGAAGTCAACAGACTATTTGACTAAGGATTTGAATTATATAATAAATTACTATTATAAATAAAAAATGGTGAATATATTTAACAATTTAAAAGAAAAATTATAAAATACATGAAGGTAGAAAACTAATTTTGTAAATACTGAATAGAGTATACTTACTTATGAAAACAAGGTATGTAAATGTATTCAAATGGCCGTGAAGGCAAAATAAACTAATCTATCAAATACATTTTCCCCCCAAAATAATAATTTTGAAGAAATTTTTGCGAAATAAAAGATTTTTTAAAAAACAAGCTTTTCTCAAAAACCGTTTCAATTTTTTTTTTAATTTTCACCGATAGCACTACATGCATTCAATAATATGACATTCCCTCCATTTTGATATATTCTTTAGATTTTTCAAAAATTACAAAAATGTAATTTTTTCTATACCAATCATGTCGTTAATATTTTAGTTTATAGGCATTTAATGCATTATTGAATTTGTGAGTACAATGATTCTTATGAAATTTATCAAAAACTTTTCAGTGAAAATTAACTTTAAAAAGGGCGTTTCAGAAATGTTCAGAAGACATTTTTTTCAAAAACCGCTCATTGATTTTTCTTTAAAATTTATGTTCGAAATTCTAATTAAATTAAATATACTCAATTTTTATGTATCTTTTTGATTTTTCAAAAACTACACGAACGTAATTTTGAAAAAATATCTCTGACATCATTAGTATTTACATTACTGGCGTTTTCTATACATTGTCGCATGTGTGAACGGAAGGGCTTTAAATTATTTCTGATGAAGATTGTCGAAATCTACAAACGTTTTCTTTATAAATGGGCTCAAAAATGCGCATTTTGTGGAATTCTCAATCGACAGTTTCGTTATGAAACGGCTCTACCTTTTTCAATGAAAAACTGCTATTAAGACTATGTTTTATTCTTCTGTAATATTTTTAAAGGAATATTTCAGTTAAACTATTAGGAGACCGAAAAAAGGAGAAAGATATTATTTTGGCGACGAAGGGTAGCAACCGGGAATAAGGTGGGGCAATACTGAATATCAACCTAAGACTAAAGTGATAAAATAACTAAGTTGTGCGAGGAAAACTGTACCATTTTGTAGCACCATATTTCACTTTAGAGACATCTATATCTTCATAATTGCATTTTTGCAATGTTAATTTTTGATATTTTTAAAAATACACAGAGTTTGCCGAAAATTGAACCAGGCCAAAATTTTTAACCGTCCTTCAATACATACGAGGAAAAAATTTAAAGAAAAAATTGGAGCCGTTTTAGAGTATATAATTGTTTTGAGGATTGCAAGCAAATTACACAAAACTACTCATATCATGAAAAAAAAATTGTTTCACGCCCTTATTTCAAGATGTCTTTGAACAACCGATTCATTAAGAAAAACGTTTTTAACTTCAATATTGTGTTTTAGGAAGAGTGTAAAAAAATCTCAACTTTTGCAATTAAAAAATGGGGCAATACTGAATTTAACGAAAGCCGCGTCATTTTTAAGCAATCCGAGAGCTATGAGTATTTACCAAATGGGGAAATTTTATTGAAATTAAAAATGCGAATAGGTGCTGAAATGCATAGTGATTTACTATTTCAATCCTATACGTATCAAGACTACTATGAGGAATTGTTTACTCTTTGCTCTAACCACAAACTAAGATCTACGTTATTATCTACAATGAAATTTAGGCCAATAGGAGATGATGAATAAACAATTTTCAAAATGAGGTAATGTTTTAATGTGAAAACGGCATGCTACCATTAGTTGCAAACCCTCTTTTTAATGTTGTTCTAAAATAAAACAGCATGTATTCAAAAAAATTAACGATTGCAGGTTTCAGTTAATACTTTTGAGATTGTATTAGAAGCGCTACGTCATTCAATTTGATTAAATCTTCATATTCTGTTTTTGATGTAAAAATATATTGATAAAATAAAGATTGGGAATCTGCTCCCCTCAAATACTTATCGAAGAGTTTAGATTTTGTATAGACTTTCTACGTTTGGTGGAATTACTTCTGTAAGCAAACGCCGTGCAGTATTCCGAGACACATTAAAGGTGTAAGAAAGGAGGATAGAATAAATAGGACAGCGATGTTTGTATGGTTCGTTGATTGGTTGTTGGTGATTCCATCATCGTGAACTACAGAGCTCATTACTCTAGTGCATGTTGTTTTTCTCGGGTGGCGGCAGTGATCTTCCTGGCGATGGCGAGTTCCGACACCGACCTACCGTCTGCTCGCGGGGTATCCCTCAATCAGGTATCTCCCATCATCGGGGCACCGCCCCACTCGGGACAAGCTCTAAGCTCCCGACTCCATCTCTTGCATTGTGTGGTAGTGCAATGCATGTTAGTGTAAGTGTATGGAAGGGGTAAGGATATTACTCGGAAGAGGAAGAAAATATTGTGCGCCGTCCGTGGCTCGTTTGTTAGGGTACTGCTGTAGCCCGTTTGTTAGGGAATCCCCTGGCGTTGGTCGGAGAAACCACAGAAAACTAGCGATCTGAGCTGCCGGCGACTGAATTCAGCCTAGGTGAAAAGCTAGTGTCGAAAATCTTGCTAATGTCGGGACTCAAACCTAGGGCCTCCCTGTCAAAGGCAATGCAGTGACATCAGTTGATGCACTGAGTCCCATCTCCCGATGACAATGTTTGGAGTTGGGAACAAATGAGAAGTAGGTTCTGCCGGAGGAAAGAACAGATGTAGGATTTGTGAATATAATGCAGAGACTTGAGAACATATGATTGAGAGATGAGGGAAAAGATGGACAACAAATAATGAATGGAGAAGGTTCAGGGAGATGGAGAAATATTATGTGACAATGGAAATGTAGAGAGAATGATACAGAAACTAAGAGAGAAAGAAGGGAGTTAACTTAGGATTAGGAGACCTTAGGGTGGAGAATAAGAAAGTTTAATCATGATTTAGTATAATAGGGTAAGGTGGGGACGTGAAGGAAATATGAATGTGAAACGAGAATTGTGTAAATGACATAGAGAAGCCAATGGAATGAAGAGATAGGAATGTATGAGCAAAAGAAGGGGTTTTAAGACAATTTTTTGTAATGTGAAATGCATCTGTTGTAGCTTTTAAAAAAATGAATAAACTGAATATGGTGATAACTTACTACGTTTGGTTATGGCTTCGGGAGGGAGCTTTCTATCGTATACGATGACGTTATCTACTGACTTCTCAAATGCTGCAGATATTCACTTAAGGAAATAGTAAGTAAACTTTACGTATTTAATACATTAAAATATTTTTGTGTATACTAGTGTACGCGATAATCTAGTGTGTGTAATTCAAATGAGGCAATCATATTTTGTGACCCGTCGGATAAATTAGTGAGTAAGTAAACGAAAACAAATGAACAAGAATTGCGGAAATTGTGAATACGTAGACCAATTAATGAGCAAACAAATGTGTGATGTAGACACGACCAAATATACCGGTTGTGAGTTGATTAACTGGGCGACTGAATTAACGTAGTTCATACATTCCTGAAAAGCATGTTGGAAAGGACAAACATTTTACAAAGCAGCCAATCGTGTTTTCGTGCGCCCTTTGCCCCCAAAATTGAAGGCTAAGGAGGAGCCCGAAGAAGACCCTAGAGCACAGGGCTGGCGCGGTCCCTGGGGGCGGCGGCGGCGCCCCCAACCCGCCGGCAGGCGCATCACCCGCGTACGAGGGCGGTGGCGGTAAGTGAAACAGGCTCCCCGCGGCTGCCGGATATGCATATTTTAAAAGCGTTTCTGCGGGCCCGGGCTTTATCTCGCGCCGCTCATTCAAATTTCATCTCGCCCTTCCCTTCCCCACCCCGCCCCCCACCCCGCCTCGCCGTGGCCGGCCCCTCGACCGAGATACGTAAGGATAATTTAACGGCGCTGCGTCCCTCTTTTGTGTCGGCCTCCACCGCCGCCGCCGTCCGCGAGATGAAAAGCGCGCGATGGCTCTGAAGAAAGGCAGCATCGACGGACGCGGCCGTGGCCGACGCGAGGCGGCGCCTCGCGACGCGGACGCCCCGAGCGCAACGGTCGGCAGCAGCGGTTTTCCACGCCCACTCGTTACCATCGCCCGCGGCCACCACGCACCCTGCGCTGCAGAGATCTAGCACCTGCGGGTGCTGGGATGAAGTCGCATTTGCGAGGTGCTTGCACAGTGTGTTCCGTTAGTATTATTATTTAGTCAAACAAACTGTATGTGACGTATGGGGGAGAAGATTATCTGCGCACGTTTTCTTGAGTGCCAGAATCCCTTCCCGTCATTTTAACTATAAATAACTCGTCCTTACCTCTTTTCCTACCATTACAACCAAACGAGGAGTTCAACAAAACGTGCGCATAGTGAAGCTAGATTTACGTCCAGAAGCAAAACAAGGGGCCATCTCAGCATTTGCTCAATGGATCAGTGAAACTAGACATAAACCTGATCGAGATAGTATGTCTGTGTGGCTTCCGTGTCACGTCTGCATGCTATCGTATTTCTAGATTGATTCCGCGCGCGTCAACGGCGAAGGCCATTAGTCCCGTAAGTGTAGTGTATGTTTTCTTCCGAAATGAGGCTGTGATGTTTCTGCGCTGGATGGTGAGATCCAGTGTCGACAGCTTGTGGGGTTTTCGCCAAACAAGTCTCTCCCGCCAGCGGGGCACCCCTCCAGCCGGGACAAGCTCTAAGTTCCCGAGCGGTCTTCCGGTATGTTTCAAGGTGTAGTGCATGTATGCGTAATTAAGGGGAAGAGGAAGGAAAAATGGCGCGCGGACCATGGTTTTTTTGTAAGGGTACTGCTCCGGTATTCGCATGGTGTTGATGAGACACCGCGGAAAACCACCGATCAGAGCAGCCGGCCGCAAGAATTCTGACCTAGCTTTCTAGCTAGTGTCGAAAATCCTACCTCCATCAGGACTCAAGAATTTCTCAATGTTTCTCGCCAACTGTGAGCGGCTCATCCGCTAAATGCGAACACTATGGAAAACACTGACCGAATTCCCACATGCAAATTACCTGCGGATCGTTATATTCACAGTGTTCTTGCTTTTCCTTGCAATGGTGGTCGGGTCGCCTATCGGGTTGGTCCGGTATTAGCGATATCGAAAGGACACGAGGGCGAACTTCGGTAGCGGCAGCAGTGACCCGGAGTACGTACTGAGTAAATGGAGTCCATAATTACTCGCTAGTTTATATGAAGCCCCTATAATATTCTTGAAATTTTCTACAAACTACTCCATATTTTCATTTAAATATTTTGTTCGAGTAGAGCGGAGTACGCCTAGAAAAATGCTACAGGTTCGATTTTCATATAAAATTTTGAATTTGTGACAATTGTAAATGTTTAAACTTTTTGAATTCCCTCTTAAATATATGAAATAGATATTAATAGTGACGATAGATATTTTTTCTAAATGAAATCTGTTCCTCAGAAATAAATGTTAGCTCGCACGGGTTTTATTTGTATTATAAAATTACGTAACCATTGGAAATAATTACGAAAATGTATGCGCTCTTTTAGCGCCACTAGGTTTTTTATATTTAATTTTATATGTTTAAATCACATAATAAATCACTTATGATCAATTTTAATATTTCACGTAAATTGCTCTTTACAATTGACTATTACTTTTTTTGTTCATAGCCGCCAGGGAAGATGGATCAGGGCATCAAGTAATGTCACAGCCTATGACCGGGAGTTCCTAGGTTCCACTCCTAACGGTGGCAGGTTTTTCGACACTATCTTGTCAGCTAGATCGAATTCAGTCGCTTTCTGGAGGCGAATTCTTGCGGCCGGCTGCTCTAATCGGAAGGTTCCCAAGGTTTCTCCGATCAACAGCAGGTGAATGCTGGAGTAGTGCCCCACCAAACGGGTCACTGACGGTGCGCGATCTTTGCTTCCTCTTCCTTGTCCTAACCTCACCCTTTCACACACACACCAACAGATGCCGGGAGACCAGAGAGATTATCCCGGCTGGGGCCCCGCTGGCAGGAGATAACTGGTTGGGGAAAACGTCGACGGCAGGTCGGCGCCGCTTATCACCATTCAGCGGGGGACGATCACCGCCACCGTCCAAGCAAACAAATGCACTACACTTACGGCACTAATAACCCTAGTAGTTGACACGTCAATTATGTTCACAATCGAATAGAAATGGGAGAGTTTTCTATCAACCTCGTGCTGAACGAAGGTGATTTTTTGCTGCTGATGAAAGTGATGACTTTTGTAAAGTGTATTGCTTTAGACAAAATTTTTTCATATTCGGTGTCTGATATTCTGGGATAATTATTGAAAAAGACAGTTGAAATCCAGTAGCATCGTCATACATACGATACATTTGATTTACAGATTTACTCGAATTATGCTAATGAACTGTGAGTTATCTGTTTATTTGCTTAAGTACTCGTACTGTGTTCGTGTTTTTGGCTCGTCAGTAGGCCAGGGCCTACCAGTGGTGGCTGAACCTCTCGGCATGGGATAAGAGGTTCCTGTGGTTAGCACGAAGACATCCTTCCAATGTATATGCAAGTCTTCTTAACTTTGGGCTTATCAAACTCTTTGTCATTGTGTATAAACACTGTTTGTAAACTATTTTTATGAATACATTATATGTCGCCAGTCATCCAATTCCTTTGCGCATATATCTTGGATCCGTGTTGGATCGGTGGATCGGTGAGGCCTGGCACGAAGTCGGCTTCCAAAACATCCCAAAGGTGTTCGATAGAATTCAGGGATGTTATTGTCGTATTCCACTCCGCCACAGGCCGTGCAGTATGAACAGGTGCTCGATCGTGAAGAAATATACAATCGCCATCCCCAAAGTTCTCTTCAACAGCGGGAAGCAAGAATGTGTTTAAATCATCAACATAGGCCTGTGCCGTGATAGTGCCACATAAAACAGAAAGGGGTGCAAGTCCCGTCCATGAAAAACACGACCACATCACAATACTATTTTGGACGTGTCCGGGTACTTTTGATCACATAGTGTATACACTTTTATGCATATTTGCGCAGAATGACTAGAACTGTGAGCTCTCAAAATATTGATATTTCCTTCTTGCTAACTGCGTAAATACAGTAATGAAGAATTGAAAGAACAATCTAGTATCTACAAATTTATGAATTTTCTGATTCGATTTGCTATAAACTATATAAAGATATAAACTTGATCTCGGAAAATATAAAAACTTAAATGTTGTGGTTTGGTTTAATCAAACTTCGATATATCGTGTAAAATATTTTAAATAGCGCTATCAGTGATACAATAGAACATTACATTGTAATGTACTTGAATAATACAATTTATTATCTCAGTTCTAGGCGAATTCTTCTTTTTCAAACCTTTCCCTCTCCTTTCCTTAAGGAGTAATATTAGTCTACTTTTCTCTTCCCATATAGGCCATTCTTCATGAAGTAGAAAGAAGCCGGCAACACTTAAAGTGAAACGATCATGACAAAGGTCTAAACTGAACTGTAAAGCAATCGGACAGAATGTAAAGAATTGTTAGTGTATATTATGTGCCACCTATAATATGAGCACGTTGCGTTTGGAGCGACATCTCATTGGTTGTCTATAAAATCGCGGCCAAGAGCGAATAAGAATATTGAGATAGAAAAGAAGAAAAATAAAAATACATCAGAACGACTCAACTTCGACTCAGTCAGTACTCGATAGGTTTCGAATAAGGTAAAACGAAAACGTTTTCTGAGCTCCAACGTAACTCAGAGGCCAAACCAACAATTTATTGATTATTTTGTTCTCGGACGCGTCAACTACTATGGTCATTAATCCCGTTAGTGTAATTGTTGTTATATCCAGAGGGGTGGCGGTATACCTCTCTAGATAAAACGTGTGATCCAAGCTCTCTTATCGGCTTCCCCCTCCTTGTGGATTTCCCTTCCAAACATGTCTGTCAGCAGGGCAAGCTCCTGACATATGTGGTAATGTAGTGTATTCATACATATATGCAGTGCTTGAGTTATAAAGTTTTAGATCTCGGAACGCGCCCTAAATTAATTATTTATTTCATAGAAATAATTATACATTTATTGTCTAAATTAATAATAGTTATGGAGGCACCGTAACGCCGTTCGGTCGCGTTCCAACAGAAATCAAGCCCTGCGTGTTTGTAAGGGAAGAAACGGATACAGAATGGAGAATGAAAGATTGTGGTTCGATTGTATGCAGGTACTGTTCTGGTTTTCGCTTGGCGTTAATTGGAGAAATCACGGAAAAATACTAATCAGAGCTGTAGCAGCCGTTCGCCATAATTCTGCTCCAGACATCGCATGAATTCAACAAACCTAATGTAGAGAATCCATCACCGACGGGACTCGAACCCTAGACTTTCCGGTCAGAGACGTTGCAGAGGCAACGGTTGTTGGCCAGAGCCTACTCGGGCGGTGAGAGCCAAGAAGTTGTGCGAGACTTACGAGGCCACGTGGTAGTTGCTGTCCCTATGCTGGCGGGCACGGCGCAGGCAGTGGCAGTGGTGACATGAGCGGGGGAGTTGGGGAGGGGGGGGGGCTCCGGTGACAGCCCCGTTGTGGCGAGCCGTCAGCGGCCGTCTCCCCGCCGCCGCTGTTCGCGGGCGCTGTCACTGCGGCCCGCGCCAAGTAAGCGACCGGTTACCATTAGAGCCTCCTTGACGCTTCCCGCCCCATGCATCACTCGGACGTCGCTGCAAGTAGGCTACAGACGAGCCACGCGGATATTTTTTGCGGATTTAGGTACTACTCAGTTAAGCTGTGTAATATAGGGATACGACATAGATGTCGTGGTTTTTAAAAAATCGATATTTTAAATATTGATTGTTTGAAGCCGATGTTTTTAACTTTGATGTTCTGTGCTCGAGGTTTTTACGTATTCGATGTTTTGTGTATGAAAAAAACTTTCATAGTTACAATTTTGTAAAATATGAAATAATAACTGATAATATCTCTGATCATTCGTTCGTAGGAAGCGAACTTCTTTCATCGAGTAGGCTACCTCTCCAGAGATGTTCCTGATGCCCCGGTATTTCCTTCGTTTTTTCTCGTGTTTCGCACGTGAAGAGGCAGTCATCGCTTGTGCAGTAGGCTTAGAGCATATTCCTCCACCTACCCACTTCTCACATCATTCTACGGCGAACTGAAGAAACTCTGACTTCTGAGAGCTTGTGATTTCAGCGTCAGTTTTATTCATCTCGATTCCGAGCACATTCCAATATTACTCACTTCTCAAATTTTTTGTCCCCCTCCTTCTCCTCCTCCTCCTCCTCCAACACTTTCATTCTCCTCCATACACTAGACTACCTACCAATCCAAACTAGAAAGTATATAACTTCTCATAAGGATTCTTCAATTCATGAATGAAATTGACGGTGCAGTTTTGTGTTTTGCAAACTACATTGGTTATCGGTCCACCACTATGCGTTCTTTACTTTCCCGAAACTGTTCAAAACCCAATCTTTCCAAATAATTACAAAACATAATTAAAGAAAAGAATAAAATATGAAGGCTTTCAAATTAACACAAGTTACCACAGCTGAGTGAACTCAACTGTCTTACTTGATTCTGTAGACGGTCACTACAAGATTATAATTTCGAACAATATAAAAATATGTACCATCTCTCTCGTTCCGTAACAGTTCCGTTGGTTGGCTACGAAGAAAATAATACTCAGAAATGCAATTATCCTTCATCCATTGTCAAACGGGCAGAGAGTGTTCTCTCAAATGACAAAACCGAATTTTTAGATTATTTCTATACCACAATCTCATAATTTCATAATATTGAAGACCCTCCTCCACATTCTGCTGAAGTAAACTATGTGTCTTATCTTCGATGTCTCTAGCCGTATTCAATTTGCGTCCCCCGCTGTAGTATACAAAATTTATTAAATATATACCTAGAAGAAACTCTCTCGGACATAAAAATATATCAACTATTGTGATAAAAACTTCCCTCGAAGTGCTGTTGCATTTATAACTAATTTAATAAATTATATGTTCAGATTAGGTTATTTCCTTAAATTATGGACACACTCAATAGTAGTCTGAAACCCCAAACCCGACAAACATCATACCTATCCTTACAGCAACCGTACTTATAAGTCTGCTCCATATCCTTGCTAAAATACCAGAAAGCTCATAATAAAGAAGTTAAATCCATAGCTTAAAAGTCCAAGATTATTCCTTAACCACATTTTTCATAACCGTCTTTGATCCTAAACATTTTATTGCTATCAACTACCCACAATAACAGAATCCTTTCCCATAACACATTCCGTTTTTCAAAAAGGGCATCACACCATAGCGGCCTTTCTCGATGTCAGCCAACCATTCGACCGAATTTGTCATAATGGCCTAATCAATAAGTTACAAAAGCTCGATCTACCTCTTTTCCACCAACCACAGTTTATTAACATATCGTTCATTCTCAAACAAACCTTTCTAACCCTCGTTCCATTATATTAGGCCCAAGGCTCCCTCCTGTCCCCATCTCTCTCTAACATTTTCACTGCCGACATAACCACATCTCGATTTATAAACACAGTTCAATTTGCAGAGGCACTTATCTATTTATTTCCGGTTTCGAACTAAACACTCTAGCTGGCCCCCTTTGAAAACACCAAATCGAAGAATCGACAACCTTGTAGAGAATCACCCTCTATGCCTCAAAATCAATCGCAAAATTGTGTGCTCTCCAATATTCTTCTCCATATAACCAGAAACTCAATCAATTTCGGCCCAATATCAACCGCAAATGTTGCCTCCGACCTGAAAATACAGTGCTCGTTTATAAATATATTTCCCGTCCTTTTCTCCTTAATGCATTCTCAGTTGATATCACTCAGAAACGTCCCACATAAACAAGATTCAAATTTTTCGAAAATAGATTCCTCCGCATCGCAACTAAACCCCCATTGTTTGTCAGGAAGGTCACCCTTCATTCATATTTTAGTCTAAAACCAATAAAATATCAAATCTTTCACAACTCTCAAAATTCCTTTTTCAACGTATCTAACATAACCGGGCTATCCTTCTACAACCGCGGTGTAGATAACTGCTCTACCTTCAATTACATTACGCTCCGAGCAGTCGACCTGTGCGGACCTCTGCGCAGCGCTACTCTTGGTAACAGTTTACATTTCGTTGCGTAAGGTGCATAAGCGAAAAGTTGAAGTCTTCACAGTGCGCAACTTCAATCTAAAGTGCAGTATTTTAATAAGTGATTAACTCTACATCATCATTCAACAACGCTGGCCTGAGTCAGTGCGTAGTCGATGCCTTAGCCCTGGTTTATCCAACCGACGGCCAAATGAAGGTCTTGGAAGGCGACGGCCGTGATATTCCAGCTCCATACGCACCGGCATATCTACATTCTTCACCACAATACGCGCAGATGTTTCATCAAACAGCATCGCCAGTGTATCCAATGGAGGCTACGAGTATGCAGCAACATATTCAAAATAATAATCAACAAAATCTGGTAAGTTATTATGTTATGAGGTAAGAAGCAACCTCTTCTTCTTCAAGGTGTTGTGATAATATTAATGCAAACTTTGTCGCAATCCCCGAAGTGAGCAGTGGCAAAAGTGTGAAAAAGTGATCCAATTCAAAACCAAAATCAATCAAAAAAAGACCTCTGAAACTAAATCGATGTTCCTATTAAGAATAGCTTCAGCAGTCTAGCTGACCTTCCTGATGACGATATTGCAAACGCCACCGACCCCGCCACACCTGAAAATATTAGAATTCATCTCATCCACATAAAAAATATTACAAACATTATTGCACTAAATCAGGAAATTAAAACCCAAATCTGTGCTAAATTTACCGAAACTTACAATAATAACAAAGCCAAAGTTAACTTCCAAAATATAGATTCTTCAGAAACGCAGTTCAGAATTTCGTAATAAACATCACAGGAACTCTCCTCCTCTACGCTTGTCCAGTTTGGACGAACGCAGCTAAATATAATGTCAACAAAATTCAGAGAATTCAAAAAAAGTTCGTATAAATATAACCCCTTTCCCCCTGCTTAATTTTCAGTAAACAATTTCACCAGGAACTTCACCTAAAACCCATCGCACACCACATAGACTTTCTTGCCAATAATTTCTATTCTAACCTCATTATTCAAAATAGACACATTAACATAGGAAAATTGAAACCAAAGTAGAATAAAAACAGATGTCATATCCACTCTTGTAAACATTTTTTCCAACCTTAATGATTTTTAGAGGTGCTCAATGAGTTCCCTCGTCAATTGTAGTTTAGATTAGATTTAATTAATAAGTAATTAGATTTAAGTCAACAATACAAATGAAGAGTTTAATGTAAACTGAACTTTGTAAATCAATCCTGAAAATCAAAAACAATAAAAACATTCTAATTAACAAGACATAACTTCAGCAATTCATAACATCTCCCAGTGATTCTCTGGTGATGCACGATGAGTTACCCTACTCTTTAATTTTTAAATTTATAAGAGGACATCAATCATCTGAAGACCGGAAATACTGATCGTGGTATACTCTGATAATAAATAAATAAATTGTATAATAAATTTAAGAAATTGTTTACTGTTCTTATTATCTTTTGGTTTGTTTTTGGCCGTTAAATTTTAATTATAAGTCAATATTCACAGTGCCTCTTAAACTAAATATTTCGCCGCAAGAAAGTACATGTCAGAGGTTGGTAATCATTTTTTAAAACATCGATTGTTATGAGAAGATATATTATTAGCATCGATGTTTTAAATTTTTCTTGCTGCATCCTCAGTGAAAACGAAGCTTTAGTGGCCAAATGTTACTCTCGTCCAGGGCCCCATCAAAAAAGTGTTTTGGGGAGTCAGAAAGATCAGTTACGTTCGAGTACTCCGAGTATTTCGAGTTAGTTCGATATTTATGAGAAAACATTTTTCAATGTAAAAATGTTAGCTTCAAGAAAAATAAGGTTTTTGCATAATGTGAGTACTCGTTT
The DNA here is from genome assembly GCA_017312745.1 of Gryllus bimaculatus. Lineage (NCBI taxonomy): Eukaryota > Metazoa > Arthropoda > Insecta > Orthoptera > Gryllidae > Gryllus > Gryllus bimaculatus. The sequence continues at coordinate 1,620,837 of BOPP01000009.1, read as the reverse complement.
CCAATGTAATCCGATCAACACGGGGAAACTGTTTTGTATTAAATGAATGACATTAGAAATAAAATGTTGAATTTTACATTGCTCAGATTATTTCTGCAATACAGACCCATTTAGCAGGATTGCAATGTGTTTCAAGGAAATTTCCGTTAACTTACAAGTATTACTTGCTTAACGTTTATTGAACGATGGATTGAAGAAATGCGGTTAGTGGGAGTATTAATTACGAAATTCAGTACTAGATTTTTTTAACAAATGACGATCTCTGGAGAATCAGTCATGCCTTCGCCACTTTCTCAATAATTTGCGTTCAAACTTTCTCAGGAGTTCGAGGTATCTCCTCTGATGGATGTTCAGAAGCTTGGGTCATTTCTTTATATTTTTTTTGGAGAAAAGCATCGACACATCTTCAACAGAAAATCTATTCAGTTTCTATTTCGCGCCAGTGAAATGTGTTTGTAATGTTGTCCTCAGTACTCGCTCCGATCTTTTGCTATCAACTGTTTATTGTGCAGGAGAGGGGGAAGCAAGGTCATCGTTCAAGAAAAGTGGCGCGATTAATGTCTTGGTTCCTCGGTCTGTCTAAATCCCATAATTTCTCATATTAGTATCAATGTTTCTCTTTGTAATAAATATACGTGACAAATGAAAGGTTATTTATAAAAAATTGTCAATATTCGATTATTTGAAATACGAATTATTTCGACAAAGAACGTTTTACTTGAAATTTTATAAAAATATTTAGAACCGTCGTTTAATTAAAATATCTCAAGTTAACATTCAAATAATTTAAAACATAAATAAATATCAAAGAAAAACAAAAAAATTAAATCTGAAAATCCGATATCATTACTGATATACCGGGTCCCAAAGTGCAGAATGTGAAACTAGTTTGCGAATATATGGTATACTGTCGAAGACATCAACATATCTAAGAACAAGAGCGAACAATAACATGGATGAAGGGTTAAGGAGTTTGAGACAGTAAATTTCTTGATTTTAACAAACCTTTTGGAAATATAGAAACCCGTAATAGCAACTAATAATATTAGTGACATGTTAATGTGAGATACTTCAAAGGAATTCGCTAAATTAAGAATGTGTACAATGTTATTAAATTATTTAGGTATTCTATGTTTGTGAATTTAAAATTTGAAGTTGTCTTAAAGGTCGTACTAAAATGTTTATTGTATTACTTATGAAATAGTTTTGCGAGTATAATTTTACAGATTACCTTGCTCCCAATATTGCTGCAATACAGACGCATTTAACAGGATTGCAATGTGTTTCAAGGAAATGTCTGTTAACTTACAAGGCGTTGAAAGATAACTCATGGTTCTGCTTCTAAGTCATGCATCATCTCGGTTTGGTAACCCCGAGATCAAGAGAACTCCTTCAATGAAATACAACGGAGTTCAATTTCAAGGTTCGCAGCCTTTTCTTCGCGTATCGACGTCTTCCAAAGCATCGGAAAGATATATTTTACTGTGTAGCCTCTCGAGTTTGTCACCACTATCTTCTCCTCGTAGTATTTGAATAAGTTCCGAGAGTATTAGAGAGATGGCTGATTAAGTCTTTTAAATGTATTAAATGTAAATTTTCTTTATCTGATCTGGTATGAATACATAGTAAGAGATGAATGTATTTTTGTAATAAAATACTTGAAAGCTACTTTAAATCCAAACAGTTCCCAGAGACTCATAAAGACAGTTGAAGTAAGAAATAAAACGTTGAAAGGGTGGAGAATATATTTCCAAGGTTGAACTTTTGTGTCCGTCCGATTGTCTCCGAAAGAATAACATTGTATTATGTAATCATATTGTTCTAATTGCTGAACCAATGCATAAACTACAGTATTTAGTATAATTGATATAAATATTTTGTAGAAATAAGCAAAATTTAAATGGAACACAAGTTAACAGACGGAGTCTCATACATTTTAAAGGCGTAATTTAATACGTGGCAATAGAACTGTGTTACGAAATGTGTTTTTACTTATCACCTATCAAATCTTAATTTAATGCATGTTAAAAGAAACCCTAAAACTAAGCAAAACACGCAAAGAAATAATAATTATCCAGAAAAACTCAAATTGAAGTGAACAGATGACATAATGGTCTTGACAAAATTTCAAATATATATTGGTAAAAAGTTTTTAAATCGTTATTCGGATCATTTCTTCTCAAGTCAACTAAATGACAATATTTTAATTGGGTGCAGATAATATTTTCTTTTAAAATTCACGAGTTAGTCTTAGAATGTGCTTTCTTCAACGTGGATATTTTTTTTCTGTAATAGTTTAGTAACTTTTGATATTATTTAAAAAATTGTTAATACGTAGAACATTGCGTTATTAGGTTGTTTAAAGTTTCCTCGGAAAGTTTTCATGAGTATTTATTCCAACTTGCGATAGCTCCATTCCTTAACACAAACCATTAATATAAAGTCCATATAAGAAATGGAATGAAAATATGACCGATTTTGGCATAACGGCAACTGCTCTTGGAATTTAATATTACTGAAATTGATTATATTATTGAAGCGCACACAAGAAATGCTTTCCGGAAGATTCTCATCTAAAACTATTTGTGAGTTCTACTCTTTATTCAACATTAAGAAGTTCCAATAACTCGTCTCTTCCAACCGGCCGGGACTAATTGAAGTTTTGCATACACTGATGAGTTGAAAACAAATTCTTTAAGTGTGTTGATCTGAACATTTCAATTCAACCACCTGCGTCCAATAATGAGCCGCGCGAGTGTAAATATTGAAACTCGGCGAACGCCATAGATATTGAACCCTGCGGCGCGACCGCCGCCGGCCCTTCGATTTCCACGGCGCGGTGCGGCGCAGCGCGGCCGCCTGGCCACCCCTGACCCAGAGGGATGCTGCGCAGCGGCGGCGCGGGGGCGTTCGCGAGCGCTCCTCCCTCTTCCTGTTCCTCTTCGTCGCTCCGTCCCTCTCTTCGCTGATTCATCCTCCCCCGTGCCCCTCGCCGCGCCGCGCCGCGCCGCGCCGCGTCGCGCCGCACCGGGCGCTCGCGCATGTGGTGATGTTCCCTAGCACGTGACGCCCCACTCACCCACCCGCCCTCTCTCGCTGCCTGCCCTCCCCACCCTCGAGGGATTATTCGCCCCTCCTCCCTCCCCGTCGCCTCGACTCTTTCCGCGCCTCCGAGAGCGCGGCTGCTGCGGCGTCTCGTCTCGTCCCGTCTCGACCCCGCCCACTCCGCCGCCGCTTTCAACATTCCTCTGTCCGCGCCTCTCCGCGCTCACTGCTCCACGCGTCGCCCCTGGAACGGCCGCAGTCGCCCCCACGCTAGTTATGGCCGCCCATAAATTATGCTCGTTTCAACGCGCCCCGCCAGTGTGAAATAGTTTCCAAAGCGGGCAGCGGCGCTCGCGCGGGGGCGGGCGCGGCGCGGCGAGCGTGGGCGGGGTCGGGGGGCGGGGCGGAAACGTTTGGTCGCTCCGCGAGGCGCGCCGTCAACGAGCGCTGGCCAGTGTTAATAATACGCCGTGCGTCTCCGTTCCAGCCCCGCCCCCTCCCGCCGCGTCCCGGCCTCCCGCACGCGCCGTGCTTCCGTCCGGCCCCTCGCTCCAGCCCTTTCCCGCTTTTTACGGCGCTTTTATCGCGATGGCTGCGTTACGGCCCAGATCGACTCACCTGTCGATCTCCCGGACGTGACGTCATTGCGATTCTCGCTGCCGCCGCCCAAGGGCGGCGCGCCCCCGCTTCCGCCTGGGCGCGGCTCAGCCCCCCTCCCCCCCACGCCGGATTGGGGGGGGGGGGCAGGCGTGGCCGGTGCGGAGCGGGAGATGAATTATGTAGCGCTCTCCCTTCCTTCTTGTCTACCTCTTCTCATTCAAGGGACGTAGTGTGGCCTCAAGAATTGATCTCTCTGTGCATGTTTTTGGTGCTACTTTTTGTGGAAAGTTATGCCGTGTGGTTTGGTTGAGAGTTAAGAATGATGTACTATTCTTAATTCATAGTTTGTATATGGGAATTTTAGGTTTGGGGGAATAAGAGGGACCCTCAACAGATGGGTGTGATTGGAACTTGGTTTCATATGCACGGTTTTTCCGTTTCTGAGTATAAATATGAGAATTTCGTATGTAACTCCCATGTGAACGTATCTCGTAAATGGATGAAATAAAATAGGAAGATGCTCTTTTCCTTCCCTTGCCTTATTTTAATCCTGGGGTATATTACGTATTCCACCTTAGTAATTACTTTATTCATGTGTTTCCAGCTCTGTGATCTTTGGAATACAAATGTGGACCAATATACTTTCCAACTAACTTTGTTATCTGTATGAAACTGGAATCTATTCAACAGCTGAGCGAGATTGAATGCTTAAAACACTTTATGTTTGCTGATACTGTCTAGTATGTCCTCATGCATATTGATAAGCCAAAGTTTGGAGTATCCTGAAAGTCGTTATCTCTTAGTAATACATATTTGCATGCATCACAGCCACTCATGAGAGTAAAATTACATTGTGGTGAGATAGTGAATATAGGATAGGTTCAGAAATGTAATTAGAAACAATTTTGGGATAATTATATTCTTTATTGAAAACTTAAAGATTCTTTACATAAAACACATTACATTGCATGGGTTGATGTAAGATTATTTTCTGTACATTTTTTATCTTGAAATGTCTTGCGAGGAAGGGCGGGATCCACGACGGTGTGTTCAGAGGGTGAAATCTCACGCATTCACCTTTCGTTCGTGAGTCGCCGACACTGAGATCAGCGCCTGCCTGCCGCGATGAATTGCAGTTCGCTCTTGGCATTCACCGCGTGCCTTATGATCCCAAAACCGACACATCAAGGCCAACAGTGAACACGAGGAGCAAAACAGATTGCGGTCAGACCAGCGCAGCACCATGCCCCGTGCAGACACGTTTGGACACTTTCCGGACTTGGTCTGGGATGCTGAAGTGTCGCCGTCATCGGGAACTGCAATGTCCCCGCAAGAGCTATGAGCTTTCATCAGGAAACGACGAAATGAGGCATCTTTCTCAGGGTCTCCTTGCGATCAGTGAAGACGATTTCTTCAATTTTTTTTAATATTCACCAGGTATCTTTCTCAGGGTCTCCTTGCGATCAGTGAAGACGATTTCTTCTATTTTTTTTAATATTCACCAGGTATCATGAGAAAAGACTTGTAGAGTGCATGTAGATAGTTTAGTATATGTATTGCAAACATTTCTCATTCGATACATAGCGGTGAATGAAATTCACTGTGACTCACAGTTCAGTATTGCATTGTTTCATGTGAAGCTTCGGGAGTGGAACGCCATCTGAGGAATGTTGCTGTATGCTTCATCTTGTTTTGTTTCAAGGCGAAAAACATCTTTCTTACAATTAGTCTAATATTAAGAGTCTTAAGTTCATAAAAATAGTGAGAAATCAAAACTAAATAACTTTTGGTGCACTACATAGTTTGGTAAAATCATAATTGCAAAGACGTTCTTATTATAGGCATAGAACATATAATTGTCATGACATGTAAAAATATAACTCTTGCTAATTTAAATATTTAATACCAACATGTGCATATGGTAATTTAACATGTATGGCATCTCGACATGCTCAAATTATGAAACGTTTTTAAGTGACACAGAAGCCTGAGTAACACTCATTTGAATAGGATTCATACTTTGATTGAAACTGGAACATATAGATTTGTTATGTGGGGAACACTTAAATTATATATTACCTACAATTATGACATTTCAATTAAATAAAAATATGATGAAATAGTTTTCATTGCAAATAATCTGATTTTCTTGAATAGTAAGATATAACTGATTATATTAAAAAGCACATTTACAATACAAATAAGAGTAAAGGATAGAAATTCTCAAGAAAAACAGACTAGAGAAAGTTTCCTAACACTTCTTAAAGAAATCGCCCAGCAATGGTGACAGGGATTTTAAATGGATTTTGAGTTGTTGGAAATAGTAATGTATCACGTGGATGATAGATATTTGAGCTATGCCGTAAAAAAGGCAAATTACTGTAAATAGGCAAATTTACTACGACATTACCTGAATTTTTATGAAGTCACTTTATGATTGTTGAACCAAATCGGTAAAGTTAACCTTTTTACTTTTAATGTATACAAATTGTGATGCAATAGATCTTATCACTTCTTAATCTTATAGATTCTCTAACTGACCAACAATAAATATTTCATAAAACGTTCACTTTTTATCGTTATATCTGTTAAATTTTGAAAACGCAAGTTTTTGGCCTTCTAATATTTGCTTTGAAACTTCCATTTACCTTTCGAAATAGAATATAGTTAATACATTAACAATAATTATGCAATAATAATAGCAATTCAACCCTTTCGCATGTAAGTATTCAACCGTTTAACACATACGTGAATAAACACTTTATTCCTTCGTGATGCATCTTTATATTTCAAATCCAATTATTCTAAGTTATCAGTGAAACCACTGTATATCAATTTTTGTGAATTTCTATGTTTAAAAAAGTGAATCACCATTACTTCTTTTATATATTTGCTATGTCCCAGCGTCTCCGAACACTGACGACCAAAACACCTGGTCACTTCTCTTCTTCTTGCAGAAATAAGAATCAAATTTCCCGAAAAACAAAATGAAATATTAAGAGTATACAATAATATTTTTGACACAAGAGAAGTGGGTGTTGATCATTTTCACTCTGAATCTTAAACCACAAAAGCTTGAAAAGAATGTTGAAATTGCAAAATAAACTAGTATTCGTATGTTGATTGTGCATTATTTACTATCCACATATTTCCAGTTAATGTGCCTTTGCGAACATATAGAGATCTTGTTGATTGTGTGAATTCGAAGCGAGTTGTACCTTCATGATCTCTCCAATACCCGTTAAGTATAAAACATACAAGCGAGACTTTTTTGGCTTATGTAAAGAAACGCCATGTTGTCCTTCCATAAATTGACTTGTCTTTGGTGTGCACCATGTACTCTGGTAAAAAGGACAGTTTTCTGGTCAGTATGGTGTTTTATTACTTCCTACGTCCGGTGATGAAAGAATCAGGACACGTTTGCAAAAAACGATCTGAAAGTATATTATTTATATTCTTTAAAACATAACATATTCTGAAAAACAAACAGGAAATTGTAGGTGAATAAAAACTAAACACTGCAATTCCAATTTCTCCGTCTTGTAAAAATGAAGACAGCTTCTGAAGAAAAATTCAAGTAAACAGTTCAAAAGCATGTCGAAAAATAGTACGCGTCTACAAGTTTCTTAAGGTTTTGAAAAATAACGGAATTACGCAGTCATGATTTCTCGGATTTATTAATATTATTTGAAGATTTCATTTAATAAAATATGAAAGTTTCGGACTCTACACGTAATTCCATTCGTATCGGAAAGCACAGCAAGTTAAATTCGTCCCAGCACGAACACCATTTTCCAGCATTAGGTGTCAGAAAGCACGCTCCGGGATTATAACCGAAACTCGAGTCGGCGGGCGGGCGGGAACGTGCGCTCTCCCACGGAATTATTAATGCAGAGGGCGGGCGCTCCCTTCCCTTCCATTCCCCTCCCCGGGCCCCTCCCGTCTTCCCCCGACCTACACTCCCTCTCCTTGGCGGGACCTCGCACCCGGCGCGTTGCGCGTGCGGCCGCGCGCGCGGGCGCTGGATCGGAACACCCCCTCCCCGTCCGCGCGGCAGCTGGCCGGCCTGCCCGCCCGTTCGCTCGCCGGCTCGCGCCTGGCCCCTCCGTCCCGTCCCGTCCCGTCCGTCCCGCCGTGTCGTCCGACCGCCGTGCCCCGGCCCCGCCTCGCGCCGCTCGGGCGAATAAAGGTGACGTGGCGGAGCGGCGGGCCGGTTCTGGCGGCTCGTTGGGGTCCCTGTTACACAGCTCCACGGAGCCACGCCGCCGCCACCACGCGGCCGTCGCGCACGCTCGCTCCCCTGGCGGCCTGGCGCCCTCTGGTCGCACCGCGACGCTCCGCCCGCCTCCGTCCCGCCCCTGGCCCCAGACGGTCACACCGCTGGGTGCGTGAGGGCGGAGGTGAGGGCGGTGGCGTGAGGGCCGCGTGGCGAGGGCGGTGGGCGAGGGCCGGTGCCGAGGGCGTGGCGAGGGCGGGGCTGGCTGAGGCGCCTCGGGGTGGCGAGGCGGCTCGGCGAGTGGCACTGGTGCGAGGGCGGTGGCGAGGGCGGTGGCGAGGGCGGTGGCGAGGGCGGTGGCGAGGGCGGCGTTGGTGGTAGGGAGGGTGGGGCTGTGTGGTGCGGAGGCGCTGGGGGCGGCGCGGGGCGATGAGTGTGCTCTTGGTGGCGATGGCGGTGAGCGCACCCAGCACCAAGCCCGCACCGCTGCTACCGTCACGCGGCCTCTCAGATTTGCAGAGGAATGCGCGCGCCTGTGACAGAGTTGCTGGAAGGTTGCAGGTGACCTCGCTGATGAAAAGTGTAGATGAATCTTCAACGTAGTGATCTTGAAAAAAATAAACATCTGTTGATTTGGCTGATGAAGACCGCGCGTTCTGCTTTCGCTTATGAATATTTCTCCTTTTTACCTTGAATGCGACATATGTGATAATATATCAGAGAATATATACTTAACTTTATCCGGTTTCTCTCAAGTATGTCATGAGTTAATGAATAGAGTTACGCGATTGAGTAAGTGGTAATTTGTCTTTGCCTATTCTGTTACCGCATCTACCATCTGGGTCATCTGATAGAGCAGTACGCATAACGCTGGGTGGCGTACAAGGTGACGCAATGTTTGGTGATAGCTCTGTGCCCACTAACCAGAAACTTTAAATTTTGATGTTTTATAATGATGTCCTCCATTTCCCTATTTGTCCTCCATTTCCCTATTTGTCCTCCGTTTCCGTACTTTTCCTCCATTTCCCTATTTGTCCTCCATTTCTCTACCTTTCCTCCAGTTTCCTAATTTTTCCCGTATGTTCCAATTTGGGCAATGTCGGAAATGAGATATGCACGGAATCTCACGCGCTTGTTCATATCCTGACCTGCGGTGTAGCTTTTTGGGTAAGGGTTTAGGGTTCATTGTGCACCTCTTGATTGCATGCTTCAAATTTCCGAATGACTCGTCCGTTCACGTTCCGAGAAGAAACGGGGACGCAATTGCGAACATAAAATACAGGATGGAGAGATAAAAAAAACATATCAAGATCTTTATGACGCGGTTATCTATTTTTACGATCCTACTTGTTTATAGCGCAAGCGAACATTATTGATATGGTCAGGGAATACCGGTAGTGCACTGGAATATAGACGAGCTTGTGTGAACTTCCACCGTTCGATGTTCCTTTTGTTCAAACGAAATAACTAATATTCAAAGTCATAAGTAAAGAAGTAAATTTTTGACAACTTTCGGCAACCCATATTAATAAATAAAATGTAGTTTAAAATGCATTCTACCTATCATCTAAATAATTTGATATTAATATCTGACAGTCTTCGACCCCTCTCAGGATCGCTTCTATCGCCATTTCACAAGAAATCGAGAGGCGTTTTTAAGGGGAGGCCGTGCTTTCTTCCTTGCTACAGGGGGCCGAAGGCAATGACCGGGAAGGTGAATATAATAGTAGAGGAGGCTTTGGAAAGTAAACATTAATTTGTGAGATGCGATTTCAATTTGTGTAATATAAGCGTGACATTCACTGGGAATTTTGGTTCTTGGCCTTTGAAGTAACAAAATTCTGGAAGAGAACATGGAATTATAATTTTGGTAACTGTCATTTTCAACTGCAATTTAACTCTGCAAGAAAAAGAGATGCGTTATTTATTTTACACAAACTTTAGAAATAAAATTGGGATTTAATAAAGATATTTTTTGAAGTATATGTATCTTCTCACTTTTGATATGTTCAAGAGTTTTTCAATATATTCCCTATGATATTCTCGGTACATAATTTAGGCATATATTCTAAGGTTGATTCATTTCTGTTTTACTTTTTATTAATTTTATTTTCCAGAGTAATGTAATTTTATTTTCAAGTGATAATCCATGAAGGATACTCTACAATACTTTTACAGAAAATGGTGGCCTTTAGAAACTATTTATTGCGCTGCAAAACTTTTGAAAATGACTTTAAATGTTGATTCTTCAATGCCATTTTGAATTTTCTTTTTCCTGACTACTTTTATGAAATTATGTCACGCTAAACATACTTAAAAAGCTGCAGATTGATAGTATATTATTAATAATTAAGTAGTAGAATTTGAAAATAAAACGATATAATTAATGATGTCATCGCGACCAGTTAAGTATAAAACAATAAAATAACTAAGTCGAAAACTACTCAGGAACTTTAAAAAAAATGGTATCTTCATGAGAGAAATGTAAAAATACGGGAGTAAATGAAATTAAATTATACATTTCTGTTTAATTGAATATTTCACAACAGTGCTTGACTTGTTTTTCTGGAAAGCAAATCATAAATGTACCAGCGGTGACAAGTAAAAATTTAAACTCGAAAATAACGGGAAAAGTATGATATGTAGGAATATACAAATAGTTAAACTTGCTCTTTTGTCATCTCTCAGCACAATACGGAAATTATTAAACCTAAATATTGGGGACAATAATACAAATGATATTTTCTACTCCATCACCGAATAGCTTAGCAGTGCCGAGCGTAGCCTACGTTCCCTTGGATTGCACCCTTGGACACTCTGCTGTCTTGGAGTAAGATACACTTCTAGGTGTGGTTCATTTGTAATATTATGATTTAGAAATCGTCTGTTAAATGAAGGTGATATTAGTTTATCTTCACGGTCAAACACTTTTGTAATTCAATTCACAATACTGTTGATTCACCAATTTGTCTTCGAAACTGATATTGGGGATCAAAATGAATCAAATTGTCAAATAGTGAGACTACAAACGGCAACGCCCGTAGGACAAACGAATATTCTAGCGGAAACGAGAACGTTATTACAAAAGATACAGCATATGTGGCGTAACGACGAAAATGATGCAAACAGTGACGGATCTGGGGGAGAACATGGGAGCCATAACCCCTCGCGAAATCAAATTTTGTGATTGAAGTTTTATCCAATTTATTTAAAAAAAATACCACATTTTCATTGCAATTCTTTCTAAAAACGTATTTTTATTAAGAAGTTTGAAGAAGTGAACAAATTTATAAGGAAAGGCGATAGGTATTTTTTATTTTTCTGTGGGATAGTTTGTTGCCTACGATAGTATGATAAGTCTGCTCAGGATCAGAATGTCATCAATAACGCGTCTTAAAATGAGGCTTCCCAGACAGGCACGAAACAGTTTCGGTTATCAAGAATTTATTAAGAAAAACAGTATAAGAATTCTCCAGTAGTTGACAAAAATAGTTCTTAAAAGAAATAACGAATACCTATAGATACCTATATTCAAAATAATATCAGACTTTTGGGGAAAAACTGAATACTCTGTTACCGCTTTAAAATTCGAAGGCCCCTGTCTATTTATCTGTCTCTCTTAGCCTCGCTCTGTTGGACTCTCTCTCTGTCGGTCTCTCTCTTTGTCGGTCTCTCTCTCTGTCGGTCTCTCTCTCTGTCGGTCTCTCTCTCTGTGTCTCTCTCTCTCGGTCTCTCTCTCTCTCTGTCGGTCTCTCTCTCTCTCTGTCGGTCTCTCTCTCTGTCGGTCTCTGTCTCAGGGCCTTGTGCGTGAATGATCCGAAGTAGTGTTTGTAGACACCCGCAGCCCACGCACCCTCTCCTATATTAATGCGACACGCTAGCCTCTCGGCAGCAGTTCAGCCTTGAAGAAGACTCCGCGACACGACAGCCGAAACGTCAGCTCGATCGACTGAGACGACCGGACAGCGAAGTATTCGACCCGAAGTAGTATTTCATGTCTGTTCTCTGCTAGGAAATATCCTGTGCTACTGCTGCAGCCTTGCCCTTGCGGCAGCCGGCGGGGCCGGCGACGGAGTAGGCGACTGCGAATTGGAGCGAGAACGAGGGGCGCGATTGTGCTCGGGAGCGGCAGCGGCAGCTCTTCCAGGCTGTTTTTAGAGGCGCGACCCGCCGCCGATCGATGGGCGCGCGGGGCGGGGCGGGGCGGGGCGGAGTGGGGCGGGGCGCGGCTGAGGGGAGGCTCCGATCGCGCCCTTCCGATTCGGCGCGTGGTCCTCGCCGTCATCGATCGCGGGCTCGTATTTCTGTTATTTACTGCGGACGCGTTTTTCATTTCCTCCCAGACACGGCCGCGACCGGGGCGGTGGTGGAAGCAGCTCGGCGGCGGACTTATAGCAGCGGGCGAGGCGGCGGAGATGGCAACAGATTTGGTGGACCGGCTGAGGTGTCTTCGGAGATCGGAATGTGGATACGAAAAAAATGGGGACGTCAGGATTTGGTGGGATCGGTGATTTGGCGAAAGAGATTTGGTGTTGAAATGTAGAGGCGATCGAAGCTGCAGGGATGGAAACCTCAAGCGCACATTTGTTAAGGAGAATAAAAGCGATAAGGAGGGTGTCACCGAGCGAACCTATACGAACGATGAAATAAGAGGTGTGAACGTTGGTTCTGCGTGGAAACGTGGGTCGATGTTTTCGAGGCGTATCGTCGGGTGTTAAAGGAGGGTGCCACTCCGCCGGCCAGCCGATGGCGCAGCTGCACCGAAATTGGTACGAATGACGTTTTGTGGCGTGCCCCGAGGCCACCTCGCGAGTCGTTTAATCGGGCGGCTAGCTGGCGTGCCTGTGCGTGTCGGAGCGATGTCCGTGACAAGTCTGGTGCACCGCCGAAGTAGTGAACCTCGAGCGGACCTGCTCAACCGATGTTTTGTGATGACCCCCGGCAGGCAAATTACAATGTCACGGCCATTCCATGTTTTTATTTCTTTCAGTTGTAGATGGTTTCAATTCTTTTATTTCTTTCAGTAAGAACGGGAAAACCGGTTATTCGCTTCAGTAAGAACGAGGATTTTTTTCAATGAACATTTCAACAGTCAATTTGTTTCGTAACTTATGCTAGAATTATCTTATCCCCATAAAAATATTAACGTGTTTTGAATATTTTTGTTGATGGTGATCAAATTTCACCTAAATTATGAGAGAAATAAATGTTCTAATAATATAAGAACATAATACGTTACCTCCTAAGAAATGATATTACCAAGACCAAGTATAATTCAGTATCTAATGGTTTTCACCTACAAAATGGCTGGGAGAATGTACACAGACGTCATTGAAAATATTGGTTTTTCGTTTTGATAAGGCTATTCCCATTATACCTTATGAACTTGTACGTCGTTCATTACTATTTTTTAATGTTCGTGTTAGCATTACGTGTAACATAAGACAGCTGATAAGTTTTCGTGACAAGAAAGCATGTTAAATGCGTATCTATGTTTTTTATTCCTATTTTCTTAGTTTATCGTTCAAGAAAATTGATATGTAAGCTAGAGATTTGCACTCCGAGCATAAAACAAAGACTGAAGGCCGTTCAAAGAATTACGCCAAGTAGCATTTGTGTTGCTAGACAACTTAACACTTGTTTATAAAAATTGTATTAAATGTTATGTGTAGTAATCAGTTGACATTGGAGATTATATAAAAATAATATAAGCGTCTGTTAAGAATTTCTAATAAGAATTTATATGATAAAAAAGTTTAACTTATTTAGAATGTACGCTCAAAATGTAAGCATACCTCGGTTGTATACCTGGATTCCTTTGAATGTTATTCAATTAGCAATTACGCGGTTGTAATGGATCAAAATGTTTTTAAACGTGACGGAGAGATTGTTAGTCATCTAGAGAACCCTTTGGACTTTTATGCGCTTTGGGGGCGAGTGGTCAGCAGGTCCGTGGGAACGGGGTGCAAGCAGTGGCAAGGGCTCAGGAGAGGCTCATTTGAGCTGCGCCGGAGTGGAACGAGTGCAACGAACGGCCGGGCGCGCCGTTTCCGGGTGGGCCCCGAGCGCTGGCTGGGCAGGCAGGCTGGCTGGCTGGCGTTGAGGTGCTTCGTGAGGGGGGGTGGGGGCGGCGCGCGGAGGCGGTGCTAGGCACAAGGTTTACGTCGTCGTTTAACTGAAGCGGCAATAGCAGCGGCGGTGACGCGCGGCGGGGAAGAAAGGGGGAGGGGCGGGGCCGTCGGTCAATATGACCTCCCAGAGCTGTGCTGATACGACGCGCCGACGTGCCCCCGGCCGCGGCCCCGGTTGCCTCCCCCGCTCCCACCCTCGCGCCCCTTCGGTTGCGATCGAGATAAGCCGCGCCGCGGCGGCGCGCCTGCCTGCTCTCCCCCCTCCCCCTCCCCACACGCGCCGCGCCCCCTCGTGTGAGGTGACGCTCCTGAGGGGCGCGCGCCATCGAGAGGGAACGCCCCCTCCCAGGCCTCAGCCCCCCCCACCCCGCTTGCCTTTCCCCTGCGTCTTGCTCTCGCGTTTCGGCGGTTTAATTACTGCTATCTCTGCTGATACGATGCGTAGACGTGAACGCTTTATGGCGAGGTTTTCGCAGCTCTCTTGGATTTGTCGTGGAACGTTCAGTACTTGCCCAATTCGTTGTTTTCTGAGGGTAGATGTTTGTTCATGGCTCTTTCTCACTTTATGAATTTATTTAATTTTTTTCGAAATTTTGTTTCTCAAGGAAAGTATGATTAACTCAAAACGACAAAAAATACTGAAATATTTACATCACTAGGGCTGTTCTAGTGTTACTGTTTCACCAAAAATTTGAAATATTTTTGTAACCTTCAAATTGTAGCATTAATTACGCCAAATCCATCCAATTTGTAAAACAAATCCTTCATTTTGTCACACAAACGGTGACCTGTTTCAACATGGCATCAATTGTGTGACATGAGCAGAACTTCACCTCAAATATTTTCTTTATTACATATCATTGCAATCTTGAATAGTGCTTGTACGCACATTAAAAGAGGTAATTCGCACCAGTTTATGAATTAAAAACTATGATGAAATAGAGAGTAATACTTCTATTAAATGCATCTGTAATAAACGTAATCATGTGATCTATCGATGAGAAGTTAATTTTTAAAAAAAATATTTTATATCTTGATTAATTGAAAGTTTTATCTTTTAGATTTGATTTATAGCTTGATTCCCTTATATTTTTAGAAAAAATCTTGATTTTGAATAAGAATGAGAATAGACTTTGCGAATTAACTCACAAACAAAATTTTAAAAATAAACAATATCGGCTGTTATTGTTTCCCTTTGGTATAACCCATCGTTGCCTACTAGAAGACGAACGCCATAGGAGGCAAATTAATGTCCTGGGCGAATTGGAACGAGAAATAATGCAGAACCGGTTGACCGAGCGGTAGGCGAAAGTTGTGAGAGTGTCCATGGAGTGAGCCTCTCCCAGAGACAAGGCTGCTGGGCGCTTCCTCTGCCCTGAGCCTGCGTCATCTGCCGCTGGCCCTTGCGCCTTCCGCAGCATCCTCTGCCACGCGCGCTGACCCTGCAAGCACACAAATAGACGATCAAGACCACGAAAACCACATTCATCGCTTGTTTGTCAAGCGGACAAGATGCGAAAACTATTGTTATATTTTCTAGTTAGGATTGTTTTATAACTTTCATTGCTAGAAAATGTTTACATTTGTATGTCGCGTATAAATGCGAAATAAAATGGGGAGAAATTAAAAATAGTACTTGACTTTTTCAGTGAAAGTTGTATTTTTTATGGCACAACCATAACGTCGATACCACAAAAACTTACAAATAATGAATGTTAAAACACAGTAATTACACAGCAAAAACACGTTATGCATTTCTTTAGATTTAAATACTTTACATAATATTATAATACATTATTAGAATATATTGTAAACACAAATTGTAAGATAAAAAAAGGAATTCCTAAAGATCCCCATATAACAGTATAATACATACATTGTGAATACAAAATGTAAGATAAAAAATGAATTCCTAAAGATGACCATATAACCGAAGATTTGTAAACGGTTTTAATTGTCTTCACTGGAAATGTCCTCGGGGCTGCAGAGGGACAGCTAATTGCGCCTCGCCGTCGGCCTGCCGCCCTCTGAGGGCGCATAGCCGTGCAATCCCGCGCAAGGAGCTTAGCGGCGCGGGAAAAATAATCGTGGCGCGTAAGTCGATGGGAATGGGGAGGCGACATGCGATTGTGTGGGAAACTCATACGCGCGCGCAGGGTGTCTGCCCGGTGTAATGGCGGAGGTGGGCGGGGAGGGGGGAGGTTCGTTTCCTGTGCGATACCGCAAGTGTTGAGTCGCGTTCTTTTTTATCTCGTTCCCTGTTTAATCTCTCGCCGTGATACGAAATCGTCTGCGCGATAACGTACCGATACTCATTAGGTGTATGTTGATATCAATCAATGGTGTTTTAAAACCAACTCGTTGGGATCTTGGTTTGGCTTCTGATTTTGTCAGATTCGAGGAATTCTTAAAATTAGAATAATAAGATCGGAAGTTATATTTTCAGCTTTGTCTCGGAGTAGAAGTCGGGTAGGATTTGGATGTGATGTGTCTATCGTTGCGCAAAAACTTTTTTTTGAAAATGTGATTAAAGTTCTTTGCAACTTTTTAAAACTCCTACAAGCCTTTGCACTAAATGTATTTGTGAGAAGAGGCTACGCTTTCACATTAGAAAGTTGCTAACCGTAATCGAAGGGCGAGAAAATTTCGGGGTGGAAAAGTACGGATCAAAGGAATACTTTTGAAGTGTTCCGACTAATTCAACGGCGCTAGCTAGCAGCTCTCAAATGTCGATACGGAATTTAATTACACGTCTCTAGAAGTACTGGAGTTTGGGCGAAACCAGCCCAGCGTTCCTCAGTTGTCTGCCACCACTCGATAGCCCCCCCGACATAGAAGGCTTGCGGTCGCTTTGCGGTCGCGCTTTGTCGATATGGGAAGCTTGCAGCTGGGTTGGGACCGACATGGAGCGGCGTGGGGGGTGGTGGCAGGCGGACAGACCGTGGGGGAGTCCGAGAGGGGAGAGAGGAGTGGGAGGGGGATGTACGCAGGAGTAGCCGTCTGCAAGTGCGGCGAGGGGCGGGGCGGTAATGTCTGAGGCACTTCGTGACTGCCAGACATCGAGGGCGAGATTAAAACGCCAAAAATACAATACCGCGCGCCGGCCTCCGCGGGGAAGGTTGTGAATTTGCGCCGCGGGCTCCC
>BOPP01000009.1:1526875-1564165 GCA_017312745.1 Gryllus bimaculatus | reverse complement strand
CCCGCCCTCGTCCCCGCCCCCGTGCGCCCGCGCCCGCCCCCGCGCCCTGCCGCCCACGCTTCCACATGTGGGGCTTCGAGCGACACCCGCAGCTTCCCACCCACTCGCGCGCTGGCAGTGCCCTGCGGCCTCAGGCACGCTCTTCTCCCCGCTGCAGGAGGCACACTCGGCTGTCTCAACCTCGTGGCTGCGGCTGCCTCTAGCTCTGCGGACCTGTTTAATTGGACATTAAACGAAATGTTTCAAATACTTCTGAGGGATATTAACGTTTCTGATGTGTTGGTACTACTTACCTTCAATATGTTCACAAATACATGTATTCTTCATCTTCAGGTATGCTCTTTACTTTGATAAAGTTTTGATAAAGCTTTCCTCAGGTTTACTTTGATAAAGTTTTATTGTTTCAATAATTAGTAAATAAGATTTATGGTACCATCGTTGCTTTATTATATTTTTTTCAACTCAATGTACAGACTATAACAACACATCCTATGATCAGAGTTTTATGCGATAAACTAATATCCTAATAATCCGTTGACTCATTTCCACGTCTATGTTCTGTCTTATAAAATATTCCTCCTGACATTTCTGCTAATCAACTCTCATTCTTTGCGTCATTCTTTGCATCGTATCTTTTGCCATCGTTCATTATCTCGTCAGTAGCCTTCACTAGTCATATTTAGGTTCTACCGTCATCCGCTTTCTTGCTTAGAATATCATCAGTAATTCATTTACTGAAATAGCCACACTGTCTCAAATTCAATACTTTTGAGGATCAAGTTCCTTCATTCTATTATCAAAATATCTCATAACATTGTACGTAATGTAACGTCTCAAAATATGTTTGTATCGTCTTTCATTTTAATACATATTTTGTTCACGTAAAAACCAATATTGTAATAAAACAGTTAAGTTGACAAAATTTACAAATTAAATATATCTAATAATAGGTTATAGAACAATACTTGATGCATGAAAGAGATGAAATGATTTTTTAAATTCTTACGATAATAATTAATTAAACATTAAATAACGATTAGTTAAAATATTTATTTAACATTAATTAAATAAAAACTACTAAGACAAATGAAATTTCTCGTTTGAAAGAAATGAAGTCAACGTCGTATTATGATGAAAGATATTAAATGTGTTACACATGAACCTTCTTTTGCTTGCAATATTTTTCCATATTTACAGTGGACTTCTTATTACAGAAATAGTTTTAATACGTTATCATAATAAAACGGAAGAAAAACAACAGAGTAAGTTGAAGAAATAAAGTTGGGGTTTACAACAATGATTGGTAGCTGCTGAAGACCTTCTCAAAAACAGAATACTCAATCTCAACTATAACTATAACGATGTCAATGCAATTAATGATCAGTCTCATATTAATTCTGTAAGAAACATAAATTTTTAAAATTTAGCTCCTATTTACGAGAAATCAAGCAGTTTAGCACTTGTATGCAGAATAAAGTACACGAAAGATACGAAAGTTATAATTAGAATTACAGATCGTGTCGAAGATTATTAACAGTTTAATTATTAGGAAAGAACAGCTTTTGTTCTTTCAAAGCATTGGAGAAAGTCTAATCACAGAGTTTAATCACGCCACTCGCGGTCCAAACCGAAGCACTAAGTCTTTGAGCCAGTTTCTCGAGCTCACGCATTCACGCGGCCGCTGGAGACCCTGCTCGGGGCTTCGGAAGTGCTTAAGCGCCGAGAGGCTGGAGAGCTCCATGGTCCAATCCTCCGGCGCATTAAGTGGGAAACAGCTTACCGTTTTGTGCCAGCGGTTGCATTCATTTGGGGGAGAGTGTTCCAAACGGCGGCTGTTCTTAGAACACGTCGGAGACGAATGTGAACGACCGCTTCTACCTTGGTTTTCCGATTCCTGAAGTCATTGCTTTTCATCTGGTGAACGAGATAGAGAGAGAATTTGTGGAATCGGTTCAAAAATTCGAAGCCGAGATTTGGGTGGTAATATTCGTTTTCCAAGACCCCGAGACAATTGAATTTTTTAAAATCATAATTTATGTAGAATAGAATTTGTGTGTCTGTTACGGGTACCTTGGGCTCATTACAACATTTTTCAGTTTCAACCTAAAACACTTGTCAACAGTGTTAGAATAATTTTAAAAAATAATATTGGTGCATATGAGGAGATGATTTCATTTCAGTAAAAATCGTCAAAATTGCCACTTAAGCTTAAAATGCGGGACCGAGCGAATGGGATGAGGTACTATACCAGTTCGAAGGTCTTTAGTCTCTATCACATACAATCCTTCGTCCATAATATTTCAAAGTAGATAATTAGTGGAGAAATAAAAACGTTTAAACGTGAAGTGTCAATAACCTTCTTTTTCCCTATTCACCTAACATATGAAAGTGAGGACTGTGGAATCTGCAGTTAGGTCAGTTTCACTGTCTCCAATTATACTCTCATCTACAGCCAAGCTAATACAAATTACATGGTCGCTCTAGCTTGGAAAATATTTGATACTTTTTGAATGGTAAATACTAAAAACCGCAAAATTATTCAGTTTTTCCTTATCTACAGTAGCGGGGTCAAAGACGAAGCCTGTCAGCCCGGAACTCACTCTTTCAGCTTCCCTCTCCATCAATCTTAAATTGTGTATATGTATTACTTTGGTGCAATCGGTGAGGAAATATATCCCACGTTTTTAATGAAAAGATCCAAATAATTGTACCTCAAAAATATCCACTAGAATCTGCATTAGCGGTAATAATAGAATCAGAGTAGTCTTGAGACAATATTGTAATTCATATGCGGTGTGAATATTCATTTATTAGGAATATCTTCTTAAACTTTCCGAATTTTCTATTTTTGAATATAAATATTACCTTTTTCAATGATATGGAATTATTTTATTTTCTAATAAAAGTAAATGTATATTATCACCTATGAAATGTGACATTTATTTGCAATTTGAGTTTGCTAATTCACTTTTGGTAATATAGTTTTTATTTCTTAGTCAATGACAAATTATTGTAATTTACTTCAGTCTTAAATCGTTTAATTATAGGTGAACAAAAGTCACTGTTTATATTTTCTCAAATGAAACTGGAAACAGTAAAAAAGGATGGGAAGACGTTCACAATCATTTCACAACAAACTCTTTCTTTACTCACACCACAACGATGCAATTCAAATATCTGCAAATAGAAAGATTAGAAAGAACTGGAATATTTTGCTAAAATATTCACCTATCCATTTATCTGACTTTGAATCTAAAATGAAGAAAATTGAAGAAAACTTTAAAACCTTTTTTTAATGTTTTTTTTTCCAATGTACTTCTAATGTCTTTTTATTTTCTCAGCCGTATTAGGGATTGGATGAGGGCTTTTTCTTTTAAAAAAATTATTCTTCAAAAGTATATGTGACTAATGCTATATATTTTTAATGTGATTAGTTGACGTGTATTTTTTGTTTGAAATAGTAACAATTTAAAAAGAAATCGTAAATAAGATTTTCACAAAACTGTTCCACTTTTTATTTTAACATTTTTATCAAGTAAAGGTTTCCCAATAACAGCCTACATTATATTTTCATACATTCATTAAAACATTTAGAATTGTGAAAATTCAAAAGGTTAATTTCTCTTTCTCACCTGCCTTCTCACCAGCATGGTGGCCACAACATAATGGCCGAAGCCGGACCAATTGTGACGCGGCTCATCCTGGGCAGCCAAGTACCATCGTTCAACAATGAACTTGTCAAATATCCATCGCTGCATTTTTACCCAATGTGACGTACGGTGTTAATATAAAAGTAACGTAACAAAAGTTCGTTTAAAATTATGGTACTCAATTTTTTAAATTTTTCTTTCATTTTACATTTAAATCGTATTTTTAAGAGAGAAAACCTTATTGGGCTAATGTTTGCGAATGTCTTGAAAGAAAATACATCGACTGTATGCGACGTATGGGAGAGAAGATTATCTGCGCACATTTTCTTGAGTTCCAGAATCCCTTCCCGTAGTTTTAACTATAAATAATTGAAAAATGCGTAAAAGTTTACAATAATGTTTAATTTTAGTTTTTAATTTTATTATATGAACATTCCATTTGAGGCTTGATTGAATTGAAAGACCTAGAAATCTTGTTACCTGAACATATGCTAATTGCATATTGTTCATTTTCAATGGAACATGCGATTGCTGATTTGAAAAGCAAAATGCATTGACACATTTTCCTTCTTTAACTATTAATTTGTTATTACAAAACAAATTTGAAACTTCTGAAATTGTACTATTTATTGCTTCTTTTTTGCAAAGAATATTCGTGACATCGGCAAATAGTACCGTTCTTCCGTTTTTAATTGACAACGGGATATTGTTTACGTACAATAGAAGGAGAATAGGATCTAAGATCGAACCTTGCGGGACCACATACATCACCCCATTCATCATTAGTATATCAATACAAATTGTATAATAGAATAAAAATGGAATTGATATTGGGATTTTGAATAGTAAATTAATTTTCATATCCTTTTGATCCATATCTGTTCTCCCAGGACTTTTTTCGTGGCCTGTAGTTGGTGAGATATCTGTATGTATTTCATATATTGAACCGTTTTTAATGATCGTTTTTAAAGATTGTTTATAAAATATTTTGTTTAAGACAAACATTTCTGTCTTCCACTTTGTGTTTTCAAAATTTTACGTTTTTGTGATTTTTGAAACTTCTACCTGTGAGAGAAAAAGCTAAAGAAAAAATTTGGAATGGTTTTTGAGAATTTTTTTAGAAATTACATCAATTTCAAGCGCAAATTATGGAAAAACTACTCGTTTATTACAAAAAATTATACCTGGCCTTTTCTTAAGAGCTGGATTTTTACAACAGCCTATCTCTGAGCCAAAATTTCTATCTTTAATTTTGTAGTTTTAAATTGTTCATTTGATGGAGTTTTTGAAAAAAAAAGTTACCGAAAATTGGGCTAACAATATTTTTTAACGTCCCTTATTACACATTAGAAGAAGATTGAAAGAAAAATTTTGAAGTGTTTTTTAAGAAATATAGTTAATTTTTTTTTTTTGAATTGCCCCTATTTCGCGCAAAATTACACGAAAACTACTATTTTCTAAAAATTTAACACATGATCTTATTTAAAGATTTGTCTTTAGAATTAAGGAAAAATCTCTATCTTCAATATTATAGTTGTAGAAAGACACTGAAAAGGTTTGATCATCGCAATTTTCAAAAAAGCTGAAACGTCGACGACAAAGAGACATTCGCCATTCTCTTTAGCGTCCATTACGCAATTCGTCAAAAAAATTAAATTATCTTAATTGGCCTATATTAATCATATCTTTGAAGCGATTGATACACTTTTGCGTGGCAAGGGCGCGCAATAGGGCAGTTTAAAAAAATAGTTTTCGCATAATTTTTGATTACTTCGTTGCGTTTTTCGAGTGTTGACTGAAGTGTTAATAGGATGGAAGTTGACGAATAAATGTGGTTATAAAATATCTTATTGTGCATATGTTATAATAAAATGAAATTAAGATAAAACAACTAGATGTAGGTTCTTGAAAAATAAATGGCGATTGGTCTCCATTCAGAGACGCTCATGAAGCAAAGGACAGTATCTGGCCATCACGTGACGTGCGGTCAATAGAGGGCGGCAGGGCCCTCGAGGTACAGTAAATAAGATTTCCTGGCGACCGCAGCCTTGCGGGGTGGCTGCACCCGCCCGTGAACGTGCGCATTACGCGGCGCTCTCGCTTGCGGCAGGGGTTTTAGGGTCAGCTGGGGCGCCTTCGCCTCTGCGGGCAGCTGAAAGGGGCGATGTAAGATGAGATCGAGGCGGTGTTTCCGAGAGTGCAGGCTGACGAAGGATGAAAAACGCGAAGGCTTAGGTTGACGGAGAGAAGCTGAAGAAGAGGATACGATGGAGGAGGAAGCAGGAGAAATGAGCTCTTTTGAGTCGCAAGCAAAATGGAGAGGCAATGGATTCATAGAGAGAATGTTTAGAACAAGAAGTAATAAGAGTTTCAGGGAAAACTTTGGAGAACACGCAAGAAAGTTGGCGTTTCCCTGAAAGATGTAACGTTTTTTGATTGATTGATTAGTGATTCCGGGCGTGTCAACAGCTAAGGTCATCGGTCCTGTACGTATAATGTATGTGTTTTCCTCGGGAAGTGGCAGTGATCTTACCTCGCTGGATGTTTCCCTCAACCAGGTACCTCCTACCAGTGAGGCAACGCCCCAACCGGGACAAACTCTAAGCTCCAGACCTGTTTTCCTGTATGTGGTTAGTGTAAATGTATGCGCGTAAATAAGAGGTGATAATAGGAGACGGAAGGGGAAGGAAATATCTTACGCAGTCCTTCTGTTAGGATAGTGGTCCGGCGTTCGCTTGGTTTTGATCAGATAAACTACGGAGAACTACTGATCAGAGCAGCCGGCCGCTAGAATTCTCCTTCCGCGACTAAACTGGACCCTGCTCGCTCGTGTCGAAATGCCACTGACAGGACTCGAACCTTCGACCTCCCCGGTCAGAGGACAGCAGTGACATCAGTTGATGCCCTGAGCCCCCTCTCCCGGTCGATGTAAAGATTCCATGAGCACACGCTCGTGCATAGACGCAGCGTTGACAGCTAGAGGTGAAGCGAAGGAAAGGCACTTGCTTGCGAAGGAGTTGAGAGAGAGGTTGAGAGAGCGAGAGCGAGAGCGCAGGTGCCAGAGGTGGAGCTCAGAGACGCGGCCGAGAAGGCGTGGGCCCTCGGGCCGAATGCGTGAGCGCGAGCACGAGAATGGGCCACCACCGGCATGGGCGTGGGCGCGGGCGCGGGCGCGGGCGCGGGCGCGGACGGGGGTCGCGGCGCGAGGCGAAGGCGTGAGCGCGGGTGCGAAGGCGCGAGAGAGGGCCTCTCCCGCAGGCAAATCGGCCAATTTCCGGAGCCTCCGCGGAAAGCGGGGTAATGAAACAGCCCGAGAGCGCGCAATTTGGCGCTCTCCGGGGGACCTGCGAGGCAGACGCGGGGGAGGGCCGAGGGCAAAGGGCGAGGCCAGATGCGGTGGCGGGGGCGAGGACGAGGGCAGCGGCGGAGGTGGCTGGTGCCCTGGGCGCAGACTCTTACTTGCTCCCCCCTTCCCCTCAGACGGCGCGGCCGTCTACCTGCCCCGCCCTCTGGTCTCTGTCGGAGACGGGCAGACCTTATTCTCAGTCGCACGTATTGCCGAATAGGATTCACGCATCCCAGTGGGAGAAACCTCTAACGAGCCTAATGCCTAGGATCAACATTTCCACAAGATTAGTTAGATATTTGAAGTGTCATAAAATTTAGCTTGTAGATTACGTTTTGTTTTTCAGTTGCTTGTAGCTAAATTAAACTGTTGTATTTGTATCGGAGAGTATCACGGAACATACTTTTTTCTTTTTTTTTCGAATATTTGGTTGCTTCGAGAAATTGAGTCTCTCCCGCTTGTGTAAAAATCTATTTTTAATCTGTGTGGTAAAATATTGTGTATATTATGGCAAAATCTGTTGATGGAAAGTTATATCAGTTACCCCATACAATCTAATCATCGGAATAGATATAAACTTATAAAACTTTTTTATTATTATTTATATTATGTTACTTAAATTTTAATTTTTACTTATGTGGCACACTATTTTTCTGAATGCTTTAAAGTTTGTGTCTAAAAAGAAAGACAATGTGGATTGCACTCATTTATATGAATTCTTCACATCTCGAAATGCGACACATGTTAGAGAATAGAGAGAAAGAAAAAGACAGTGAAAAGTGTGTGCAATACACATACCATCACAAAATTAATATAAAGCTAATTAAAAGGAATTTTAAAAAAATAGAAAGTGGAGAAACATTTTCTATGAGTTAGACGCCATATACATTGTATTTCTTCTTCAGTGAAGGTAGATTTTTGGGAATTGTGAAAGCACTGAAAAAACTCAATCAACAAATTGCGAAGTCCAATAAAATAGTCCATCAATTACAGTATAACTGTGTCATTAACTTCAGTTAGACAACATTATACTTAGTAGTGTGCACATAATTTAGTCAATTAGGTCTTGTGACGTAGATAATTAGAATATTGACCTTACAAGTTAAGAAGAATCGAGACCATTGCAGGAACTTTTTTCGTCTTTGTCTGAATTAGTTTCCATGAATTATGCAAATGCAATTGTAATTTCAATAAAAAGAGATACTTTCGACCTCATATCTGAATTCACATTTCTCCCAAGCATAAAAATCGTGAAGTAATTGAGATGACGGCTGCTCGCAATGTTGCATTTCTAGTTTTCATTATGCTATTGTAGCAGGATGTAATATTGATATCTATCCATTTGAAATTTCTTTTAGAACAAAATCTAACTTTCTTCTAATTCACGGAACAACTTTCCTAGATATTTTTTCATAGTAAACTTATTTTCCCTTAAAACGCGTTTTGTCCTTATCTTCTTCATCCACACATACAATCATCTCTAATTTCTTAAGCTGAAAGATGCCATCATAACATAGGTAATATTTTGAAGCAAACAAAAGATTACTGACATTCGGTTGGCGGTAGTAATTAACTGCGATTGGAAACAGTAGGCAGTTTTAGCGTAACGAATTTGTAACAGGACGATAATATTCTGAAAAGTGAGAATTGACCTAAATAATTGCTACTGATTGCACTAGTATTAAGATAGCTAAATGCTCCAATTACATATGGTGCGCATTTTATTCTTGCCCTTCCTTATTGGTCACGTATATATTGTTTTTATTAAAAAAATGGATTATAGAGATTTTAACGTGCGTGCTGACTTCTCTTTTCCTGACACACGTTGACTTGTGGAAAATTTAAATTTGTCAAAGCGCCGCACTGATGCAGATTTCGTTTTTATTCCTTCAGGGCGCGTTGTTACACGATAGTACGAGCTCCATTTTGCTCACTGCGCAGAATTAACTGCTGTCAAAATATTCTCTCCGTGCCATCCGTTCTCTCCGCGTCCGCGCAAACGCGGCACAAAATGGCACGAAATTTCCATGGCAGATAGCGTAGCCGAGGGAAGTGAGATGGCGGGCGCGACGGAGGAGGTTGTGGTGGCGGCGGCATCAGCACCAGCAGCATCACCAGTAGCGCTAACGCTTCAGAGAAATTCGTTTCCAATCCCCTCCCCCCTCCGCACTCGCGCGTTGGTGGCGCTTAATGGGGAAGGAGGTGATGGTGGGTGGCAGCACTGGCAACGACGGGCGCTGCGGAACTGTACAGTGCCACCAAATGACAGTGAATGAGGCCGAAATCATAGTGAGACTCCAAGTTTTGATTCTGTGGGTCTGGACTGTACAGGAAATCACGCGTTCTAGAAAAAATACATTCTATCCCTCACCTACGAGTAGAGAAGTTACCAATGAACAGAGTAACTCGCAGTATTTTGTTTCTAATTACATCTTGGTATTTTTATATGCAGATAATGTTATGACTCTTTACGTAGTATAGAGAAAGTTATGTAATGCTGAGGTGAAAACTAGCACTATTTCGGAAGAAAAAATTGTATTCTGGATCCGTGTTAAATAAAGTATGAATAATTCGTGTTCTAAAATGTAGTACATTTCTTCATTTAACACGTTAAATAGTCAGAATATACGTTTTGGGGGGCCTTGATACCGAAAAATTGGTTTATGGCAAAATGTCTGTTCGTCAGTCGGTC
The DNA here is from genome assembly GCA_017312745.1 of Gryllus bimaculatus. NCBI lineage: Eukaryota > Metazoa > Arthropoda > Insecta > Orthoptera > Gryllidae > Gryllus > Gryllus bimaculatus. The sequence continues at coordinate 1,554,477 of BOPP01000009.1, read as the reverse complement.
TGTGAACAACGAAATCCCTTAATGTATCTCTTATCGTTTTAATATTGGCATTGTAGGCATTTTATTTATATTATTGCATTTGTTAACAAATTGATTCAAACGGCGTCTTTTCAGTTCAAGTTTTAAAGAAACAAGAATCTTTTCTGTGGAAATGAGCTCAAACTTGAGCATTTTCAGAAATGCTCGAACGAAGTTTTCTTAAAAACGGCTCCATATTTTCCAATGAAATTGTTCATGTTGGGCTATGTTTTACTCTTATGTAATATTATTAACGATATATTTTAATTCTAAAATTAGGGCACCGAACAATTGAGAAAATGTGGGCAAATGCCATTTTGGCGCCGATAGGTAGCAGCTGAGGAAAGAGAACGGAAAGATCGCGCGTGGTCCGTTGCCTGCAGTGTTAGGATACTGATCTGACATTCTCTTGGTATTAATTGAAAAAAAAACTAGAAAAAATATAGATCAGAGCAGCTGGACAATAAAATTCGTCTGACAGCTGTTGTACTCGTATGCTACCCAGTTATCTAGTTAGGATCGAAAATTCGTCAAATGTTCGATGCAAATTTTCGATCAAATATTTATTAAAGTTGAGTGCATTGTGTGTCTCTTGAAAAATTTATGGTGGTATTGACAAATAATTGGTTGCGTTTTTATTATTCAGTTTCTGATTTCAGTGCCTTGTTCGAAGTTGAAAATCGAGACAATGCTAATATCGTTCTCACCTCTATTTTATTCTGTAACACGCTCACTATGTCTAAACGGAAAAAAATGTGGTGCTCTTCACATTGTTTCTTATATTATTTGTAACGATTACAAATTATATAATATATCAACATCTGTCGTACTCATTATTCAGTCATCCCTTAAAAGCTTCTTTTAAGCGAAAGAAGTGCAGGAGATTCAAATTTCAATTTTCTAAAGATCAGAAATATGAATAATAATCGTATCAGTTCAAAACTGTATTTACAACACGACTTTTCTCAATTGAATCAAACATTATTTGCCTCCTCTGAATTTCCAATCCCCGGCCTTCAGGTTAGGAGTTCACAATCTTACCGGAAACTCAACGATACCTCACCCAAGAAGTCCACTTATGATGTATACTCAAGTAGAGACAAATATTGACCCGAGTCTTTCAGAGATTTCATAAGATATCATTGAAAACATTTGTATCCTAACAATCAGTAAATTATGATATACAGTACATTTGTAATATAAATATTAGTAGACAAGATTTTCAAATAAGTTAAAAGTTAAGAAATATTAGACCAAAAATTGTAGTAATATCATGCGATTCAGTACAATGCAGCACACTGTTCTTGGAAAACGTTTTGAGGAAAATTATAATATTTTGAAAAACTGAACGTGAACGCCAATATCAAAAATTATATTGCATTAAAAAAGATACCTGTAGCTTTTAGAAAAAAAATTATCCATTAATAATTTTTAAAGCAGTTCTCAAAATTTTAGAGGTTTTATTGAAAAGTTGATCTAATTTTACTAGTGCACGTTGCTCTAATGCAAAATGACCAAAACATTTAAAGGGAACAATAAAACCATTTTTGAGAGATATATTCTCCAATAATTAAAAGATTTGTATCAAATTAGCAGGAAATTGATTTTGGTTACAGCGATTGTGGAATATTCATTTTGGCGAAAACATTGTTTTTTTTTAGAAAAACAGTGTTGTTCACAGATGGATGATTCGACTGTCAGAATGACGAACGTTTTGAAAAAAAAATCAAAAAAACAAATTTTCTGATATCCTGTAACCTCCAAAACGTATATTTACATCCAAATCTAGATATTGATTCCGTAAAGCATTACATATATTTTTTCTACACTACATGCTTGCCTATGATAAAGTAAAAATGTGCGAAAGCCAATGATCTTTGTCTAGCCAGGAATCTTCACAAAATGTTTAGGTGATAGGTCTGACTCCTTTAGTACGCTGATCCTATTGCCTTGTGTAAATATCAATGCCTTGTGCATATCATGTTTACACATATGGTGTGTAATTGACTGACGCTCTATTTTTCTCTCAAATAATTAATATGAAGTTTATTCGTCACTGAAAAGTTAGATGAATACAGGTCACAACCTTTCTTTGAACGTAGCCTTCTAAGAGGAACATTGTTATCGAAATACCACAGAATAACGAATGAATAACAATAACAGTATTGGAGTATCCGATGCATTGTTACACAAAATTGAAAATCTTATTAACATATGAAACAGAATGGCTACAGTCTCTTTCATTAAGTCATTGTTGAATTGTTCATTCAGAAATGAATTAAACAATCCAGAACGTGACTGTGATTTGCTGAAAACTTTTAAAACATAAAATACATTTTTTATTTGTATGTTTTTTTTAAATTTGAAATAATCATATTTTAAGTAAGTGTTCTATTATGCACATGTCGTGCTAGAAGAACTTCAACAGAGAAATGATATATACGTAACCTTTCAACAATGCCTTGTATTCCGTAAACTTTATTCACAACATCAGTCATTTTAATATTTACAGTCCGCGAGGAAAGACCTTTTCGAGCACTGTGCGGCGGCGGTTGAGGCGGCCAGGGCAGCGCCTGCGGGTCGACCGACTCGGGCCGGGTCGGGCCGAGCCGGGCCGGGCAGGGGCGCGGTCGCCGGCTCCAGCGGGCGCGGGCGGGTGAGGGCACGGGGCGTGAGGGACGTGGGAGCGGGGCGGGGCGGGGCCGGGGCGACGGGTGCGCGGAGCTGCGTTGCCTGGCAACGAGCCGCAGCGCCATGCAGCCTCCGGGTGCGCACGAGAGAGCTCGACGGCGCGGCGCGGCGCGGCGCGGCGCGGGAGCACCCGAAACCTATCGATTCGGCTGTCGGGTGCGAGCTGACAAAACAAAGGGCAATCGGCTCTCCCGACTCGATCCGCCGCCGTTCGTCTTGCGCGCGCTCGCCTCCGCCGCCAGCGGCCCCGCCCCCGCCGCTGCCCCGAGGGCGCACGGGGCGGCAGGGCGGGCGGAGGGAGCGTCGCGAATCCCCCGCTGATCGCCGAATGCCCGGGCGGCCGCCCCCGCCCCCGCTGCCGCCGCCGCCGTCTCCGCCGACGGGCGCGGCAGACCGGGTGCCCTCGCGGGAATCTCTGGATCTCGGGACAGAGCGCTGCCCACCTGCCTCTGGGTTTTGGGGCTGCCCTTTCCGGGGATGAAAGTAAACACGCGCGCAAATGGTTGCGTTGTTCTGTTGCGTTGTTGCACTGTTCTTGCCGTCCTGTTACGCTAACTTTGAAAAATTATTTCTATATTTTTTTAAATTCTAACATCATTTTTTACATTAACAAGCAATAATTCTCTAGGTTGCAGCAACCTGCAATTATTTCTCAAATTGTTCCAAGTCTAATAAATTATTTGTATTGAAAGAAGTAATCTAGTTGTGTACACGTAAATTATTTTGAGGTACATTGAGATGAATGAAAAATATTTCGAGTTACCTTTCTTAACGATAAATCATTTTTATCGTTTAGATTTATTTTATTATATCGTAGGGGCTAAGGAAAAAATAATAATAATAATTATTATTATTATTATTTATTTTTTACTGTATTATGCTATGATATAATATCTAATAACAAACAAATGTATAAATATAATACATATTGTAATTACTTTCTTAATTGTTGTATATGAACAAATGTTAATTTGCTCATATCTCACGCCATCTTCTTGAGAAAAATGAAAAATATAGTTTCTCGCACGTAAATTTTATTCCTCAAAGATTCTTGGCTAATAAAATTATTGTTCAAATCTGCAAATGTTATATTGTTAATACAGGTCACTATTTCTCCTAAACAAAACCTATCTAGTGTACGTAGTTACCGAAAACGCTAGGTTGTTGTTAATATGTGGTTCTAACTTTAATATGTGTCCAACGATGTTAAGTCCTCTCCCAAACACTAATTTTGAACGCATGCTTACCGTCAGTGTTTTGTGATAGAGGAATGCCATAATGAAGCCCCTTTGGAATAAATTTTGTGGAGAGAAACTTACGCAAACGGCTGCGTCATCTCCAGAAGTGGTTTTGGAATAATGGACGTAAAATGCCTGGCAATGAAAGCATTTAATTAGCACACAGAACAAAAGCTTTCAACTCGCAGAAAGAGTAAAAGCAGCGTTAAATTCCAAGAATAACTTCAATCCTATTACCAGTGCGAAAACGAAAGTTTACAATTAGTTCTGTGTTCCAGTACAATTTAGTAAAATATTATCTAATAATTATCTCTTGAAAATGGATATGTTAATATGTGTGTAGAACACAAATAAAAATTCTAATGTTGGTGGTATCATTATGCAATCATTAACATTTCACTGCATGATTAATTGCCTAATCTGGGTGTAACTGTTATTTCTACACAAGCTATTCATAAAAAAGTTATAATAATGTAATAAATTTCAAAAAAAAGCAAGAAGAAACATAATTTGGTTTGTAATTATTATTGGTTCATTATTAATTAACTAATTAATTAATGTAACTAATGCCTGAATATTGGGAACATTTTAATATTTACGATCACAGTATTTAATAAATGCCCTATTTAAATTAAATTCCAGTCACTTGATAATTAATGTAACATTATTGTAGGCGAAACGATAGTTTAAAAAGGAGACCATGTTTTATTCGCATTCGAAATTAGTTCTAAATTGATTATCGCGCGTGGTGTGCAGCAAGGCGGGCGCATTCCTGGCTTTAGTAGTTTACGGCGGTCGTGGTTGCTGCTCCGTCGGCTCAATAAGCTCAGTGCGTTCCAGCTGAAGGGTTTCCGCTCCGCCGCGAAGCCGCCTCCGTCGGTCGGAGCTGCTACTGCTGCTGTGCCGCTGCGGCAGAGGCGGAGGCAGGGGCGTGGGCAGGGGCGGGGGCGGGGGGTGAGGGCAGAGCAACGGCGACGCTTGCAGGCATCCGACCGCTGCCTGCCACTGCCGGAGTTCCGCAACCCCTTCAGCGCCCCCCCCCCACTCAGCGACCTCGCGTGGGTGTACCGCACCTTCGCTCCCATAAACCCATACCACTCCGTTTCCCCACTCCCTTGCTGAACACGCTGTTTCGTCTTTTTCCCACGCGATTCCGCGCGTACGGGCTTCCTGTCTGCGCCTTTTTAACCACCGCTTTGCCCGGCCCATCGTAGCCCGACTCTTTGCGTGCGCCCTTTGGCGCGTGCCCCTTTGCGTGTCCCCTTTGCGTGTCCCCTGTTGCGTGCCGGGTTGCCCTGCCCTTGTCTGCCCCCGTTTGCACTGTCCCCTTCCTGTCCCCCTGCCTGTTCCCTTGGCCTGTCCTTTGGCCTGCCCCCTTGCCTGCCCCCTGTGCTGCCCACTTGCCTGCCCCCTTGCCTGCCCCCTTGCCTGCCCCCTTGCCTGCCCCCTTACCACAGCCGCGTGCACGCGTTTCCCTGGCAGCAGCAGCGGTGGCGGTGGCGGGCGATGGGCGCGGGCGGTCGATAAGAAGAGGAGAGAAGCGCCGCCGCGCCACCCGGGTCTGTTGTAATTGTACGGCGCGGGCGGGAGGTGTCGCCCGGGCACAGCCACGGCCCCGCGCTTCTCATTACGCTGCTGCTGCTGCTGCTGCTGCTGCGGGTTCAACAGCGGGCGAGGAAGATGGCAGCGGGGCGGCCGGCGCAGAAGACGCGGAGGACGGGCAAAATCAGGAAAAGGGCGGACGAAGAAATAGGAGAACATGAGAGCAAATCGATGGCCTAGGTGATGGTGACATGCACTGAGATGAAAGTAGAGGCTTGAGCATGCGGCGTTAGCCGGGGCGGGGAGGAGAACGGAAACCCGAGACAACGGGACGCGCTTGAAGGGCCTGATGACGGCGGCGACTTACATGAGGGCACGGTCAACCACGAGAGATAAGGGAAACGGGAGCACACACTCGAAGAGCGCGAGGGGGAAGGCTGCGTGAGCGGCGATGGCGGCGAGCGCGGAGATGGCGGAGGCGGCTTGGGATCGCGCGCGGTCGGTGGGACGTGAAATGACTCGCGCTGCCGCCGCCACCGCCACCGCCGCCCGCGCCTCGCCGCGCCGCGCCGGTCGATCGGCGCGTTTTATCTCCAGCGCCCGCCGTGCGGCGGCGCTGTTGCGCCCCGCAGCTTCCGTTCGCGGGATTAGCGAGCCTCTGCCGCCCGCACCCCCCACCGGCCGCCCCCACCGCCGTCGTTCCCTTGCCAGCGGCTGCTTCCTGTGCTTTGTTGCCTCGTCGACTCGCCGGTTCAACACTTGCTGCGCCGCCTGTTCTTGAGGAGACTGCGGGGCAATTTGGAGCCCCTAACGACTGCTCTATCTTTGCTTCGGTCGGGGATTAAAATTCTTGTCTAGAATGTAGGAGCGACTGATTGCTGTTTCTATTAGTTTTAAACTTGCGAATTGGCTGAGTTTCTTCGAAAAAGATATACCGCCTTTTTGATAATTGCTGTGCAGGATTTTTACTTTGCTGTAGATTAGGCGGTATTAATTCCAGTAATACATATTCTTTTAAAGTAACGGAATCAATGTAAATAATTTAAAAACGTGTTTTATAACATTTGAATAGATGTTTTAATAGTGAGTAAATAATGGTACGAATTACGCAATACAAATATCTTACATTTCTTTTTTTTTTTTTTTTTGGGGTTTGTAATTTTCATTGCAGTTTTTGAAGCGAGGTGCAATCAGAAATTAAACTTCTATTTTATAAATATTTGACGATCTTGATAACATTTGTCTATTTTCCAAAGCTTCTATATCAAAAATTGTGTACTCGTTTATGCTCTGGCAAATTGGAGATGTAGGAAAAATCATGCATTCTAAATCACAGAAATGTTGCATTGAAAATATTCCCTCCGCATTGCTTCTGTATTTCTGATGAGCACATCATGCCGCATTTGAAGACACAAACACGAATTGATCATCGGATTCCCAAAACTGTAATAATGTTGACTAGAATCTAAAATTAGCGTCCAATTCCACTCGAATTAACCAAGCAGAAGTACAGTCAACGCCAGCGTTGCGGCCAAGGCAGACGATCGTGGGCGGCCGTGCCTTACTGTACCAGCGCGAACGTCTCGCACGCGACTCCTGGGCCCGCGCCGCAGCCAGCGCAGGCCCGGGGCCGCCTCCGGCGATCCGGCGGCGCGCAGGCGACACGTAATCGCTCGATATTCCCGCGGGACGGCAAGGAGGATTGCTATGTAAATGGGCTGAATTTTTCCTCCCTCCGCCCCTCCCTGCTTCTGTTCCTCACGCCCAACGAGCAACGGTCGGAGCGAGGGCGGCGCGGGCGGCGGCGACGGGGGATGTGGCAGTGGAAGTGGCGAGGGGCGGCGGGGCACGGCGGCCCTCTGTAAATGAATCCGCTTTCCAGATTTCCCCCCGGCGCGGAGAAGCCGAGGCGACGCCGCAGCAGCCACGGGCGCCGTGCGTGGGCGAACAGAACACATGCGCCGGAAATCGAAATGAATCGGCCTCGCGGATCGGACGCGTTTCGTGGTTTAGCGCGCGGGGAAGAACAGTAGACGTATTATTTACTGCTGGTAGTTGAGTAAACTGAAATATTTCTTCTTCATATGTTCGTTTTGTCGAATATAAAAATCACAAGTGTAAAAAAAAAATTACTTCGTGAGCCCGAAATAAAAGTGGAAAACTGACTAACCCAAGAGAAATGCATAGTCATTTGAATATTTTTACGTATGTACCCAGAGTTTTTAATGCTAACTATTAACAAAACTTTTATCAAGAAAGATAATACCACTCATATAATTTGACTGTTCATAAATTTTCCATTAAAAATCATCCTACAAAAACCTTAAAATTAGTTGTTTAGTCCTCAAACATGGCAAGTAAAAACTAACAAGCTGGTTATCCGGCATTACCAAGGTATTTATTAATCATTATTTAGGTATTTATTTATCTTTACATCTATTCAGCAGACTTGTCGCCCCACATGCCTCGCCCGTCCGCACTGCCCATTTCTCCACGCGTTACCCTATTTTTCCCTCCCCACCTGTTTCCCTTAACCCGCTCCCTCCACACCATATCTCCCGACAACAGCGGCTCTTAGCTGCGTTGTACGTTCTGTAATATATGTACATTACGAAAACAATATTTTCTCTAAGCAGCTCTAAATGTTTCATTAAACGGTATAAACCCAATTTTTATGTATCCTTTGGATTGTTAAAAAATTACACAAATATATTTATCACGTTATTAATATTTAAATTACGGATGTTTTTATTATTTAATTTATAAGTAAAAGTGCTTCAAATAGTTTCTTATGAAGGTTTTCAAAAATTCAAACGTTTTCAATGAAACCGAGCTTAAAAATCGCGCATTTTTAGAGAATCGCAAACAGCATTTCCACAAAAATGACTTTTAATTTTCGAATAGAAACTTCCTTAAAAACAGGTTTCTCTCGTTTGTGATGTACTTGTATACATATTTTAATTCTACTTTTAGAAGACCGAAACAATGAGAAAATGTGAAAAAAATGTATTTTAGGTGTTGTGAGTGGAGCAGTACCGAATTGCTATCCTAGACGAAAGAGATAAGAAAAGTAACTAGTACGAGGAAGTCTGTACCTTCCTCTTGCACCACAAGTTTAATAATACATTTTTTTCCTGTTGAGCAAATCACGCTAATGTTTAGAGATATGACTATATGTGAAATACTATTTGCAACACGAAATCCGGCCACGATTTTTTCTCGATTTTGCATGAACGCGAAATATTTGAGAAGTCGCTTCAGTGACTGAAAGGTTCTTATGAAACAAACATTTACCCACCCACAAACATCTAAAAAAAATCTCCAAAATGATATGATTTTTTTACTGTTACTTAAGTATAAGAATTTGACACATTACAATAATTTTTTTCTTCAAATGTTCCATCCACTAATTTATTATTACAGAACGAATTAATGCGGTATTGTTTAATAAGAGAAAATCAACATTATTAAATTATTTGATTTACTTCTTGAATGGTTGTCTCATTAAATATTAAAAATATATATCGTAATTCACTTGCAATTAAACTTACTTTCTGTATTTTACAATTTTCTTCATTATTTTCAATATTCTTAGATTATTTGCTAAGACCTTCTATTGAATTTGCTATAACAGTTGATGTAGATCATTTAATCTAACATAACTATTTTACACAAACAACAAACAAGATTGGCAGATTGTCTTGGAAAGACAGCGGGAGGATTGTGGTCCAGAGTGGCAAAAGACAGAAGAGTGGAAGCGCATTCAGTCTAGTATAATATAAAAAATCAGTGAATTTGGATTGTGTAATTTTGACCAATTGATTGACTTTGATTGTATAATGTTAACTAGTATAATTTAGAAAGTCAGTGACTAATAATGTATTATTGTTCAACTCAGACTACCAACTACCACTGTCACATGAAATTTTAATCTAGGTGGCGTGGAGAATTTCCCTGAGTTCCGCCTTTCCGGACGCCTTCTCTCTACTAGTGCCCTATTAGGCTAGTAAATAATAATAATAATAATAATAATAATAATAATAATAATAATAATAATAATAGCAATAACTACTTTACACCAAAGAAATATATTTTACAATGAAATGACTTCTTTGCAATAAATTTTGTTAAATTAATTTAAATTAGAGAATTCACGATATTGTAACCTGAAAACAGTGGGTTATACTTACTGTTATTATTACATTTCTATAACCTCTTCGCTTAGAACGAAATCTTCGCAATATCCATGTACTCAACAGTAGTATAAACATTTGAGAGGAGCATGTTCATAAAAATGAAACAATCGAATTAACCCTGAAATGCATCATGTTTCACTGGTGCTGCAAAGAAATATCTACTTTGCAACTTTCATTGGAAAACTGAAATATCTTTAAAAGCATGCTTTGATGAAGAGCTACTCTCCGAGAATAATATTAAGTGTTGAGAGTTGCACTTCACTTTATACTAGATGACAATACCGCAGTATCTCGTCATGCCTGATTTCAGTTTTCAGGAAAGTTTCTGTTAATTCTAGTAAACCCGGACCTTGATTTCCGTAAGCAAAACATATATTTTGTAGCATAAGGCAAGCAGACATATTTCATAAAGCATATAAATATATGTTTGACGTTGTAAATGTAATAAGTTATTCTGTGCTACAGCATGCATTTGTGTGGAATTGCAGAGAAAACATGAGTAATGGTGATGAAGACAAGATACGGAAGTAGTTAGAAATTAGAATACTAGAAGGAAGTGACGAAAATTTATATTCTTCATCACATGATGTATTTATTATATTTTCCGTCAGAATTTCAATAAGTGAGTCATCAAAACCTACACAATATGAATAAGAAGATAACAGTGAATGAAGATGAAAGAGTAACAACGATATCATTCAGACTGATGTATGCCATCTGATAGGGTTGAGGATAGAAATGTCATTAGTAATACAATTAAAAGGTAAAGCATCCTTGTACAATTGCCCACAGGCCGAGTTGTGGCCCACAGATGAGGAAAAGGCAGGGCTCTACTTATTGAAATTTTCTTAATTTTTCGGTTTTGTAACAGTAGAACAGAAATATTATTTCAAGATTATTAAAGAACAGTAACATCCTAAATGACAATTTTCTTTGAAAAATTGTGAGCCGTCTTTAAGAAAATGGCCTTTAAGTGCTACTGTAATTTGAAATTTGAAGCTCTTTTCCCCAAAAAGTTTTGAGTTGTCGAAAACCTTCATTAAAAGTCATTTGAGGCAGATTATCTCACAAATACAATAGTGATTACAAACTACTAGAAATGTGCCTATCAACAGCGTGAGAGATTTTCCAAAAAAATACATTTAACATAATAAAACAAAAAAATTCCCCGAAATTAACCTTACGTCATATTAGAGAGTGCAATTAGCACTTTAGTTTCGAAAAGAAATTTTGGAGCTGTTGTTGAGAAAATGGCGTTTGGAAGTTTCTGATAATGCGGGATTTTGAGCTATCTTTCACACTAAACGGTTTTCAGAAACTGTGTAAGATATTATTAAAGCACATGTATTCATACATAATATAATGAAAACAAAGTTCCGCTAATGTAAATATTAACGAAGTCAGATAAGCAAGGAAATTTTATTTTTGTAATTTGTGGGGAAAAAACAACAACAAAAGATTGGAGCAAACCGACATTATTATCATCTTATAGAGTACATTTAGCACTATATTTACCAAATGTTTAAAGAAAAACATTCGAGCTGTTTTTGAGAAAATCTTTGTTTTCGTTATTTTTAAAATTGCACAAGTGCACGCAATATTGCGCAAAAACTACTAAAATTTTGAAAAAGTGTATGATCTTAATTAAAGAACTTACTATGAAGAACAAATTGTATTTCAATGAAAAATCTCAATCTTCAATTTTGTAATTGTAGGAAGACGCCAAAAAATCCAAACATTTACAATTTTCGAAAATTTAGGGTTATTATTGAAAATAGAACCTATGCAATCTTTATAAGTGTATTTTACTCTTACAAGTATATTTTACATACAAAAATTTCAAAGAAAACATTTGGAGACATTTTAAAAAAATTGAAAATGTCCGGGGCTTCATGAAAATTCTGAAAAAAATTTTGAAGAATGTTTTTCATAAACGCAGAGGTTCGAGTCTGGTCAGATGGACACGAGTTTCTTCAGTTCGAAAAAAATCGAACGCATAGTTTAGGTGCTAGTGTGGTTCACAAACACTGGACACACACACGGACAAACGCACGGATGGTCAGACGTTTTGAAAAAAATACTTTTTCGGTATCAGGGGACCCCAAAACGTGTATTACCGTGGAAAGCTCGAAATCGATTTTCTGCAGCATTACATTCCTTTTTCTATACTACGTATATTACTACACACACACACACACACACGCACACACACACCCACACACGCACACACACACCCACACACGCGCGCGCGCACACGCACACGCACACACGCACGCACACACGCGCACACACATATATATGGGAAAGTAAAAAGTACGAGTGTTGTAGAACAAGATGAGTATATATTATTTTTATTTATATTACATGTGGTATAGTTATACTGTATGAAATTAAAGTTAATACGTTAATAGAATTGTGCAGCAAGAATACATTTATTTGCATTGTGAACACTCAAAAAGTGCTTTCTACAATGATCAATTTGTTGGAACAGCATTGCGTTCCTTACAGGCGATCAATGAAACGACACAGCTAGTTTTCCACTTCATTATGAACCAAGCAATACAATCTGACCAAGTTCAAGGGGCACTGATGCAGCCCGTACAACTCGCATGTGCTTCCAGCAAAGGGGCTGCATCGTCCAGGCGCTGAGGAGGGTTGCCTGAGGTGGCTTGGCGAAGCCGTGAACGAGCCTGACAGCTGTCTCCTAGAAGATACTCCCGTTTCCTTGACCTCGTAACCTTCGATATATGGCAAATTTCTCTTGTTTCTTGTACAGACTAATAAGTATGTCACAACACTATTGCGACTCTGTTTTATCTACATTACCGTTCATTTAGCACAGTAAATATTGCTTGAAAAAATATTCATTATGTTGCATTCCTTTTTTCGGGACGTATATTTTCAAGTCATATAAAATAGACCATAATACTTCCTTTTTATTTATATTTTAACTCTTAATAGTACAGTCTTTTTGGTGTTCGCGCCTGGATTATTCAACGTCAATCCTTCTGCAGTAATAAGATGTCGTCTCTACCACGCAGTTTTCTTTTTCTACTGTTGTTGTAAAATTATCCAATTAGAACCCTCCAGATCGTATTATAATAATATTCACAGTTATCAATTCCAAAATATAAAAGGGTTTCGACCAATCACAGAGAAGTTTGCAACCCATTGAAACCCCCATTGCCCTCATTGAGACATTATAGGTTATCGGTCTATTAAATGTTTGTTATGTAGTTAGAATTGCAGTTCTGAGACGCATGTGGTTATGACCAAACGTTGTAAAGCTTTTGCCCTATTCATTCATGTCCATTCCATTGCCATCTCATTTCCAAACATATGATGCTATATAATGGCATAGACGTTCTAGTACTAGTTGGTTTTCTAATTTTTTTTTTAATTTCTCAGTTTTCCGGATTCTTAATGGTAGAATTGAAGTATTACTTTGGCAATATTACAGAAGAGTAAAACATTTTCTCAATGGTAATTATATTTTAAAATTTCGAGTTATTTTTTAAAAAACGTAGTTCAAGTGTTCCTGTAAATGCGAAATTTTAAGCCCTTTTTCATTGAAAAACTTCTGAGTTTTGGAATTTATTTTTATAAAACAACAACAAAAGAATATAACAAAATGGAGTTTATCTTATGCATGTCTTCATCTTATGCAGTGCATTTAGCACTATTCCTACCAAAACGTTAAAAAAATTAGCAGTTTTTTTTGAGGATTTTTTTTTGTTTTTAGTACTTTTTTAACATTTGCACATTTTGTTCAATATTGTGCAAAAAGTACTAAAATTTTGAAAAAACATATCTTTAATGAAAGAATTAATTATGGAGAACAAATTTTATTTTCCGGAAAAACCCCTATGTTCAATTTTGAAGTTGTAGGAACATGCCATAAAAATTTTAATATTCTGCAATTTTCTAAAGTTCAGAATTAACAATTAAAATCGGATATTCATAGATAATTTTTACTCTATTCTTACAAGAAATTTAAAGAAAAAATGTTGAGCTATTTTTGTGAAAATTGTGAAATGTCGCAGGAGCTTCATGTAAAGTACCTCCCAAGATTACGGAATGTTATTGAAAATCGTAGTACTTGGAGTTACATCAAATCGAATGGGAGTATTCAAAGTGAAAAAATCATAGGAATAGCTTAGGCTATAGTGTTAATTACAGATGACAGACAGACAGACATACTGACAGACGGTCAAACAGAGAGACGAACGTTTTGGAAAAAAATGATATCAGGGGTTCCAAAAAGTGCATATCCGTTGACATCTTGAAAGCAATTTTCCGCAGCATTACATAACTTTCTGTATACTAAGTATATTACTCTGTATATACGTACGTACACGAAAAAGTAAAATAAATGTTAAATATTAATTTAACTTCTATTAGTTTTCATTGTCGAGGAAATAGTCCTGTGAAATTCAAAGACGCAATTACATTATGTCGTGTATTTCATCGCCCGTACGAAGTATCTGCTGAGTATAGGTCAGAGCAAGCTTAACCGCCAGTTTGAACGGGATGTCATAGGGTTTCAGTTTAGGTGGCGAGGGATTTTTGTACTAACTACTAAATAACTAAGTCAAATTTAGCTGCTGTCTGAAGGAGTATCCCGAGTTCACCTTTCACCGGGTTTTATTATTTCAATTTTGTCCATGCACCACTTAATTTAAACTCCAGTATCTGCTCCTCTACCGAATCCCCGGAGTTTTTGGGACGCCCGTGAGCTCAGTTTCAGTTGGATTTTCCGCTTCCTTGCTTTTTCAAACTATTGCGTTGCTTCTACGATCAATGCCAGGCGAATGCCGGAACAGTATCTAACGAATGGGTCACGGACCGTTCGCGATCTTTCTTTCCTCTTCCTTGTTCTATTCTCTCTGACTCACGCACACACACTTTCATGAACTACAACATATGTCGGACGACCTTTTGGGATCAAGAGCTTGCCTTGTCCTGGCTAGGGCGCAACCCCTGGAGCGAGATTCTTGCAAGTGAAATTCCCCGCAGGCCGGCGTGAATGTTGACGTCAGATCTCCCTATCCAGCTGAAAAGTAATAGTCGCCACATCACGAATGTCTTATTATACACTGACGGAACTAATGATCATAGTAGTTGATGTCCCCGAAAACATCACGCGATCTTTTATAGTTTTTAATAATATACATCACATTCGTGTGTTTGTACATGTATTTTTTTTATCATCGTAACTTAAAATACTATTTAATTGTTTTTTATCTTCATAAATGTAATGTATTTTACTTGACGTAGAAAATGAGTTTGCATAATTATTACATTTTGAGCATTGGCCTTTGTCTTCCTCTTACTATGTTACTCCAATTACTGCCACATTCATGTTTGCTTCCTCCACCCCTGGCCTCCTCATTTGCTCGTGGTGTTGCTGGTGGTGCTCGTGCCGGTTTTTCCAGCGCTGCCGTAGGCGTTGTCCCCGCTCCTGAAGCTCCCCTTTGTGCGTGACGAAGGGAGGGAGCGCGCCCTCTCGGAAGCGGATGGCAGTACTTCACCTGCAACGCAGACGGCCGCATCTTCTCTTCGCCCCGCTCCCTCCCGACCCATTCTTTCCCCTAATCCCTCACCCCGCTACCCTCGACCATACCCGTTTGCCCCTTCCCGCTTTAGACGGCGTTGTTAAAGTGAAGTTCACTTTCTCTTTTCTGCATATTATCTGCGATTCGCTTTCGTTTGACCCTTCGCTTTCCGTCGACTCCCTGTTTTGCTTCTAAGTTTCGTATTCAATTATCTGACTCTACTGACAATTACGTATCTTTTGCATATTTTCTATTGAACGCCATCCTATCCTTAAAGGTCCGTTGTTCATTATTGGACATTATTTCGCCTTCTACAGAATAGACCGTCCTCCATCGCCTTATAGTCGGTCGCCCGTCTTCGGTCGCCCGTCTTCGGTCGCCCGTCTTCGGTCGCCCGTCTTCGGTCGCCCGTCTTCGGTCGCCCATATTCGGTCGCCCGACATCAGTTTCCTCCCCAACTCTACCTTTCTTATTCGATATTTCATATTTTAAATCCTAGCTTTCTAATCTCGATTAACATCACTTGCTTCTTCGCACTCTCCCACCCCATCTCTCGGAACTTCTCAACTTTACTACCCGCTTCACGGCCCCTTTTGTTCTTTCACGCTGCCTTGCAAGGCGACAGCGTTGCACTGCTCCCCTTCTCCCGCAGTGCGCACGGCCGCGCACGCATCCCAGGCCGCGCGCCGCGAGGGCGTTGCAGTCAGAGGCACGGCGAAGCAAAGTGCGGAGGAGGGCGGCGGAGGGCGGCGGAGGGCGGCGGAGGGCGGCGGAGGGCGGCGGAGGGCGGCGGAGGGCGCCTTCGACGCCCTTCGCATGCAAAGCGCCTCGTTTGACAGCTTCCGCTCGGCAGGGGACAAAAATGACTTCATAGCTTTTCCACGACACGGAAAAAAGAGTGATTCGCGGAATAGAGGCTGTAACCCCTCGTATTTAAATCATCTTTTGAATGTAAGATTTGTTCGAAGGTAATCTTGGTTGAGTATACATACGAAATTTCATCACTTTCAGTAATCTTTGATTACAGATTTTCTTCATTTTTTGTTGGTATAACACTATCCTTTGTAGCATTGACTCATTTTGAAAACCAGACTTCCTTGTGAAGTTCTGATATATCGTTCTTTGCATTGATTCAGGAGTGTAAAATGTGCGAACCATTAATGAGGAAAGTGAACTTAGATTTCGCATTACCTATTCCACTCACTGTGTGGGTTCGAAATGTTGGGTTGAAAATGTATATGAATACATCTAAAGAAGAACACGATTATAATACATCGCAATGATACCGAACGTATAATTTGGTGAGTCTAATATTCTTAGTTCAAATGCAACAATATTATTTAAATAACAGGAGAAACCTCACTCTTTGAGTTAGATATTATGCTAACGATGGTTTTTTACATGTTTTAATACGCAGTTTATAAAGTAATTTACTCCCTATTGAAAGTATATCTATCGATTAATATTTATTAGTTAATATAAAATTCATTAGCACAGTTATCAGCATTTTTGTTTTAATCAGACGAAAAATTATTGCTACTGTTATAATTTTCATACCTCTTGTTTTCAAATTTTTTGCCCATTCACGCTGCACTTTTCATGATTCTCTTGCAAGGTATGGTGAGGAGCATGTGATAAAAAGGTTCTTTGAAAAATGAACATTTTTAAGTTCTTTAGTGAAAGAAATGCCTTTGAAGGATCTAAGCATCATCACGGCTAGCAAGACTTCCTTTTAAAAAAACGCGCTCGATCCGCGTTCCCTCATCGGCTTGGAAGCACGAGCGCTCGAAGAGCAGTGTGTATGCTGCAGGGGCAGCGCCGTATATCAATGCCCTGAATGCGTTTCCACTCAGCCACCACGGCGGAGCTCCCTGCTCATCCGCGCTATCTCCCCAAATCTGCCAGCGGAGCTGCCGTCTCCAGCCCCTCCCTCCCCTGCTCTTACGTGCGTACCATCAGATATTCGGTGGTCCCAGCGGTAATCTCTCTCTCTCCCTCTCTCTCTTTCTCTCTCTCTCACTGTCTCTATCTTTCTCTCACTCTCTCTTTTTCTCTCTCTTTCTCTCTCTCTTTCTCTCTCTCTTTCTCTCTCTCTTTCTCTCTCTCTTTCTCTCTCTTTCTCTCTCTCTGTCTCTCTCTCTTCTTTCTCAGAATTCGCCTCGCATCTTCGGCCCGTCCCTCTATTTTCCTCCTCGTGCATCGCCGCCACGCAGCATCCGTTGCCGTTTTTTGCCTCGTCCCCGATAACGGAAGTGACGTAGTGCGCGCGACCTAGCGGCGGGCTCGGGGATCTAATCTGGCGCACGGCCCCACAGATCACCTCGCGCAAAAACGCAGCGACGTCGCTCTAATCGAGACGCGGTCTCCGGGCGGCCGTGATTTAGCGCGGTCGCTGCCTGCGCTCCGTCTTCTCACGTTCCGCCGTGGCGGCTTGCTTCTTGCTTCTACCTGCGGTCTGTCCGTTTCTCCGCTCCTGCTGTCGGCGCGTGCGTTCTCAGCGAGACGGCAGATACCTACGCCCAACTGGCGCGCTCCCGTGTATTTCATTTTACGAGTGGCGTTGCTTACCTGGGTTGCGTTCTGTTGCCACTCGTCCTCCGATTTGACTGCATTCATCAGTGCTACTTTGCGCCTTTTTTCTTGTTTTTTACAATCGTTTCACTTTACTTTTATATATTTCTTCTTACTTTTCTAGAACAGGCGCACTATTTTGATATAACATTTCTCTAACGTTCTAAAATAAAGAAATTTCTTTGAGATATGCTTCGAGAGTCTCCGCTTATCCATCGTTTCTCACTGTGTTTTTACAGGTTTTTTTCGATCATTATCTTCGTCTCCTTTCAGCACTTTCCTTCCGCTACTCTTATTCCTACCGCCTTTCCTTCAACTTATTTTTTATAGGTTACATCTGGTGTGGCTCCAGCCATATGCTCCGAGTTTGCTGCTCTCTACCTCCTTCTGCTATGCCTGCTCTTAGCACGTACAGCAGCCCCTTCTTGCCTGCGGCTTGTCACCGATGACACGCTGCAGAGAGCGGCATGCGTTCGAGGTTTACGAGGGCGCCGGCAAATTTCCATCTCGCAGAGAGGCACTCACTTTTTTTTCTAGCGAGGGAGCAATCACTGACCGCGTTCTGAGTAGCGCCCCACGCAAAACCGCACCCTTCGTTCACTCGGTTCTCATTTGAATTGCATGTCAATTACCCAAACATTTATTCTGATATGTGGACAGCGTTTACCTTCGCAGAATTTTCGCGGCGCGGCGCGGCGCGGATTTCCGTCGAGCTCAGTAATTCGATCTGGCCCGCACTTCGTTTCGCTTCGGCTGTAGCGGCTGGGGTTATTTTTCCTTTGGCTGCCAGCGGAGATTGGAGAAGCAAGGGGACCGATTTCGCCTCCCTGTATCTCCCCCTCGCGCGCTCACTCTCGCTGGGCAGGGTCGCGAGGTTCTTTTTTTTTCCCATTGCGAAATGGGTCGGAGCGGCGGAGGTTCGCTGCGTCAGCGACCGCCCCCTGTCGGGCGAGCGAGAGAGCGTGGGTGCGACACCCACGCGCTCTGCTGGAAGGAGGGCGAAGTGCGATGTCAGGCTCTGGGTGACCTCATGCCGCCCGCGATGGGCTCATTACGGCAGCCTGCCGTCCGCGATTCTGCAGCCGTTCGAATGAAACCGTACGTTGACGTTGTATTGGATCTCAGAAAGCATAGGACCGGGATAGGTGGCTCAGGGCATCAACTATTGTCACTGCAGTACCTCTGACCGAGAAGTCCTAGATTCGAGTGCCGACCGTGGTAGAACTTTCTTCTCTAATTAGATAGCTACGTCGAATTCACTCGCTGTCTGGAGAAGATTTCTAACGGCCGGCTGCTCTGATCGGTAGTTTTGCATGGTTTTTCTGATCAACACCAGGCGAATACCGGAGCAGTACCCTAACAAACGGGCCACGGATCGCTCGCGATATTTCTTTATCATTCCTTGTCCTATCCTTTCCCTTACTTTCACGCACGTAAGTGCGTGTACTTACGTGTACTACACCACCGCATATGCCGGGACACTGGTCGCGAACGTAGAGCTTGTTGCGGCTGGGATGGTGCCTCGCTGGTGGGAGGTCCCTGGTTGAGGGAAACGCCGCTAGCCGACGGTTGGTCGACGCCAGCATCTATCGGGGCATTACAGAGCAAAATAAAATGCACGACACTTTTGGGAATAATGAACTTGGCAATTGACGTGCCCGGAATCACTAGTAATGAATAAATCGAAATTCAAGAACATGGAGCTTACCTGGTGACATTAAGATGCGATATGTGGAATGCCTGAACGTCTTTGAACATCAAAAAGAGAAATAGTAATGCAAGTGTAGAATAAATGTCTGTATTTAATGGGATATGATTAGGGACCTGGAAATGAGCATTTAAAATATAGCACAATATACTATTCACGAAGACGCAAAATGTTGTAATGATAGATGAACGCGAGCATATTATAAAGACAAGAAATAGATGACTACAGTTTTAAAGAAACCAAAGGGATACAATTGTTTCCTAGCTATCCTGCGGCGACATTTCCAATTTAACTCTTCAGATGTTATTTGAATGTCGCAACTATGGCCTTGCGCGTGTCAGGGGCGCGGAGAACTGATAGTTATGCAAAATCGTCGACTCAATATATAATGCACCATCCCTTTGTGTCAATATTTAAATTGTTTTGAATTTGTAAACAAGCACTAAAAGATGCAGCAATATTAGGGTGCACAATGATACTAATTTATGACGTTGTTAGAGACTGAATTAAATATTTTGGTTTTGTCCGGTGAAAAGAATATAATAACTTCTTTAAATTGATAAGAATAGAATTATTTTCAGAAGTTTACTTTATTGGTTGCAGAATATTAACATCCTACATGATCTGTGTACAGACCGATGTAAGCCAGTTTGATTTCGATTTTATATCAATTATATCCAATTTTAATAACGTGCTAAAATGGCATTTGAGCATCTTATTGAACTATTAAACATAGTTTTTCTTTATTAATTATTCTAGCTAGATTCATATCACAAAGTCGATTATGATTATTTTATTTATTTTTACACTTTCCTCGCAGTATGTTTGCAGTTTCTGAGAACATCAATTTATGATATGAATTTGAAAAAACAACTTACTGGTCAAATTCGATTCGAGTCTAATGCACCCCAATAATTAAGCAATAATAAATCAATGTTACCTGTAACATTTAATGTGTAAGTCACTGTTATCTACTTTCTCTTATAGTCAGTACCAATTAATCTACTCAAGCCAAAGAGTTAAGAATTAAACCATGTAAAATAATATTAAATTTAAACTATCCTGAAAGCCTATGTTATCTGTACCAGAGTCTCTAATTGAACCAGATGTTCTCCTAACTTTGATGCTGTATGAAAATTAGACGAGATACTGAAAAGATAATATTAGAACCGTAAAATAAACCATAACGTTTATGACTTCTTCTCTCTTGCACCCCATAGGTTGAATAAAAGGGGGAAATTATCATTTACTAACTTTCATGATTCCATAATAGAATGTTGCTTGTGAAGTAAAATTGAATTAGTATATTTTAATTAATTAAAAGTATTTATATTGATAATAAATATTTCTATTCAAATGAAATTGTGCAGAGTGTGTCCATGATCAAAAAAGGCAAGGACATTTTCATTAGATAGATTTATTATTTCAGCAGGTAGGTTTATACAACCTGGTGGCAGAACACTACAGTTAACTTATTACAGTTGGGAATATTGATACAATGTAATTTTAAATCATTTTAAGGCAATAATAGTAATAATAATATAACAATAAAGACAATAATAACAATAACAGCATTAACTCGACATTTCATGACTGTCCTGCGCAGATAATTTAACTAATAAATATATTTTTAAATACACTTCACTTCACTTTACTTCACTACACTTGCACTTCACTTCGCTTTCTACTTCTCTATTGCACTACACTTCACAATACATCACGACACTCCAATTCAACTATTACTTTAAATATAATTATATATTTAATAAAGAAATGCATTTACTAGTAATTATCACAATACCAATAATAAAATATCAATTATAATAAAAAATTACCCAAAAGAATAACTATTTAATAAGTCTAACTAACTAATTAATAAATTTTACAAATACCCCTTGTTAATATACTTTTAAACTTTGTACACCTAGAGGAAAGGATTCCATGGCTGTCGTAGACAACTTATTCCAGTCCGTTATTGTTTTATTTGCAAAGGAAAATTTTCCAACATTTGTTCTCTTCGGCCTGAACTGAATTTTGTGCTTGTGATCCTCTCTACTAAAGGTGGGTCTATCGAGTCAAATGAAAATATCTTTCCAAGCTGGATAACCGGCATATGCTTTGTACAGGGCACAGTCTTGTCTTAACCCTCCTGACTTCTCGAGACTTCATTCTACTTTATTCCTATTGCTGCGGAAAGTAAGTTTACACGCTCTTCTCTGCACTCTATTCAAATATTCCTTTTGATAATTTCTATAAGGGTTCTAACAAATCGCCCCGTTTTCATTAATGGACGAACTAGAGATATGTAAGCTAATTCTCTCGCTTTTGCAGTATTCTTTTACAGTATACTCGCATAGTAAAATGCAAAGACCTTCAGGCTTTCCCTAAGACAAGGTTTACCTGATTTTCACAATTTAATTTACTATCAAAAATGATTCTCAGGAACTTACAAGAAAATTAATTATCAAACGAAATGATAAAAAGATACCCGTAACTTACGAAAATTATTGAAGAGAGAAATTAGTGAAAAGCACTCATTTGCGAACATTTGAAAAATTCTTTATTGCAATTGTAATGTATGTCAACATACAAAAATAGGATGTAGTGTACTTTTATAATAGTCTACCATCCATGTAGCTTACTTTAAAACTTTTTCTTTCTGTAATAGCAATAGCAATAGCACTGTTGGTCAAGTAAGGTCATTTACGTGCTGAAACGAGAAAAAGTTGTTCCTCTTAACTCCAGACTGCAATCTAAGGTTGAAATGCTTAATAGTATTTAAATATTTTTTTCATGACGCCTTCCCAACTTGATGGTGCAGGTATCGTAATGGTAGTACATTAACTTCATAATTGCAATGTTTTTTTTTTTTTTTTGTAATTTACGCCTTAGAATTTACTATCAACGTCATTGAAATATTAAATTAATTTCAACAACGTTGCCTTAAAATAATGTATGCCATGTATTAGCGTAATTAGCGTACATTACTAATAAAGAGATATGCCTATCAAACTTTGGTATATCGATTATAAGCTCACTCTAATAATTCATATGTTCGCTTGATTTAGGAAAACGGGTACCTCGTGGGTAGATATTGTTGGTGTCAACTCTAATATTTAGTGTGCGGAGTTAGTTCGTCACTTGTGCCTTTATTTTTATTCTTCTATTAACTTTTTATACTGAAGAATAATTAACAAGCACAGTTATGACGTATTGTAACAATACAAGTTCAATACCTCTTTTTTTTGAAGTAAAGGAATTCTTCAAAGTTGGTGGGCGGGATAGCAATGCAATGTCACAACTGAGCACCCAACGTAATGGCATGATGACGCGAACTTCTCGAGAACAATTTCTGCGTAAACGTCACGAAAATCGAGCTACAAGAAGAGAAAATTCATCCTGACAGTTCTCTCGCAAAAGCCTGGCTCGTTGAAGTTCTCTCTCCCTCTCTGTAAAGTGCTTGTCCTCCTCCCATTGCAGAGGCACTCTTTCAACATGTTTCAACGTTGAACCGGCGCTGTCTCGAAGATAAATAGTTGAAGCGAGCGCGCCGCGCAGTGGCGGGCGGGGAGGCACGAGGCGACGTAGCGGAGGCTGCGCAACCCGCAAGAGACGCCGGCGGAGGCAGATGATGGGCGGGAGGGGAGGGGAGAGGTGTGCGACGACACAGGGGTGACAGAACGCCGAGGACCAGTGTGCGGGGCATCCAGGGGGGGGGGGAGACAAGGAAGAAAGTCTTTTAGTATTCAATGTGATGTCGAATATTGCCGACGTCTCATGTCGCAATAACAAGAAAGGGTAATATTATGCATCATGCATTGAGATATTTAGTGTGCCTACTTGTTATTATGTGTGTATATCAAAAAGTGCCTTATGAGACTTAACTAAAGGCGTGCTTCTAAGTTTTCTTTCTTTTTCGGTCAGGATGGAGCGCAATTCGACGACACTTTGGTTTTTTGAATTTTTTTTTTGTTTTTGTTTTTTGCAGATTCTATTTTTATTTGGTATGACACTGAGATTTTCTCTATGCAAATATAAATGTATTCAAATGGATGTATTTTCATTGTGTGTATTTTAGAGATTACGTCCTTTTTACTTTTCCGTAAATGTACGAAAATACGGAGTAATATACGGACCAATCTTAATAATTTCTGATTTGAAGGATTCGTCTTCGCTTCGTATAGAAGAAATACTTACAAATATTGGGGGAAATTGACAAAACCAAATATCCATGCCAACTGCAACCCGCAACACACTCGCCAGAATTTTTTCAATTTATATTTTTAAATAACTACTAAATAAAGTGTTTTTTGTCACTAAAACAAAACTTTGAGGCTAACGGCCTCAAACTTTCTTACACCGTAATCTACGTACATGATTAGATCTTTTTGAAGGGAGGAAGACTGGGTGGAAACGAAGAAAGAGAAAGGGAGATGAAGATCAGAACAACGTCTGCCGGGTTCCGCTAATGTTGAGTATATAAGAAATTTGCTTTGCTGTCTTTATCGACTTTATTTCTTCCCTCTAATACAGCCGAGATTTTCGTCAGCTTCGTTCTAAATCTACTAGTGACTCATCCATGTTTACTGTTACTTCTTTCTGCTTTATAATGCCTTCAATTTATGAACTCTTTGTATATAAACATCATTACAGAATTTTCGGTTCTCTTCAGACAGTTTTGAATTATTTAATAGACAATTCTTAAATATCGATCTACGCAAGGAAAATGGAACAAAACGAAGATAATTAAGTTTTGCATTTGAATCATTTAAACGAAGAGGAGCAAATAGATTATGAACTAACCAGAAACTGACAACGTTCAGGTATTGCAAGACTCATATCCTCTCTCTCTCCTCTTTTTCGCTCCGTGGTATTTACCACATTTACACTATTTACATTTAATTCACTGTCATTATCCAGGTTTGTAATACTAAGAAAATTAAATTACATTCAAACAAAACACAACAATAACATTGCACAAGGAATTAATGGGATTACCAGAATTTCTCTTAATTATCGCACAATTGTTAGAATAGGGCGTGAGGTCAGGACCGATGGCCCTTTGAAACGATACATCCAATTGCTTACTGGAGCCACGCTGAGCAATGGGTGGGTGCCCTTTTCATACAGAACAGTATAAGTAATTAAAACAGAACACTCATAAACCATTTTCTCTTAAGGAAGTGGGTGCATGTAGTATCACGCGCTTGATTCAGGAAGTTCAAAGATACCGAAACATTTGTAGGGTTAAAGAATATTTTTGATGTAAAAATACTTGTTCACACGATTACTTTCGCGGCTATACCTGATTCCTCAGATACTCTTTTCGGCCTTATTAATAAGCTGTGTCAGATAATAAATATATATCTAAAAACACTGCGTTGGCGTCGAAAGGTGCCGGAAATTTACTCCCGAATCATGCCTGAATTATCACGTGAGTGTTTATTATTTAATTTCTCGGCTTGCGTTGACCGTTGATAGGACGTATAAGCCGTCCTATGTAGAGGTACTGCAAACACAAAAGGTCACGAACTTTGAACTGAAAACACTAAAGGTCATGTACTGAAATGTTTTGTCTTTAACACGAAGCATAGCCGGGAAATTACGAGCAGCCACTGGCATATACATTATTGTACAGAACCAAGTTGGCTAAAGGGCTACCTGGGCGTGTTTTCGGGGAACGTGTGGGTTCTCTTTGGTCCCAGGAGATATGTAGTTTCCAGGAACGCGTTGGGAGGTTCCGTAGATAGATGCCAGTCGAGAATGGGGTGGACCAAACCGAAAACATAGTACCGACTGAAATGAAAAGACAACTAATTAATACAGAAACGTAGCACCACTAGTTTACTTTTCGTTGCGCTCCAATTTGCGGTCTTACTCTCCCGCAAGGAAAGGTACTCTTCAAAAATGTGACTGATTCCTTTTTGTAAAACCATTGATTCATTCGATTGATTACTATGCACTTGGGCACGTCATCTGCAAAGGTCATTATTCCCGTAAGTATAGTGATGTATAGTGTATGTATTTCCCTCTGGTGGGGGCGATGATGGATGCGAGATGGCGAGATCCCGCGCCGATCTACCGTCGTCTAGCGGGATTTTCGACATCTGGGTATCGCCCTCCAGCGAGGCACTGCCCCAGCTGGGGCACGCTCTTATCTCCCGACCGGTCTCCCGTCATGTTTGGTAGTGTAGTACATGTACGCGTGTGTGTAAGGGGTGAACATAGGACAAGGAGAGGAAGGAAGGATGGAACTCAGTCCATGTCCCGTTTGGTAGGGCACTGCTTGGGCATTCGCCTGATAAAGATCGTAGAAACCACGGAAAAGAAACAAATCAGAGCAGACGGCCTCTAGAATTCTCCTCCAGGCATCGATATAGCTCAACCCAACTTTCTGGCCAGTGACGAAAATCCTGCCGTCAACGGGACCCGATCCCCAGCATCTCCCGATCAGAGGCACTGCATTGATTCAATTGTTAATGTCGACATAAACCTCGATTATTTATAAAATGGGTCCTCAATGAACCAACTACACGCAGCAGGAATGTGATCTTCTTGAATATTACACACAGAATAACATCCGGCAAACTCGACCCACCCGAGTCAATCAACATGAATACAGAAAAAAAATGTTTCGTTTCTTTAAAAACGAAAATACTTGTAGAAGGCAATGGATTCAGTTTTCAGAATTTGCAGAAAAAATCAATGTTGTTGATATTTTCCTCCAAATATGAAATATTGCCTCATCTGCAAGAGATCCAATAGTGCGTCAGGTAAAGTTTGTTTTTCAACTCTATTCTCTTATGCAGTAACACACATATCATATTACTAATTTACAAACAGGGTAAAAATTGAAAGAAAACTGTTCTCTGCGTCGCTCTCCTTATCTTCCTTTCTCTGTCCCTGTCCCTCACTTCCTTTGTGCCTCCGTTTCTCCGTTCCTCTCTGTCTCTCTCCGTGTCTCTCGGTCACGCTCAGCGATATTGAAGCCCAGGTGGAGCGCAGTTTGAATGGAAATGGAATTAAAATGAAGCGCAATTTTGTTTTGAAGTGCCAGCTAGTGGTGTTACGACAAAATTAACACGTAAACCTTCTGGATGAAAAAACTTTAGACTTTGTGCAGACTTTAATGGAGATCGGCCACACTTTGTCGGAGTTTACTGCTCTTATATATACGAACACTCATATGTAAATTCCACGAACAGATTTACTATTATTTCAGAACGACAAGAAAATGCATTGAGAACAATTCATTGCAATATTAAGGCATTATTATTTTTCTCTTCAGGTATTTTTGCTAGTGTATTCATAGACATTATGAAAATAAATGTGTAACTCATTTGGTTGTATCAGAAGGACGTTGACTTTTATTGCAGGAGCTCACCAAGTACCTGTGATGTATACCCATATTTCAAATGCCGTGAACTTTAGTGGTGTTCCAATCATAGTACGTTCAAAGTGAATCCTTTTGCTGCGAAATTCGCGTACGAGAAATTTTCACAGTGTATTCGTAGACATTTCCAACGCAGACTTCATACTCATTGGGTTGAATCGGCACTTCATTCACTTTTACTGCAGGTGCTCACCAGCGAACACCTGAGACCTTTTACCCGCATTGCATCTAGACTAACATGCCATTGACTCTAGTAGTGTTCCAATCAGTGTACGTTCAGAGTGAATCCGCTTTTAGCACAATTCGCGTGCGGCGGAATATGGACGTTTATACACACGTATTTGAAACACCAACTACAGCGCATGCATGGTGGCACGGCATCCCAGGTGTTCTGGAGTACAAATCGGAACACGTTCCAACACCATTCAGTTCGACAGAACGGTGTTCAACCTATCAATAAAGACGTGCAAATATTCATTAACAAACTAGCATAAAATACTTTCAGCATACTCTCACCTCAGTGCAACCGTACATATTTATCCAAATAATCTTTACAAATCGAGACAAGTGAGGCAGAAAGAGAGAGAGAGACTGAGAGAGAGACAGAGAGACAGAGAAAGACAGAGAGACTGAGAGAAAAAGAGAGACTGAGAGAAAAAGAGAGACTGAGAGAAAAAGAGAGACTGAGAG
>BOPP01000009.1:1430110-1526084 GCA_017312745.1 Gryllus bimaculatus | reverse complement strand
CACGGAAAGAAATAGAGAGAGAGAGACACGGAAAGAAATAGAGAGAGAGAGACACGGAAAGAAATAGATAGACAGAGAGAGACACGGAAAGAAATAGATAGACAGAGAGAGAGACACGGAAAGAGACAGACAGAGAGAGAGAGAGATGAAGGGCAATGTTCCGCTAGTCTATTATAACCATGTATTTTTATTTACAATCCCCAAATAATTTTACTTTCAATGCGATAGATTAAAAATGAGCGCGTGTCTTTAGTATTGGTCAGAATAATCATTAAAATAATTAATACTAAATTAATACATTTATTGAATTATATGCAAGACGCAACATTATCAGCAGATTTTTTCTTGGGGAGACTCTAGTCGTAGGACAGTAATACACCTATTCTCGCTTCAAACTCCAAATATACTAGGTTCGTACTTGTCGCAAATATTCACTTTACGACTGTAATCGCAACCCGGCTCAGTCCAAAACGTCCTGAATCCTACAATTTAACATGTTAGTTTCCTGCTGAGAAAAATGAATCACAAAATCAAGAACACGTCTCCCCACCAATATTGCAACTTTGTCTCCTGCGTTATTCTTACACACAGCAAAATCACAGCAAAAATTAGCTAAACCCAAAGTCATCTGGAGACTCATAAATTCATCCCACTCTTACATACTCTCTTTCAAATGAGTTTTCCTACACCTGTTCACATTCTCGCAGTGAAATATATTTATGATTATTTACCCTCTCACAGAATCTACAT
Source organism: Gryllus bimaculatus (assembly GCA_017312745.1). Lineage (NCBI taxonomy): Eukaryota > Metazoa > Arthropoda > Insecta > Orthoptera > Gryllidae > Gryllus > Gryllus bimaculatus. The sequence goes on along the minus strand of BOPP01000009.1, from coordinate 1,525,334 downwards.
GTAGTTTGTTCCTGAATTTCAGTGTTCTAGAGGAATATTGAGGACGACGCAAAGGAACCGTGCGTGCATCACTGAAGCTGGATTACAAAGGCAAAGAACAGTGAGGGTCGAAAGCAAGGCAAGGAAACGCCAGAGTGAAAAGGGGAAGATGTTGGACCATGCGGGATGAAGCAGCACGTTGAGTAGGCCGGTTTGTCCCCCTCTTCGTTTCCCCCTCCCCATCGCACTCGCGAGGAGAACACAGTTGGAGAAGCACACCCCTCGTCAAGCGCGCCCTCCATTAAAACAGTGCGTCGCCCGCGAATTTACGAGAGAAAACGGTTAATTAGATTTTACGAAACGCTGAACTTGCCTCTTAATTATCTTATGCAAATAATTAATTGTTTAAATTGCACTCCTTCCTAAAATGTTCTTTAGAAACGAGAGGGGTTTTGCTCCATCTTATAGGAAGACTCCTTCCTAACCTTCCTTTTAAGAAGTTTAGTTTCTTTCGGCTTCGAGTTGATGTTGGCGAAAGCCTTCTTTAATGCATTGTATAATTCTGGGCTTTCAAAGATTTTCATTTTCTTTTTTTCTCTTTGAACATTCCCTGGTTGCTTCCGTAGCTCTAGTTGTAGCAACACACAAGAACAGAATATTTCATTTGATACAGTTATGGATCTTACTCAAATAAAGTCATCTATTCTTTAGGAAAACAGCCAATTAATACCATAAATGCAATTTTCATATAGGTATTTTGATTGTTAGTTTACTTTTTTTACAAAAAATGTTGATATCAGAACGTTAGACACTACTCTGATGTGATAGAGTATGCATTTTCATGTATAATAAACAGCTTTAGATTCTTGTATTTTATCTAATGTTCAGGAATATTGCAGTATTAACATCCATTTAAAATGTATAAAACATTCTTCTCCCTAAGACATTGCACTGATCACCTAATGTGATACTTTTTGGTAAGTGTACAAACATTTTTCTCGCAATATTTCTCGGTCAGCGATATACGAGGGCTGTTCAAAAAATTCGCGCACGTCATAAAACAAAATGTACTTTCTTTACAAGTTAGAGGTCTGAATCCCCTTCAAAGTACTCTCCTCCCCAACGCATACAGTTATCTCAACGGAGTTTCCACTTGTTTAAAAACTGTCCTGGTTCGCTTTTTTTGTAATGCCCCTCAGCTCCTTCGTCGGATTTGCCATAATCTCGGGAATCGTAACAAATACTTTTTCCTTTCAAGTGTCTTTTGAGATTGGGGAAGAAGAAAAGTCACAAGGAGTGAGGTCAATAGGGAGGGTGGGGAAGAAAAAGTGATCGTGTGTTTGGCCGAATCTCACGCGTTCTGAAGGCTGAATGGGCAAGAGCGTTGTCATGATGGAAAAATCAGACGCCACTCCTCTACATTTCTGGCCTTTTCGACAGATGGCGTCCCTCATGATGATGTTTCAGAACTTTAATATAGAAATTTTGGTTTACTGTGGAGCAATCTGGAATATATTCGTGGTGAACAACACCCTTAGAATAAAAAAACTGCCAGCATCACCTTGACCTTGGACCGAACATGGCGCGCTTTTTTTGGACCTGGAGGGCGTTTCACCCATCTACTGGGACGATTGGACATTTGTTTCAATTCCATATCGCTAAACCTCTGATTTATTAACGGTTATTATCTTCCACAATATGTTTTATCTTCTTCTGAACGACCAAGCAGTTCCTGACAAAGATGGACACGATGGGCTTTTTATTTTTCCATCGTGTGGTAGCAACAGGGTGCATCTTCAATTTCTGAGTCAAAACGACAGAACACGACCCAATCAGGTGCGAACGCGCAAACCTCGCCCGTCACCATAAATACGAGACCCAGAGCCGAGGAAGCGTCAGTCAACGCGGTGCTGCAAAGAAGAACACTTCGCCCCCGTCTGCAACGCCGCTGATGGTGCCTGCCACAGTTGCAGGCGAATCGTATCGAGAAGTCTCCATTGGACCACGGCCTACAAACCCGGAAACATCTAATTATGCCTGGCTCTCCGGCTGTGGACAATGCTAGTGCCTAAACTATTCAGATGGTTTTCTAAAAGAATGTTCTTAATTATTGTGACTGTGATTGACACTGACTGTGAGTGAGGCTGACTGCGTCTGAGGCTGTTTGCCTGTGAGTGATACTCAGTTACTGACTGTGATTGACTTTGACTAACTTACTTTTGCTGACATTGACTGCTTGAGATTCGCTGACTGACTTAGACACACTGACTTAATGAATGAATCAGACTTACTGGCTGATATCCCGTCTGTTGATCAGCCAGTCAGCAAGTCAGTCGTCCTGACTGACTGACATAAGGACTGACAAATTGATTGATAGACGAGTGGCGTTTTAAAAAAACATATTTTTGATATCGGGGGACCCCAGAACGTGTTTCTCCTGTGAAATCTTTTTAACGATTTACCGTAGCATTATATAACCTCTTCAGGACCACCTACTTACTCCATATGTACGTACGTAGACGAGGAAAGAAATGACTAAGTTTAGCGACCGAATGTGACATTGAGGCTTAGGACACGCCGCTCTATTGTTCGCCTCCTCCACCGTCTCGTGTTTATAAATACACTCATCACATTTTAATATAGCAACTGCTTACGGAATGTAGAGAAAGTTATGTAATGCTTCTGCAAAAACAGCGAATATTCCGCAAAAAACTCTTATTGGCAGGTCCTGGTAACGAAAAACTGGATACATTTAGTTGGTAAATAGAAAACAATTCATCTATTTCGTGCTCTAGGCTGAATCCATATTTTGTGCATCCTTGATACCGAAAAAGGTGCTTTTTCATGTATGTTGAAAAAGACTCTAAAGAAAGTTGTGTTGGTTCCATTTTTGGCGCACTCTCTGTATTTTCGTAAATTGGACAACATTTGAAATAGTAAATTCGAATTTCCGGTACGTCAATTGAGGCGGAGACAGTCAAGGCTGTCACGTCTTATAGCGTCAATATATAACAACATAAATTGGAATTCGCCCAATTAGTTTTTCTCTCTTAAAATACAATTTAAAAGTAATATAAAATAAAAATGCAGCGATGGATATTTGATTGTTAGAATATTCTCTACGATAATTAAAAAAATATATTCAACCTTAGTAAATTCAGGAAAAATATATATGCGGATATGCATAAGATAATGATAGCGTACTTTCAAATGGATGTGAATGGCAATGGATTATGTTGGATGGCATTTACTAGATCAGAAGGTTTAATTATTTGTGAAATTATCCTTGCTTGTCTGTATGATGTGCTCGATTGATTGATTGACTGTTAGTGATTCTGGGCCCGTCAACTACTAGGATCATTAGTCCCGTAAGAGAGTGCATGTATTGTCCACGGGAGATGGTGATGGTGGTGGCGGCGGTCTTTTCCTCGCTGTATGGCGCTGTTGGGCGACCTACCATCTGCTGATTTTCCTCAACCAGGCATCTCACATCAGCGACGCACAGCTGATGTGGGGACGAGCTCTAAGCTCCCGACTTGTTTTTTATTGTTTTAATGTTCACATACTCTTATTTCTTGCCACAATTAGGCTGGCGAATTATATGTCGGTTCATGAGATTAACTCCTATCCTGGAATATTGTTCACCTTACAATTTAATTTATTACAATTAAGAAAATAATTTGCTTTTGATAATAAAACATAATTTAGTTTCTTCTTCCTCTTCTTCTTCTTCTTCTTCTTATTATTATTATTATTATTATTATTAATTATTTTTGCTCCATTATATATTAGTATTGGCTAAACACACGCACACACCACTTGGCAATCCTAATACGACGTACTTATTCGTAATACGATCAGCCGGCCGCTATTATTCTCCTTCAGACAGCGACTGAATTCGACCTAGCTGACAAGGTAGAGTCAAAACTCTTGCCTCCGCCGGCACTCGAACCTAGAACCTTCCGGTCAGAGAGACTGCAGTGAGATATGCTGAAAAACATGAGTATAAAAGTATTCGTTCATTTACTCTTTAATATATCTTTTTTTTCAAAAATTAACATACCAGTTTGGAACATTTTTTGAAAGTAAGAAGCCAGCAAAAATAAAACCTTTTAGTGGGCTTTCTGCTTTACTGCTTTACCTGGAATCTATAACTGTTTATTTTCTGTTTCAAGACATTAATTATGAAGAGACAAATTATGGTTTTCATTAGTTGTAGGCCTTCACATAAAAGGAAATGAAAATTTTATAAATGAACTGAGAATGCACTTGGAGACACGTAAAAATATATATGTGAGCTTCCGCGGCTCGAATCCATAAGTATAATAAGTATAATAAGTCTTATAAGTATTTCATAAAAACCTAACAATGAAAACTGAAAATCAGTTCCGTTTATGGTAAGAATGATTTTTTTAGCTAGAATTCATCTGTCTTAAATGAGGTGATACAGACCCAGCTAGAGATCTAGATATTAATGAAATCAATCACATCGTGTGTGCAACTGGATATCTGATATCTCAGATAATTTTGGGGCCAACCAATAACAGCGACGGCCAACAACAAAGCAGAGTAAACAGCCCTGTACCGCCATGGACGAAAAGAATTATGAAGCGGATAGCCGACACTCGGCATATCACTCTTAGCAGAGGCATCTTCTAAAACAACGCACTCCTCAAAAGTCCAACGAAGAGTATTCAATGTTGAACAAAAATACCAAATTGAAAATGATACAAGAAGGCTAATAATAGATGAGAAGCTAAAAGAGAAAATCCAAGCTCGGACTCAACAAATTAGACGTTACAAACGTAGAATATATTTGTGTCTATACGTTACTGACGTAGAATAGAATCAGTTGTTTGAAAGAGATGTGAAGAGATTCTATCGCAATCTGACTCCAAAATCGAATGGAAATGCTGTCACACCATCAAAAGTTAAGTCGATAAATTTTGGGCAGGAATCTGGGAGGAAAGCAGTTGCTACAATGAAGACGCATTTTGGCTTCGATCTGAAGTTGATGCTGCTCATGAACGTGTGGAAACAGTGGAACATGTCCACGAATCCTCGGAAGAGAACCTCTTTCAAGCAATTAAGAAATTGTAAAATGGAAATCCCCCAGGATTGATAAGATCCAGAATTATTGGGTTAAGAAATTAACATAAACACATTCTCATCCAGTAAAGTCTGTTAATACAATTTTAGAAAACCCAAAGGAACTCCCGAACGCTTGCATCATAACCCGCATCATAACTTATATGCTACCCAAAGCGGGAGACATCTTATTGGCGAAGAACTGTATGTCAATCACTTGTCTGTCAGTACTGTACAAAGTTATAACTGCAGCCACAGCTGACAAAATGTCCATATCGTAGAGAGCAACCATCTGTTGCCAGTTGAACAAAAAGGATGTCACAAAGGTACTTATTTCAGTAAAGAAATCTTACAACGAAATAAAGTCATCTTGAATGATGTCAAGAAAAGAACGCGTAATTTAAGCATGGCTTGAATTGATTACCAAAGGGCCTTTGACAGTGAACCACACGAATGGATTTTGAAGACCCTGGAGATCTATCATTTTCATTCTAGTCTTATTAAGTTTTTCAAGGCTAGTATGAAATCGTGGAATACCAGGTTACTATTATACAGCGGGCAGGAAGCACTAGAAACAAGTATTCAGACTAACACTGGTATTTTTCAAGGAGATTCGCGATCTCCTCTGCTGATTTTCATTCGTTTATCCCACTATCTAGACAGTTGACACACACTGACTTTGGTTACAAGCTCCATGATAATCACATTTGTTTAACGTGCTAATAATGAAACGACTCTCTTCCAAATGCTGTCTGTTGTGAATGACTTCAGCAATGATATGTGCATGACGTTTGGTCCTGACAAGAGTGCAAAAATCAATTTACGGAGAGGCAAAGTCATAACGTTAAAGCATTGCAGTTGATATGCACAATGTGATTCAAGATCTTGAGCCAGGTAAAACCTTCAAATATCTGGATATTGGAGAATATGCGACCAACTCGAACGACACAATGAAAAAGAGAAATACCTGGGGGGAATAGAGAAGAGTGAGACTCGTCCTGCAGTCCGCCCTGAACTACAGGCATTGACTACATCAGGAGGTACTGCAGGAATAAAATACCTGCAATTGGTAGTTTGGCGGTGCCTGTAGTCGAGTACAGTTTTGGACACGTGAATTGGACTGGACAATTGGTTTGGCCCACAACAAACCTATAGTCACTGATTCAAACATTCTACAAGCATCCACACCTAACTCGCTCACCAGCTTTTCTTCAAGCACATCACAACGGTAAATGAGTAACCTCCTGAACTGATGTCTCTGGAATCATCAAAGACCAGAAGAAGAGATCTGAATTTGGCAATAACTGATCTTATCACAATCACCTGTTTCATCACCCCGCTAGCTTCATCTGTTTGTATTCCAAGTGATTTTTTTTTTTTTTTTTTTTGAAGAAAATATGCGTATACTCATACACACATATTTTACTTTCTAACACTTATTAACGTAAGAAGAGAAAGTATTGTAATCGTGCGCCGTAAAATGACGAATTTTCCGATGCAATAGCTGATTTCCGATAGCCGTTTCCGATGAATGCGTGAAAATACGTGCTGTTGTAGCTCCACTAGTTTCTATAATAAGATTACAAATATATAAATTGATAATAACATGAAACAAAATTTCTTCTCTTAAGCAAGTACACATTTAATATCGACACAATAAGAGAAAACTAAAATTATTGTTCTACTGTTATTTTCCCTATATGTTACATACTCCATTTTGTTCAAATTTATTTTGTTGAAAATTTTCATGATTTGGAGGGCTGAGCTTTTTAAAGCTGTAAAAGCTTATTATTATTTTTTCCATGGCCACAGATATTGCGAAAATTTATTCAGATTCATGTACGCTTAGCTTAGATAAATATTAAATATTGAGGATATGTGCAACAAAACGTTAAATTTTCCTAATGGAATAGCTTTTAGATCATGTTAGAATATGAACAATGTGTTGTTTCAAGCAAAATGAGGAGAGATTTGCAAGAGATGGAATAATTAGTAACCTACGGGATTCCATTAAAACTATTATAACTTTATACAAACTGTACGCCAAAATTCTGTGTTACGTTGTATTACCTGTAATTTGACGTACAAATGTAATTTACAAAAATAAAAATGCAGTAACATTACCTGATTAATCTAATGATCACATTGATTCTCTCTAAAAGCCCGTATATTATTTGCAATAATTGGATCATGTAATGCTGATATTATTTATGAAAATCAATATTCTGTTTTAGTCGGATTAGCCGTTTCCAAAGCTGTGCATCGTTATTAAAAATGGATAAGCGGATTTGTATTGTTGTAACAATACGCTTTACATTTTCATAAGAATTTATAACTCTCGTAACACCACGTTTAATGACAGTCAGGTATAATGCCCGCAAGCTCCTTCTTCATATACAATTAGCATTTACAGATTTCAATGTACGTCAATAATAAAATATTAAATATGTTTAGAAAATGTGTGAACTCGAATTATTCTTCCAAGCGTTTCTTGAATTATTGTATGCGACCACTCTTTCTACATTGGGAGAATATCCTCCAAAAGCTTAATAGAACGTATAAAACGTTTTCATTTCGTAGATTACCGCATAAAGAATGGTATTTGAGTGAATCTAAATGTGGGAGACTGAATCTAAAATCCCAATTTTAAGATACTAGATTACACAACTTTCGAGTATATACAGAAGGGACGATACACCCTTTTGCACAGATAATTTGTAGCATTTAAATCTCAGTAACCGATAAAATACAAAATCTACACATGCATGTCATAAATATTTTGTCACACGTTGCATTATTTATTGTAAAAGTAAACAAATTAACTACTGCGAGATATATTCACAAAAATGTTGTAGACAATATATTGAGTTTATTCTTCTTAAAATGCTAGACAGAAAGTATAATTAGTCTGGTATGGATTTTCAGGTATATATATTATTTACAGAACAATATACCTGCATTCAATAATACTTTACAGACTTCACAAAACTTTCTGAATGAATTAGTGTCTTTTTTTAATTCTTTTACATACTTTAGCGTAATTACATAGTTTATAACTTGTTAATCTTCACGTGTCTGTTCTTGTTCATTCATACTTGTTCTGTTTCTCCCTTATTTTTTTAACGAATTAAAATACTTTTCACATATCAGTGCTGGATTTGGGGGCAAGTGCTCTTTCTCCCTCCCTCTCTCCCTGTCTCTTTCTGTCTTTGTCTCGACGTCTGTCTCTCTTCTTCCTCTTTCTGCTTCTCCTTCTCTCTTCATCTCTCTTCTTCTTCTTTTCTTCTTCTTCTTCTTCTTCTTCTTCTTCTTCTTCTCTCTTCCTCTTCTTCTTCTCTCTTCCTCTTCTTTTTCTTCTCTCTTCCTCTTCCTCTTCTTCTTCTTCTTCTTCTCTCTTCTTCTTCTTCTTCTCTTCTAGAGGTAGCACATTCTTTTAGCCTCTTCGATTCCATTTTTAGACCTGATTGGTTAGAGCTAAAAAAATATTTTTTGAAGTCTTTTTTAAAGATATTAATGAAATTTAATTTTTTATTACTTACTTTGGATTTGAAAATACGTATGTATGTGCACATTTCGCTTTGTTCATTACAATAAAGCCCTTTCCTTAAAAATACAGGCATGCAAAATTGAAAATTGTAAAAAAAACAAGAGAAGTTTTTGCTGATTTTTATTTTATTTGGTATGCTGATGTCGAAAATGACCTCCATTTTTTCATCACATCAGAATATTTTCTAAACTCAATATCGATATTTTTGTTAAAATCCTATTAGAAAAGTAATTTTCTCGAATACTTTTGCGTGTACAATCTGGCAACAGTATATCTATGTAAAATACATTCAATTTCTGTCGGATAAAATTGATTTTTCAGCAAATTTTACTTTTTATATGTTTAAATGGATGAAAGCCACAGTTACCAGATCGCCGCCTCTGGTCGAGAGACAAAGACAAAACTCTCTCGCGTTTAAACGTTTTACTTAAAATTATGGAGCAGTTCCAAGAAGAAAATTACCAATATATTGTTTTAATTTGTTTTCATTAAGGTAACTTAAACAAAATAGATGAGCCCATTTTTGGGGGGAGAAAAGTCCATATGTGAGGGAAAGAAATATATATTTTTACACTCGTGGATCAACCCAAAGATTGAAATTTGTCTAACATCTTCATAACAATTGTTTTAGTGACAGGATCCTTTAAAAAAAACAGAAATTTACTAACGAAAACAATTTTGAAGGTTGTTTTTTAAACATTAGGTCATATAGCGACCACTGTAATTGTTTTAACTGTAAGGGAAAATGTAGAAAGAACACGTAAGGATAACACGAACACATACAAACATCCATGCCCGAGGCGAATTTCGAAGCTGTGACCCTTCGAACCGAGGCAGCTACTGCCCTTGAGCCTTAGTGACCTAGGCTATCCAGGCCGACAACGACAACTCTGAAGAGACCACACGCTTCTTTCTTCTTTAATATCATTCTAATTTCAAATTCTCTATTCTTAATAAGCTTGAGGATATTTGGACAAACGCACATTCTCTCTTTCAACTTGGTTTCGGATAACCAGGAAACTTTTTGCGCAGATATTTTGCGCAGATATTTGAAACAATCACCATCTTTTGGAATAGCTTGACTAACTGCTTCATTATATCTCATGTTAAACAAAGAGGAGAAAACAACGCTTTAAGATCAATTAAGTTGTTCCGAAATACTTTCTAGGTGCCGGGTTCAACAATTTTGTCTTTTCGACCATTCTTTTTTGATCAAATATTGAGTCTTATGATGGCTGTCTCACTCACAAATGAAAAATGGGGAATTTGTATAGCCGTCTTGTTGACCAAAAAGCATGGAGTTAATTTTCAAATCATCGCAAATGGTCCAACCGTTGTCGACATCTTTTATTTTGTTGAGGATAAGAGCCAGGTTTTCAGAGTATTATTTTAAATGCATTAAGTGTCCAACTGATACAGATGCATACTAGTTTCCATGACGAAACAGAGCAGCTTTAAGGCTCCTTTTCAATGAATCTATAAGCAGTGCCCATTCATCTTTCTCGAAGGTGATATTAAATTTGCTCATCAACCGCGGAACATTAGAACAAAGGATAAAGTTCAAACCTTCCTTAAAGAACTAACTTCCTTTTTCTCGATTTCTGTACCAATAAAAAGAGGTTTCTTTGTCTTATATTATTTTCAATCTGTAGCCCAACAATTCTGCTGTCTCTTTCGATAGACGCAGAAAAAAAATATGGTAAATGTTCATAAAAATTTGAATGAAATTGAATTTTTCAAGAAAAAGTGTTGAAATAGAAATGATTCATTACTTTATTAAAATTTGTCCGGGCCTTATAAAATGCATGAAGTTCTATAACCTCCTTGTATTTTTTTGTAGCAGGCTTGTATAATTAGTTTCAGTTACAGTCAATGAACCAAATATTACGAAACACGCTTGATGCAAGTGGGATGTGAAAATTATCGGTAGGCTCTAAATTTTAACAAAAAGTTATAGCACTTTAGAATATTAATTTTGATTTGAAGAAACTCATTACCATAATTTATGTTGAAACTTACAAATTATTATTAAAATACTTTAAACAACATTAAATAAGCGTATGAAATCTATATCGAGTTACAATATCTTTATCATTCTTCTCGGAGCTTGAGTGGAACAAGATCTCATAAAACGACCTCTCACCAACAGAATATTCCTTGCTATTCTTCCATTACAATATTTGTTGCTTTCTTTCCGGAACTTCAGTCGAGCGAGATCACATAAAACGGCCTCCGCCAACAGCATCCTCCTTGCTATTCTTCGCGCGTCTCGCCTTTTCCCTTTGCCTCCGCCACGCAAAAACCCTCCAGCCTCGCTCGAGCGGCCCCGTCGACGCACCGCAGCCACTTGTCCAGCGCGTTGCCTGCGGCGGCGGCGGCGGCGGCGCGTTGTTCCGTCGCGAGCCAGGCGTGAGCCAGCGCGGTGCGGCGGGCGCTCCCTCCCCCCCCCCACCGCCTTCGCGGGGCGTCGGGACGCCATCTCCATAATTCGCGGACGCGTCCTCGGGCGCCTCGGGGTCATTAGGTGGCGCGCAGGGCCGCGCCGGGGCATTAGATGGCAGCGAGCTTGGCGGCCGTGGTGCGTGCGAGCCGCATTCGAGGACTGACTTATCCGCGCCGCAGCCTTTCCGCCCGCGCGCCGTGGGTGTCGCCTTCCGGCGGTAATAAGGGCGATGCGCCCGTGCGGCAATTATGATAACGAGGCAAACTCCGGTGCCGCCGCCGCCGCCGCCGCCGCGCCTGCCGTCACCAGACTAGCCCTCGTCGCCGCTACCCCAAGCGGCTGCGTCCGGAATATTGCTGCGAACTCCTTCGAAATCGGTGTGCTTATTCTGAGAATTACTGGGCCTAGATCTTCTCTAACTGCCGCAGCGGTCATCGTTTCCCGCTCTACGTCGGTTATGTTGTCATTACACAGTCATTGCCACGATGCCACAGCTGCACTAGTTTCCCCATTGATGTCTTCACCGAGCTCGAGTTTCACTTTCGAGGTTGTGGAAATACCATTGATGTATTAAACACACATCGTCTACGTATCTATAAATGCTTTTCATTCACGCTTTCACCAGTAACGATCACTACTTTGGAACCTAAATTGCTGGAAATATTTCTGCAGACATAATTACCGTTATTATTCACTCAAGCTACATTACTCTTCCTTCCTTTTCTTTCATTATTCTGCTTCCACTGTTTTTTCCACTTCCACATGGACTCTTGTTTATTTCCTCTATTTACGCCGCGGCTAAATCATTGATATCAATTATATATCGATTATCTTGACGGTGACACCCCTTTGCTGTTTATTCTCATTATCATTTTATCTGGTTCCATTTGCCACGAAATTTTCATAGCCCTTTCTGCAGCATCCCACTGCACCTTTTTGTCCGCCCTCCGCTACAACGGTCAGCAGTTTGTGGCGCCGTACCGTGGGCCCTACCATCGCTTGAATCACAGCTTGGGAAGGGCGCGTGGTGCCTCATAATTACTAACATTTATCACCAGCAGCCGTCTAAAAATATAAAACAACTCTAACTAGCGGATAAAATGTTGCGACTGGATTTAAACTTTTTGCGCGAAGAATTGAATGTGATTAAAATTGGGACAGTTGTAACAACGCAGCGAAACGCCGAGCCACAATTTTTTTTTCTGCCGCATGGAGAAAAGTTATAATGAGTTAATGAATATATACGCGCAATTTCGGGTACGCGAAACAATCCGCGTTTCTGTGCAGTGTATTATTATATTGGAATTGATTTCTCGCTACGTTTTGTGTTCTTGTTGAATAGAATGTCCATTAATGTACAATAATGTAACCGATTTAAAAAGCGAAGTATTAATACCACATTTATGTTTCCTCGTGTAAAAAAAAGGCCCGTATTTCTTTGATGTCGTCCGTTGGCTTCCCATTTCGCGCATACACGCACGCGTTCAGTGTGGGATGCCTATAGAAATGGGCAATGACGGCTTTGTGGGTTTTTTTTTTCGAAACTCGGCGGGGTTTTCCGCTTACAAAGAAATCGTTCCGCGGCACAGCGTGGGGCGGGGGGGGGGCAGTGTGGGCGGAGCGAAAAACGCGAGACGGTGCAGGAGGCGTCAAAGGAATGGACTCGCATCTCCTCCCCCAGACGGCGCGAGCGGTGCCGGTACGTTCCTCTTTGATAGGCGCTCGACGCGGGCGCCGGGCCCCGTGGAACGGGGTGGAACGAGTGGCGGTGAATGGGGGAAAGAGAAGACGGAGATCGTGAGGAAAAGGAAAGATAGTTACAAAAGGAAGAAATAGTGGATGAGAAATTTTGTGTTGGAGAAGAAGAGAAGTTGAACTAAGATATTGATTAGAGAAAATTGAGGGAAATGAAGTTAGGATAGACATGGAGTGGTTGGGTTAAAATGTTCTAGTTACGGATATGGTGAACAAAGGAATAATGCGAAAGAGAAAAATATGCAAGAGATAGGAAATGTAATTATTAGAAGGAAGCGAATAGTCAACTGAGTCGCAAAGGCGTAGTTTCTGATATATCGGGTCGTGTAAAGACCAATAGATGTACAAAACGTGGTATAAATCTTGAAAGTTCGTAGATATTAAAATTAAAATTAGACTATTCTAGTTTTTACTCTTTTACCTCACTACGTACTTACGTAGTAAAGAGCAAGTGTAGTGGAGCGACCAAAAATAAGCGATTTTTCGACAGAAAAATTATATTAGGAAGCCCTTATTTTAAAAATGGATGTTTCCTCGTGTAGTAAATTACTTCCTCCCGCACATTGTGTAGTCACAATATACAATTTGTGGGTGTTTGATACGAAAAAATTGGTTGACGGAAAAACGCCCGCCTGTACGCATCTCCTGTTGTCCGTTTGTCAGTCTGTCCATCTGTAGACAAAGCTAGCGTCAAATCCGTTAAGGCGACTTTCTCCAGAATTGTTATTTCCCGACCTATCTGGCCGAACTCAAGGTCCTGCGAATTTGAGAGGTGTATTTTTATTGATTTCGATTTTGCTATTCTTTTCGTGAAACAGTAACAGTTTCAATTGTTTTTCAAAAAATGCTCAAAATTTTATGATTAAACGTTTCCTTCAGATAGAAACAATAAAGCTTAATAAATGTCGCAACTCTCAATTTCGTTGAACTCTCTGATTTTTTTAAAAGTTGTAAACGATGAGGCTTTATTCCGCGTATTTCTGCAACTACAATACTAGGGATAGAAATATTATCAAAGATATATATTTAAATAAAATCATGTTCCATGTTTCAAAAATATGAAAAGTTTTCTCGTACTTTTGTGTAAAATATAGGTAATTTTAATCAATAGTTTGTTTTCAAAAATGTTTTCTAATTTTCCCTTTATTTTTTCATTGGATAGCAACGAATGCTAAACAAATAGTTCAATATTTGGCAAACTTGCAGTATTTTTGTAAACTGCGAAGAATTAACATTACAACAATACAAAATTAATGGTAGAGATGTTTGCCTGTAATGAAATTCGCTCCAAAAATGTATCTTTAAGTAAGATTATGTATTATTTTGTAGAAACATTTTGTAGTTTTCGAGTAATTATTGATTGAAACGATGGCAATTTATATTTTTTTTCTCAATAACTGTTCCAATTTTTTCTTTAAATTTGTTTCTTGGTGTATTGTAAATGTCTCTTAAGAAATTGGCGCAGGTCTTATTCTTGGCAAACTCTGATTTTTTGAAAATTTCGAAAATCAGATTAGACGTAAAATTATACCCTATAGATGACGGGTACTTTGTTTCTTAATAAAATCTGTTCTTTAAATCTAGATCTTAAAAAAATGTAGATTGAAATCCTGAATGTTTGAAAATTGCAATGTAAATGTTCAACTTTGTTTTTAAATCGTCGGTAAGTTTTAGTTTATTTGTGAGGTTGGAGATGTAGGGATATTGTTAATTGTACTTCTTACTTTAAGACCCTAAATCGAATCCTCGTGTGGAGAAAACGTTTTTGCGGAGAACGGAAAACACTTTTGCAGGTTCATGTAGTATTATATTTCTTCACTGTTACAAATAATGCATGAAAGTGTGTGCTTATATAAAATTAATAATAATAATAATAATAATAATAATAACGTTGATCATTATAATGTAAAAATGTCAATTTGCATTAAAATATAATGAGGACAGGGAAACTGGAAAATCTATAGTCTGATGTGAAATCCTTGAGTTGTGTATTCATTTCATTCTCCTTGACCTTAATTCCAACGGCCCCAACTGTAGGCAGAAAAATAATATGTAAGTGCTCATCTGCGGGGAAGCCTTGTGGGAAGTGGCCAAGGAGACACTGGGAAGCGAGGGCTCGACGCCCGACTTGGGACGGAGGCAGCGCGCGACGCCGCGAGATCTCTCCATTCCTTTTGTGCTCGTCCTCTCGCGAACGTATTCCCCTCACACACAATAATATTTACGCAGGCTGTATCTCGGCTGCACGCTGCGGCCGCCGAAGCCGCTCTGGCGGGCCACGCCGCGGCGGGGCGTTGTGCGTGGGGGCTGGGCGTGGCTGTGACGCACGCTGCGGGACCGGGGCAAGGGGCGTGGCCAACAGTATTGCGCCGTCTGCTGGGCGCTGATATGTACGGCACGCGCCACCAGGATAACATTCCTGGGCCGTCGGCGGCCGCCGCCCCGCTCCCACGCAGCTGCGGTCAAGTCCTAGCGCTGCGTGCACCGCCAGGGGGCCGTGGGTGCGCGAGGGGGGGGGGCGTTGGGTGGAATGCTGTTCGCTCGCAATCTGGCATTATTAGTTATTGCCTTCTTATTGCGTTTGCAACGTTAACGTGGAATGGAGCTAACGCGCTACATCACGGTGAATTTCAGGATGTCCCAATAGGTTTCTGTTTGTGCTCACATAGTGTTTGTTATGTAATGTAACAAACGTAGAATAATCTTGATTTATTTTCAATTTTTGCTCATTGTTTTTCTTACTTCTATTTATGTTACTTTACCAGGGTGTAGTTTAATTGAGAAGACAGAAAGGCAATTGTCGCAATATCTGGAACAACAAGGTACACATGTTAAAGCTAAACAAAATAATTTTATTTGCGTAGCGAAATAATTTGAGAATGAGGAAATGTGAAATAACTATGCTCAAATAGAGGGAAAAAGGTTGTTTGAAAATCGGGATTATTGTAAAACTTATTGTACGGAACATTCATGGTTTTCACATTAGTATAGATGATATTATTGTCAACAAACGAATACTTCTACTCATAACACTACAATTTCGAAATGATTTTCTACATACATTCTGTTCATACACTGCACCACGAGAAACTAGGGGTACTTTGTGTCAGATGAAAACTTTTCAGGACGATAAATGATTGTAAACGAGATTTTGTATGTGCTTCATCGTTGTATTTATTTTGAAATGTTATTAATTTTTTTCACTTCAGTTAATTTTATAAAAATATTGATAATATTGATATATTTACCCCGGCCTACATATTTCTATTATTTTTATTAATCTTTTATATTATTATTTATGCTTTATTATCACTTTCAATATATCACAGTAGATGCCACGTCTGTTGAATTGTGCGAATTGATTCAGCATGATATTCCTGCAGTTTCTAATCAAAGGAATAAAATGCGCGATTAAATATAAAATAATGACTGTTTACAAGATGGTTGTATCTAATAAATTTATTACAAAATTACTAAATTAATATGACATGTTTTCTCATACTAATAAAAACTGGTGATCTGTCGAAGCAGTATGGCTGCTCAACTCAACCACACAAAATAATTTTCCAAATTGTCGCACGCATATTGCTCAACAATAACTAATAAAATATCTACTTGGCTGTTATGGAGAGTCTCGCCCTAGGCAAAAATGCGGCTGTATGTAGGACGTGGTGCCTCCGGGTTAGTCAAGTAGTTTCTAACTCCGGCCGCATTCAAATTGTATACTATCATATAACGTTGCAATAAATTATAAATTTTCAACAAAAACTGTATTCAATAATACTACAAAAACGCACTATAGTACATACTGTACAAAAGTTCTTCGCATATGAAGGGCGTCAAAAACGTTGCTATACCATAACGAAAGACGTGAATAGGAAATATTTAATGTCAGGTGGCCTATACCTTGGAGCTTTACAGACACATGACATCAGCCGTATAGTAAACAGTATTGCACTAAGTATTATCCTTAAATTACTCGGTACGATCAATTTGAGGATATTCGTTGAAGAACATTGTTTTACTTTTTTTCGAGTTTCTGGTGTCTTGCAAAATCATAGCCGGAAAACTTACAAGGCCAGAGTCTGCAGGGTCTTCTTTTAGTGTCTGCATGCATTTCAAATTAGTAATATAGATTCAGTATATAATTTTTCGTCAGCTACGTATATTTGCTCTAGAACTCTGACATTTTACTAATTATATCTTAAACATTTGTTTTTAAGATAGAAGAGACATGTTAATGACAATTATAATAAATTTGTAAAATGTGTTTCTACCAATTTTAATTAATTTGTTTAACGTAAAAACAACTAAAGCGGATAGTGTTTAGGGAAGAAGGATCAATATTTTGTTAGTTTTCGCAGTATTTTATTCCACATAAAACCACATTTCTTGAAGAATGCTATTAATTGTATTTCTATAATAACTTTCCACCATGGGACGGACCGTGTTTCAGTGTTTTAAAATACTTGAGAATTTAGTAATCTATAAAAGATCTATGTTCAGTGTTTATTAAAATAAGAACTATTTCATAGACATGTATTTGTTTCATAAAATAATTATAATATGACAATGAAAATACATGAACTTACAACAAGTAATTCATTTAATATTCCTCTGTATGTAGGAAAGATCACATGTTTGTACCATTACAAAAAAAACTACACAAATCCCCGTAAGTGCGCTGGTGCTGGATTGGAAATTACTCCCTCCCCCAGACCTTCATCATACAAATTTAGGACTAACAAAGAAGTTCGATGTTTATGGTATAGGGAGAATAGAAGTCACACATGAAACCGTAACGAAATGTATGCTGTTACACACATTACCAATGTGCATGAACCTGAAACGATGCGTTTTAGGTCCTTTGTGGGTCTCTTTGACATTCTGTGGCATAGAATAAAAAGATTGACTTGGACATGAGTCATGTCTCTTGTGCCTTAAAGTAATTCTATTCTCATTTTGTTAATTGGAAATTGAGTTCAATTTGAAATAATTTTCGCTTTTAACAATAACTTAAAATGTGCCATTTTTTTGAGATTGTGATAATTTACAAACAATTATTTGGACATTTCTGTTACATTTTTAAAGTTCTGTTCTTCTAGGTAAGCGCGCTTTTCGAATTTACCACTGCATCTCTCAAGGGAGTAAAATTACATTTTTTTGTATTATTTATTTATTGTACATGTATTACATATATACATTTATTACATAACTATATGAACTACGTCTAACATAGCAAACTCTTGCCAACATTTCTTCAATAGAAATAATTAAATTCAACTGTCAAATTTTTAAAAGATGTGATTTTTTAGGTTGTTCTATTAATTAATATGAAACTCATATTGACTTTTTCATATAGAAAAAAATCTCTGTATTTTTCATGAACTGAAAATAATTTTTTATGTCTTTGGAGCTAATAATATTTTCAAACAATATTAATGATTTTTTAAAATATTTTAAGCATATATGTTGCAAAGAAAACGAATATATGAAAAAAAACTTAAATTGACGGAACCAAATTATTATATTTGATTTTAAAAAATCGTAACTTCAAAGAAAAAATTGTTCCTTTTGTGCTCTTTTTCAAGTCCAAACGCTACATGCCTATTTAATAAGTTAATTTTAAATAGGAAAATAAAAATGTTCGACAATAAAAATACCACAGTGTGTTCTAAATACTACACACTTAATTCAAAGGAATTTGGAATAAGAGATCTTGATGATGATTTTCTTATCTCGCTCTGTTAAAGCAATTTTGGAAACATTCTTCCTGGATTATAGATAAATCATTTCATACTAGAACTACCTACTTAACCAAAAATTTCCTATTGAAAGGAAAAAAAAGAGGTTGCATTTGAACGTAAATAAGTAAACACGAATGTAATTAATATATGATAATGCTTACTGATTTTATAATTTCTGTATGCATTTATGTAAATTAATCATATTCAAAACCACATTTCACAAAAATAATTTACCTTGAAAATAACTTTATTTCTTCTGAAAAATATAAAGCGCAGTGAATAGACGCTCGCTATTTTTATTTTCGCGGGGGCAAGTAGCCTGCGTATTTTCAGCGTTCTGTGTTCCTCCGCGTTTTTCCAGAGCGCTTTGTTCGCTTCCGTCTCGTTGCGTTCCGTGGATCGTGTGACGCAACTGCAGTGGGTGGAGGGCGCGCGCCCTGGTGGTGGCCGGCCTAGTGACCGGCCTAGCGGCCCGGCGGCGGCGGCCAGGGACAAGGATAGAGGGCGCGCCTGCACCCGCACCCGCCAAGGCGCCCTTGCCCGTGCTCTTGCCCGCGCCGCGCTCCGCCGCGCTGCAGGGGCCGAACCCAGAGGGCGCAGGGGGTGCAGGTGCGCGGCGGGTTGCCGTTCGCCAGGGGCGCGGCCCGCCCGACCCGCTCGACCCCCGCGACCGGCGAGCGGGGCGGGCGCGGCGGGCGCAGCGCGAGCGGGTCGGCGCGGGCGCAGCACGCGGCGGGGCGGGGAGCGGCGGGGGCCTGGACCCGGGGCTGGGCTCGGGAGCGGAGCGGAGCCTCGTATTGATCTCCACGGCCTCGAGCGCGCGCGACGCGGTGCCGGCGGCGGCGGCGGCGGGGGCGGTGATGGCGGAGGTGGGGACGGTTGCCACGGTGGTAACGGTGAGGACAGCCTCCCGGATCTGGACCAGCGTGACGTCATTGCTCGCTGCTGCTCATTGGTGTAAACAGAACTGGGCCTACGAGAGGTGAAGTTTTGGAGTTTTATGTTGCTACCGGAAGCGATGCTAAAGGGGACAAAGCTTTTACGGGACTACGTTTTTATACTAAAAATACACGACATTGCTCACCCACTGCCACAAATACCCCGTACAAATTTTACAATTTTGGGACAGTAATTTAATTGTTCACCGAATGTTGTAAAAATCACTCGTGCGTAGCTTTCTCAAACAGAACAAAGAAGACTACTTTCATTCTTTGAAACATTTTCTTTACGGATATATCTCAGCCGTTCGATTGAATTACTCGTGGGTCAACATGAAATAAAAGAAAGATCCTCTTGCAGTACGCTTCTATGGGTGGTTTGACAAGCAAAAAGCGTATTATATGAAGCAAATTCTACATGGATTGGAGATATGTTAGTGGTGCAACTTAATTACGTATTACACTTAATATGTAACCTTTTTTAACTGCATAGTTTTAGTTGTATTGGTATCTGTATGGTACACAAAATATAATTACTTTTAGTTAGGCATATTAAATGGAACTTTTTTTCCTCAAAAATATAGATCCACTAGTTTATTTTCGTCAACCGTACGTACAAATTCTCGTAAATGAAAACGCACGATCTCGAAGGCCTCCCCCATCTCAGCCTCGTTTGTCCTCACAAGGCGGCTTCATCCCCCCTCCGATTCCCAACAGCCGCCCATAATGCTCGCAAAGCCCTTCGCGGAATCCATTCGGGTTGCTCGGCGTCCGCGCGGTTGTCGCCCGCGCTCTCCTCCCGGGCCGCGCCGCCGCCTCCTCCGCCACCAGCGCCAGCGCGGCGGCGGCGGCGTCACGGAGGCTGCGGGCGATATCGAATCGCGGGTGACGTCATCGAAGGCAGCGGGGAAGAGGGCGGGTCGCCGCTCCGGCCGCGGGTCGCGCTCGTAAACGCCGCGGGCGACCCCCGCGGGGCGCACCTGTACTACCGGCGCGCCCCCGCCCCGCCCCACCCCGCTTCACCCGGCCGTTTATGCTCTCTCCGCTTTACGCCTTGCGGGAGCTCCTTAAGATACGCCGTGTTGGTGCCACCCCGAAGCGTTCCGCCCCGTGCCCCAAGCTTGTCCGATGGTGCTTGCGGTGCCGATGGAGGCATTTCGCAGCTCAGAGTGATTGATGTTTCCGGGAACGCCAACTGCTATGGTCATTAGTACCAATAGTGCAGTGAAAGTTCCTTCATATAGCAGTGTTTCTCTCCCCTGCTTCGTGGTGATATTCACGCCTAC
The DNA here is from genome assembly GCA_017312745.1 of Gryllus bimaculatus. NCBI lineage: Eukaryota > Metazoa > Arthropoda > Insecta > Orthoptera > Gryllidae > Gryllus > Gryllus bimaculatus. The sequence continues at coordinate 1,504,551 of BOPP01000009.1, read as the reverse complement.
CAACACGTCGGCTAGCGCGGGTTCCTCCTCCGAGTATCTCCCCCAACAAGCACTGGCCAGACGGGACAAACTCTATGCTCCCAAGTCTTCAATATATGTAGTTGTAAAGTACATGTAATTGCAAGTGTACGTAAGTGAGGGGGAGGATATGAAGAGGAAGGACAGATGGCGCGTGGTCCATGGTCCGTATGTTAGAGTATTTCTCCGGCATTCGCCTGGAATTGGTCCGCGAAACCACGGATAACTTCCGATCAGAGCAGCCGGTCACGCCAGTTCTCCCCCAGACAGCTGCGGAATTCGACGCTATCGCTACCTAGCTTGTGCCCAAAACAGCTCCAAAGTAAGCGCGCGCATATGCGTATCTGGGTCTCTGGAGAGCCTGAAAGGCGCGCGCCCGAGATACACTTTTACAGCAGTTCCGTGTATGTTGTGTTCGTATCACCCCTTGCTCACGTTTATGCACACCTTACACCTATTATCCACGATTATAGTTTAATCGGTAATAAAATTTTAGAGTTATTTTTAACGTAGACAAACATGCACGGTCTGTTCTGAGCTGGAGAGATAAAACAAGCACAAAAATTTTGAACTTGGATGCGCTCGGTGTGTTTTTATACAATTACTTACAAGGGATGTGCGTGACCTCGAACGCTCAGAACCGAACGAAACTTCGCTTAAAATGTAAATCGCTCATCCTAAAAATAGTGGTAGGACTCATTCCCGTACAAAACTCATCTCTTGTTTACTACTACCTATCGACGGGGGCTTGTAGTACCTACACAAATAAGTACTTGCGAGATGAGTATAGCTTCAGTAGGAGGCTATCTTTCGGAGAATTCTGTTATGACTTAGAGTGTAAACAATGCACTCAGTTTTCACGAGGCGAATTAATGCTCAATATGGGAATGTAAGCAGAGTCGAGGAGGAGTACAAAGGTCGTTTGATAAATCTGGTAAATTTCTATAAAAGAGCGCCCATTGTTATTTAACCTGTGCATTGTTAGAAAGCACGATTCTTTGTAGGCAGATGTTTGAATTTTCAAACAAATGCGACGCGTAGTTAATTGTTGGCAACCAGTTGAATGCGTGAGTTTGATGTGCGGCGTAGAAGATGAAGAAAAACGAGTTTCGTGTTGTGATTTTTGCATTTTTATTTGAAGGGCTGGAGAGCACCGCATATCAAAAACAAATTATACGACGTACATGTAAACTCTCAAGCAGCATTAAAGACAATTTTACGTCTGTATTAATGAGTTCAAACGTGGTCGAAGAAGCCCAGAATATGAAGTGTGCTCTGGCTGGCCAGTTGGGGACACCACACCGGAAACCGTGGAAAAAGTGCACGATCTTGTAATGGAAGACCGCAGAGTGAAAATACGTGAGAATGCTGATGCTGTTAGCATCGCAACTGAAAGAGTGCAGAGTGCACTTCAACTTGCAAGAAAAACTGAGCATGAAAAAGATGTACGCGAGATGGGTGACGCGATTGCTTACTTTGGATCAAAACCCGACTCGTAAGAACATCTCAAAGCAAAATCTGACAATGTTGGGGCGAAATCACGAGCAGTTTTGGCGCAGATTCGTCACCGTGGATGAAACATGGATCCATTACTACACTCCCAAAACCAAAAAAGTTTCAAAACAGTCGGTAAAGACTGGTGAGAGTGCACCGAAGAAGGTAAAGACAGTGTTGTCGGCATCAAAGGTGATGTTTTTTTTAAATTATCAGGGTGTAATCCTTATAGGTTATTTGGAAAAGGTCAGAACCATAACTGGGTGGTATTACTCTTCATTATTGGATAGTTTAAAACAGAAATTGGTCGAAAAACGGTCAAGGTTGTCGCACAAAAAAGTGCTGTTCCACCAAGACAACACAGTAGCAGTCACAATGGCAAGTGCATCAGTTAGGTTTCGAATTGGTTCCTCATCCACTATATTCACCGGATTTAGCCTCGAGTACTTTTCTTTTTATTTCTCAATTTGAAAATTTGGTTTGGGGGGGGCAAAAATGTTCATCAAACAAAGTGACTACCGAGTCAACGTGTATTTCGCAGAGTTTGACAATTCCTATTTTTACGATGGGATGAATGAACGCTGGGCTACGCTGGGCTAAGTGAATAGATTGAGAAGGAGACTACGGTGAAAAATTAGGTAAGTTTTTTAAAAGAAAAAAAAATTCTTCCGTTTTTACCAAACTTATCAAACACCTCTCGTATACGGAGTTCGTGAATAAGTTATACAGCGTAATAATTCAAAAATACCAATAGTATGGCACAGAAATGTGCTGGATATAATCTTCTGCAGGGACTTTGAAGGAAAGGAAGAGGACGCACCTCATGTTGGCTCTTCCAATAGTATAAGACATAATCTTCAGAGAAATAGGAACATTCAAATATATGTCAGTGCAAACCATCTCCACCCAAAATGTCGAGCCCCATGTATTACAAACTAGTGATGATAACATACTGGAGAACATTTATGAAGATTATTACAATTGTGTAGCTTCAACTCCTATAACATACTAAGGAGGTACTTCAATATAAATCGAATATCAAGTTAATATTAATTATAAGACTGGAAGATGGTGAAATCAATCTCACTTCAGAAAAGAGGAGAGTCACAATTAGAAAACAGGGAGTCACAATTAAAATCTTTAAAAGAGTATGTAATATAATAACTTGATGGCACAAAAGCTTGTAGATGCTCAATATACTATTGACATCTGTAAATTGGGGATTAGATACTAAGGAAAATATAGTATTATAGTCTCGTCGTCGAAATATATTTGTTTTTGCTGCTATTATATCGACATTTTGTTTCATCGGGTTACAGAAATTTGTCTCTTAAAACTTGATTAGATGGTCATTCTAATACCTCTTGCTATAATACAAAGTTTTGTATAAGAATGACTCATGGAACTGCTTTTGAAATGAGTGATTTATATTTTAAGCACATTTTACAGAGGTTTTGAGCGATTGAATTTATTATCATCTATTGTTAAAATGTAACCATATAATACCATTTTAAAAAAATCAACACTGTATTCAAATTCAATATAGTACAAATCATACAATGCTGCAATGTTAAAATATTTAACAATACTTTTCTTAAGCACGTCTTTTCTAATTATTGTTCATTACATTTTAAATATAATTTCTCTGCTGGGAATAAAATTTCTTCACTTGGGTTTCACCTTTACTACAGCTGAACTTGTTTACCTCACTTTCCCCACTAATGGGGGTGTCATACCCTCCCTCTAAGCATTAATCTCGGCTACTATCATAATATGAATCGCAAATCATTTTAATGCTAACGAATGGGAATGCCATTTATCTTCACAGACAATCCATCAACAAATAAATATCTATTATTGAAGTAAAATAATATGTTTATGGTAATGGTGGAAATGTTTATCTCTCCCGTAATCAATTTTTATAACCTCACACTACGATCACTTGTATTGAATACTCTCAGACCACATGATCATGTTTACCTCAATACTGATCATTTGAGAAGGATAGTTTCATAAAAACTACTGTCATTTTCCCGACGTTTCTATTGATAAATACAATATTTATAATATATAACACGATGAAGAAGTTATAAATACTAAAACGGTCATGATTGAAATTTACCTACTATCATGTAACTTTAGTGAGAATTTACGTCTTAAATTCCCTTACATGTACCCAAATTCACTTCACGGTCATAAAACATTTCACATTTCAAATTTAAAGGAAAAGTTACTCGTCTGAAAACCCAAGGATGAATAATCGACAGTAACGAGAGACAGAACAGTGACATCATATTTAACGGCAGCAATAAAAACGTCGCTCTATCAATTTAAAGCACGCCGCTAGAGACCCCCGGCCCGCCGCCTCGCACAAAACACAAAACCGCTGCGTGCAGGCGACGCATTGAAAAATAGTTCCCGCCGCAATCATGAACACTCGATTTGGGATTAACGGCGGAATGAGTGCGGCGATAAAACAGCGAAGCGCTTGTCGGGCGCGGTGGCGGTGGCGGTGGTGGAGGCGGAGGCAGCGCCCGACAGGGCGGCGTGGAAGGGTGCTTCTCCGCGATAAGGCAGCCAAGACCCAGGAGCACCGTTACGCACAGCTACAAGGCCGGAGGCCAGGTGACGGTCAAGTGGCACCAGGGGAAACAAGTGTTAGTTGTTGTTTTATCCGAATCAGTACCTCTATCAAATTCTGAAACAAGTTATACACTCGACAATACTTTATCGTTTTTAAACGATTTTTCTGGATGACCTTTAAAGTTATGTATTGATTTTATATGTACTTTTTCACAAAAAATAAAATTTTCAAAACATACAAGACCTTTATGAAAGAAATCAACATGGAGAACAAATTTTATTTAGAGGAAAAATTTCTATCTTCAATTTTGTAGTTTCAAGAAGACGTCAAAATTTTGCAATTTTCGAAAATTCAGAGTTAATCCTGAAAATTGGACCTATACTATCTTTATAAATGTGTTTTACTCCATTCTTACACGAAATTTTTTTTAAAAAATGGAGCCTTTTATCAAATTTTGAATTTTGGAAATTTCTGGGATGTTTATGTAAAGTAATCCCAAATTTTGAAGATTTTTTTTCAAAATCGCCCTTCCTCGATTGGAGCCAGATCGATCGGGTATTATCCATTTTGGAAAAACTCGTACGTATGGTTTAGGCGCTAATGGTGTTCACAGACTGACGGACAGACGTTTTTGTCCGTCAATTGTTTTTTGGTATCAATGACCTACAATTATGACTTCACCATGTGTTAGAGGATTTTTTTCTTATTTTAGCAACTGGATTTTTTCACTTTTTCGTTATCAGGGCCCGGGAGTGAATTTTTCTGCCAAAAAAGGCCGTTTCTTCGCGCAGCATTACGTAACTTTCCGTATACTACGTATATTACTCCCTATATACGTATTTTACGGAAAAGTAAAAATTTGGAACTATTTTTCAGAAAATTTTAAAAATGTATTTGAAGCTTCATGTGAAGTTCCCACAAAACCATAGTGGTCATATTACTATACAATCGAGAACCAAGAGTATCGTGCACTTCACAGGAGTTTTATTAACCCATTACATTGAGATTCATAGTTATTTTTCTATGGTTAATGATACCTATTGTAAGTTAAACTTTTAAACTGAACTGTTACATGGCAACTGGTGTGAAGTATTAAGTCATCGCCGTATAGCGGACTTACTCATGATATCCCAGGTGGTTTCGTCAAGCACACACACAATCCGGCTTCAAACTAGCAGGACACGATTACGTTAGAATTCAGTTTATTACAGAAAAGTCATCAAAGTACAGTGCATCTCCTAATTTCTTTTCAGCTTAATAATTTGTACGCTCCCTTCCGGGGCATTAGTATTCTTTATTTCTTCTGAGTTTTCGAAAAGCATAAAGATTGTACAATTTTACCGTCACCTCTCACGGTTTGTCTCGACACAGTTGTCTCGACACAGTTGTCCCGACACAGGTGTAAGTTACTGGTGTATATAAGCAATCCAGCGAAAACGATCACCACTAGTTGACAACTTTTCAACTGTTAACTTTTCTGTGTTTGGTCAAGCACCAGCACTTGAATGAAACTGTATCATAACGATTACCGTTTGCAAAAGTGGGCGCAAAGGAGGGGCCAGGGTAGCCGTAGCTTCCCTGAAAATTTTGAAAAGAACGTGTAGTAAATTATTTTATTATCATAAATAAGTCTCTGATTTTTACCCTCTTTTGGATTGTTTTTTTTTTTAATTGTTACCTGGCAAGTTATTTAGCAACCTGTAAATTGTTCAACATAAAACCAATTGTATTTATTGTTTCTTTAAATTATAATTTCGTTCTTTTTGTAACTCCTAAGATGACTCATGAGCAGCATACTAGTTGCCCGCGGTGTGGTCCCGGGTTCAATTCCCGGCCATAGCAAAAATAGAGATGTAGCTTTACTTAAGAATCGTCTCAGTTTCTGTGAGACAAAGAGACGAAGTGACGAAGAAACGTTCAGGCAGGCTGAGTTGGCTAGTTGCGGTTAAGGGAATACGACATATTTGCCTAATGTCTCTCTTACCCTTATCCATATGTTATAAAGGTGTAAAGAGGCCGGCTTTGGAGTCCCTCCTTATTGGCTCTCGGTGAACTGTTTTAAACAAATGAAGACCAAAAAAAGAAAAAAATAGGAGTGCAGGAAATTATATATTGAATAGATCAAATCGCAGCTTTCTTTTATTAATAAAATGCTGGGAAATTTGCGTTGTGTGAAATGCACTTTTAAAATAGAAACGGGAAGATGGGTCGGGAAAATGGCGTCATGTGCATCTTTACATGTTGGCGGGAAATAGAAGAGTAACATGGCCGAGCAAGTTCTTGCTTAGAGATCATGTTGTGTTATTAAAACAATTTTAATATATTGGTGTAACGATATTACGATAAACGATTATTACCAATTGTAAATATATAATAAACTTTCTTATGTTAGCTAAACCCGTGCAATTACATCGCACAAAAGGAGTGCTGTAGAAAAGTTACCACAAAAAAAAATACTGCATTTCCATGAATATTCACATGATTTATATTTATCAAGATCTTAATACATATTTACATGGATATTGTTTTGACCTATAACAGCAAATACTTACTATGTCGTAATGATTTAAACATTTCAATGATGACATTAGACAATTATGTAACGGGGCATATTACATTTTGTTTTGTCTTTTCAGATTACTATTCATAATTGGACTATGGACTATTTGGAACGTTTGTCAATTTTTCTTATTTTGAACTGACAGGTAACATTTATTGCTAGGCATGTTGGTTAATGATATTAATTTGAATATAATGACATTGATGAAAGAGAGATCAGGAGAATTATATGAAAGTTCGATTAATGTTCGCTGATGATATAAAACATGCTTATATTCATGGAGTACTTTCTATGGTACTATTTGTACTACAGATCTTTTTTGCGATGTAATCGCAAGGGTTCAGGTAGTCTTATATTAACCTCATATTAAAACACTCTTCAAGCAGAGCGAACCAATTGTCACTTTAATATCATAAAGAATCATATATTATCAACGATTAGCCAGAACAATCAGCAAATTATAGCTTATGTTCTGTGAGATATGGGAAGATGACCGAATATATCTGCATTTCCGTTCAAAATTTGCATCTCGTTGATGCTTAGCACACACGTTAATTTGCTTAAAAAAGTTGCGTAAGGTCGCGTTCCACGAGAAAGGAATGTGCAGAGACAATGAAATCATGCTTAATAATGATAAGGGTATGGCATTATATCAACTTGTCCTGTTTATTTATTCATACACATCGCTTAATAAGAACTCTTATGTAAATTTTTCTATCACGTTCTGTTTTTAAGTACGGTAACCAACAATTATTAGTAAAAACATTAAAAGTAAACGTCCAATATACATATTTCTTTATTTAATTAGAAAAAATTCGAGTGAAAACGACGACAAAACTTAGTATATTTCCAAACTTTAAAATATATAGTAAAAAGTATTTTTTTCACTGGTGGCAACTTCTCTTTTCAATCTTCCTCTTAAAAAACACAAGATTTCACTCACAAACCGTTTATACAAAATAAATTACAAAAACATTAATACACAATAAACAGTTAATCACAAAAATACGAACGTGAAGTGTGGCTATTTGTAAACGACATTTACTAATATGGACAAAATGAGAGTTGTTGAAACAAACTCTATCCTTAGTGTACCTCAAGAACAGGGTGTCATGGAACCAAATGACATCTACTGCCAACTTAATGGTACTTACAAAAAAACTATACTAATAGCAATCAATTTTTCAGATACCGAAATCGTGTCAACCTCCCTTAACGATGAAATAAAGAAAAAGAAAGCTAGAGTCAAAACAAGTGCAAACAATCAGAGACATGAATATTTATGATATGCAAACATCGTTCTTGATTCTCAACACTGGTTTTCTGTAATTAATTTAATTTCAAACAAGAAGGCCTATTATCTGTAATTTGACGTCAGTCAAAAGTGAAAATTAGTTACTCGGATGTAGCCTTTATTTTTTTTTCAACATTTAATACGTACAGCAATTATCTACTCATATGAACAAAAGCTTTGTATTTTTTTAGATCTTCAATTACATCAGAAAATATCTAAAATTAATGTATTATTTTTTCTTGCGAATAACCATTTTTGTTTTATATACCCGTCAATATTTAGAAATCAGATGTCATTAGAATTATATTTTCTCCAGCGACTTACCAACATAATTTGCGTTTTATGTATCAAAGCCCCATTTTCATTCGAGAAAATGAAGAAAGTTTTTCTGCGCGTTCGATCATGCATAATTGAGAAGTGGTGTGATCGTGACGTTCTAAACCTGTTTTTTGGCAGATTCCTTTTTTTGGGACTGTAAATATAAATTGATTCTTCCGTGTACCTTAAATTCTATTTTGTGGGCGTAGTTCTTCGACGTACCCTTACTCTGATGAGAGATGTTAAAAAACTTAAAATACCTCTACAATTTAATTGTATATTTCACATTCTGTGAGGTTAATTAAGAGGCAGTTTTCCATATAGTCGAGGCAGAGGTTGTTCACTATGTTAATTAACATCTATAAATCTAGAACTTACTTTTCCACTATATCCAGTCTACGTGATGTAATGCACAGTTCACAAGTTGGCCGTTCATATCGCGAGTTGTTTGTATCTGTCTTAAAACGTATTATTTCTATTGAATATATCGATTATTTCTCTCGAACGAATGAATATTTACAATTAGTAAGAATTTATCTCGGCTTTTTGATATTTTAATATAATTGCTATTTATCATTTATTTAGTATTAATTTTTTAAATCATGAATTTGAAATTACTATTAACCGAACTTTGAATCATCAAAACCTTTCCAGAATACAGAAGAACACGATAAAAACTGTCACAATATTGTCTTTGCTAGTTTAAACTAGTGTTGATACACAGCACATACTTTCTCGCGTTACTGGATACAGATACGTGATATTGAAATATGGCGTTTTTTTGCGGTACTAACACCTCGGCCATTATTTCAAAACGTCCAATTCAACCAAGAAGTCAGCAACGCACTGTTGCCAGCGCAGCGTTATCAAAACTCTGTGCATTTGCTTGGCTAATAATATCAATACAGTAATTATCATACATGCAATTGACATCAAAATAATTCGAAGAGTCGTGAGATGCCGTTCGTCGTGAGATAACAGTTCTTGTAGCGTTTCATTTCATCCCTGACTTCTAACAACCACACTTCCGAGACGATTAACACTATTGCTTTTCAATAAAGACAGGTCCATGGTTTCTAAGAAGAGAAAAGATTATATAAACAAAACAAGTACTTCTCAATGAATGCGGCATTGTTGCCAAATTTCTATTAAGATTTGCGGATTGCTTAAAAAGAAATACATCAATACCGTCTTGAAAATTTGGAAATGGTCCCAGTGGCTTCATGTAAAATACATCCAAAAATACAAATTTCGGTTTCAAAGTCCAGGGACCACGACATCAGCTAGAACGATTGGGGAACATAAATTTTAGAGAAAATCGACTGAACGGACTAGCGTTATGCACAGACGGACGGACGGATGGACGTTTTGCCGTCAATCGATTATTCGGTATGAAGGACCTACAAAACATGGATTCTGGATACACCACGTGTTAGTTGCTAAATATAGAAAAGAAATTCCTCTGAATTAATCCACTTTTTTCTAACAAGGGTCCGACAATAAGAGTTTTTGTGCAAAAAATTCGCCATTTTCCGTCATACTATTACAATACTTTCTCTCCTTATGTTGATATGTGCGAGAAAGTAAAATCGATAGCAAGGAAATTGTTTTCTTATATTGTACAAATTATTTTGTTTGATTTTATCACTTTTTTATATATCTTCTGTCGTATATTCGTAAACGTTTTTCCACGAGAACAAAATCTCTATTGTAAAACAAGTATAACCACGAATTCAAAAAATTGTGTTGAATGACTTCCAAAATTACTTCGAATTGAAATTTCTGAAGAGTTGAAGGTTTAATTTATGGGGATAATGTTAACTACGAGATCATGAGAAATAAAAAAAAATGTATACTTCCACTTGCTCTACGTGATGTAAGTCCAGTATCGCATTGAAATTAATACTGACATTACGAATACATTATTTACTCTCTGAAACAGTTGCCCACAACATCTTATGTGACTACTGAAGCTATACTAACTTTTGTTGACAATTTCGATTTGAATACGTTATTTGAGAACACAGATCATAGATTGGAAATGGTCATTTAACGGATGTCACAAAATAAACTTACAAATTTCTAGAACATGAAGAGTGGCAAAATCGTTCCATCTTATAAGTGAGACATTGTCACGGCAAAATGTGGCAAAATGGGTATGGAAATTCAATTTTAGTTGCAGCGTTTCTTTTAAATGCGTGTTCACGTACAAGATGCGGCCGAATGGAGTCTGCATCCTTGAAAAAACAATTCCAGTCTGCATTGCGCTCGGTCAGTGCAAGAGTTGGCGTCATAGGGTTGAAATATTTAAAAATATCCCTCTCACAGTCATTGTATCTCGCAACTATATTCTGTACTCTGAAGGAAAATCTGAGTGGAAAACTCTTTCCTGGTGCCGGATGGTGAAAATGACGCAAAGAGTTGACGGCACTCCTCTAAGACGAAGGAATGACAAACACCGTCCCACAGTTAACAAAATAAGTTGAGGTAAATGGTGATAATATTAAAAAATGATACAATAACCATATTATTTTCCCTATAAGTTTCATATAAATATATGAAACTTATATGTGTAACATAACTTTCTGAATGTCCTTCGTAAATAATCATTTGTGGATCTCTGGCAATCATAAAATTGGGTTCTTCATATATTGTGAATTACTTTCTAGAATACGCGATGTTGTCAAAATCCGAACAGAAAAGTGTATTTTGACAAACGTTATCCGTCTATCTATTTTTTCATGTCTTTTTGAGAGCAATCAACACCATTTAAAAAAATACGCAAACAAGATTTACTCATAAAATTACTTCAATTTTTACACTCTCACTTTTCATTTCTAGAAGAGTAAAATACAATAATCATGGGCCGAAAAACGGTTATTTTTTGCTAAAAAAATCCTAATTGTCGGGCCCTGGTAACGAAAACGTGTCTCTGTCTGTCCGTCAGCGGTCAACGATAGCACAGCCGGGGCCAATATAATCATGGATAATCTACAAGAATTACTTATTGCAGTCGTTCAGCTAATTTTCTTCAAATCTGATATTTCCCCCAATCGTTCTGACCATCTCAATGGAGTGTTTAAGAATTTTGAACGGATATTTCCATGGATCTGGTTACTTTATGTAAATCTCAAAAACATTTCAAAATTTTGAACACAAATTTTTAAACTTTTTTCTCAAAAACTGCTCCAAGTTTTTCTTTAAATTTTATCCTTATATTATAATAATAATACGAGTGTATAATTATTATTATTATTATTATTATTATTATTATTATTATTATTATTATTATTATTATTATTATTATTATTTGGCCACAGTTGACTGATTGCCAGGTGGTAACCATAACCCTACAGTTTTACAATATATGTACATTTACAATCCAATCCTTTCGAGCTTATACATCCCTTATATAAATATACACAGACCTACATAGATCTATAGCATATATATATATATATATATATATATATATATATATATATATATATACATTGTTCATCACATTGTTCATTCACTCTTGCCGTACATAGTATACATGCCTACATACATTTATATCAAGAAACATATACTTAGTTACACCTAGTAAACATGCTTAGATATAGATAGCATAAATAAAATTAACCAGTTATACAATTTCTTTTTTAAATAGAAACACAATGTGGAATTTTTAAGTTAGCTCTCTAAACGTCTACATTTGTTCCCCACCCACTCTTTGACTTCACTACACTACACTTTCACCATATCTTTCTTTGGTTATGCTAACTAATTAGTTATTATAACTAATTAAGGTAGCTTTCCACTGCACTGCACTACACTACACTTTATAACACGCCATAATTCACTTGGATTCTGAGCTGTGCGGTAAAATAATCCTCTACATGTACTTATTAAGTCGTCTTCTGAGGACACCAACAGAGCCAGGAAAAGGCTGTACCACTGCTACGGGGATTTCATTCCAATTTTTAATGTATCAATAAACGGTAAAACAGTATAGAGTAAGTCTCATTGTAGGCAAATTTTTCTTTTCTTCAAAAATTGCAAATAGTTCACATTTCAAAACTACAAAATTGGAGATAAAGATTTTTGCTTCAAAAACGTCTGTTGTAAAAAATCAGCTCTGCATTTTCGAATATTGCAAACACTTTCTGTAAAAAACACAGTCGCGCATTAACTAAACCTCTGTAGGGCTGTGAATTTGATTTGACTGCTTTGGAGAATGTAAACACTAACGCAACACTTTAGCCTTCCAAAGGGAGTTTCCATCCTTTTTGTAACAGATTCTACTGAGAACGTTAAATATTGCTTGACTGGAAATTATAGGGTTCCATTTTAAGCATTTCACATTCATTTGATATTCACATGGATATTAAATATGCACTAGGTGAAGATGGAATATATCAATTAAAAATAGTCAGGCGTTGCAAGATTTTTCATTCTTGAATCGTATGAATTTTATAAGTATTTTCAGATATTGAAACTGTAATTATTAGTTATAGTACATTTCTTCCGAGACGTTTACCCTACATCCTATACTACATACTATAAATTCTTGATTCTTTGGCATGCGACTATATTAATGTGAGAGTAAATTGTATCCTAACATTCCGAATATTATAGATCTACTTGTAATCACGGCCAATGGAATCATGGATATTCTACAAGAATTATTTACTGATTACATGAAATGGTCGATTACAACGAATACCAAAAGGCGGATTATTTACATTTGTTGAATTCATTGGCCAGTATTGAATCGAGTCCACTTCAGAGCCACGAGATTTCAGAGAAAAATAAACGAGAACATATAACGGAAAATAAAATTCAGCACTTTTTGTTTAGTTACAAATATAATGAAATCACACTGAAGGTGTATTGTAATATAAATAATATTAATAGTAATACTTCTGTTAGCAGAATAAGTATTTTACTGCAAAATCGATTATACTGAAAAACTGAAGGTATTATAACGCACATTCTCTCTCACATTATTGAGAACGGTTATGTAATATTATAAAAGTGCAATTTCTGCCATCACTTTAAAAAAGTCCAAACAAATTCAAACGAAGCGTTTTCGGTGGATATCTGACATTATCCTGGCAGTATCACTTTCTGACAAAAGAAAGAAACAGGAATAAATCTGAACTGTTATCACTGCATTACCGTAGTTACTCTCTAATTATTTAGAGTACTAAGAAGTAAAATGGCTGAGACGCACTCGGGTATTATTTTATTTCGGCGCCAGAGAGGGAAGCATGTGCTATTGCTTAATTTCAACAACACAGGCGGTGGAGATGTGTCTCCGACGGTGACGTAGTTAACTCGCAAGGAAGTAAAAAGAAGTGGATAAACAAAAGGTCAATATCCTGTCGTCATCAAGCAGATCCCACAATGCTATACCACAAAAAGGAAGTAATATTGTTGACACTTATAAAATCTTAAAATTAATCAAATGAACGGCTTTCTGCCATCATTTGTTCAATATTTCGCTTTGTGGAAAGTGCAATGCATCTATCGAAGCTGTCGTCGTATCATTGCCTGGCGCGGACAAAGGCGTGAGTATGAAATTACAGTAAACGAAGGGAATATAGCAAATTTTTTGTAGCAGGGAAGAAGGTTTTTAAAAACTATTCAGTATGTGATCATAATCCATCACATTCCCATGAGTAATAAAAGTACTTAAAATTTTGGCAAATTATATTATATAATATATATATATATGTATATATTATATATAATTATAATATTAATATATATATTTGCAAATTTACGTTGCTGACGAATTACTTTCATCAATAAGAATAAATATTTGTATAAATATAAAGTTGACTCATTAGGTTCAAAAATATTAAAACATGCTAAAGAAACAGAAGAACAATCGACAATTTAGTTGTTCGTTCTGGGTGAAAATACGTAATTCGACAGTACTGTACTTGTGAATTACCAATTAAGATTTGGATGTTTTGAAAGCAAAAATGGGTGACCCAATGCCCCAACTCGGATTGAATATCAATACTCAAAGATTAATGGCATGACAACGTCTTCTTAAAGACTGCTGTTTCGAAGATTTCAAAAACCATCTGATCAAGGTTTTAATCATAAATCAGAATGTTAAAAAACTAATTTTATTTAAAAAGTATATTTTGACAAAATTGGTCTTACTTGTTTATAATAAAGTAAGTGTTCGGATTGATTAATTATTTTCATTAAAAAATGTTTTCTCTTCACCAAATTATTCTATGAGTCACAATAATGATCGTGTTTCTTACTTTTATTCTTTAATATTCATTTCAGGAAGAACAGCGTTCCATGTAACATTGACGTAAATCCCTAGGAATCGTGATGATTGGGACGAAATGAAACGTTAACTCTCATTTATACGTGCGCGTTCCGTAATCCAGCAACGCGAGCGAATTTCATTCCTCGTCTGCTCGAGTACATCCGCGTGGGCGTTTTCATCTCCGCCCCGGCGCGGCGCCGAGTGGCAAAGCCACCTGTGCGCCCTGCGAGAGAGGTCACCGCGAGTCGAGAGGTCGGGCGGGCGGTCGATACATCGAATCCGAGCGGGGGTGCAGCCTGGAGCGCCCTGCCGCGCCGCGCCGTGCCGCGCCGCAGCAGGTGGCTGTGTGGAACATGGGCGACCGCGCGACCGCTTCGGGCGCGCTCCGAGCGCTGGTGGAGTGCTGCCGGAGTGGTGGCGCGCGGCCGCCGGCCCTCGCAAAGCCGCAGGATTGGAACCGCGCGCTGCGCCACCTCCAAGCTGCCCTTCCGCTCCGCCCCGCGCTCTCGGTAGAAGCTGAGTGGCCGCCGGGGAACGAGCCTGATGCGCCGACATGAGCGTTCAAGGCTGTTCACTTTTCAAAGAAACTGACTCCCTACAAATATTTTCAATAATGTAATTCATAGATATATTTAATTGCAACTGGTAATTAAACGAATCTCAAAAATAACAATATTTGATTTATGAGACAAATGATTATTTTTATTAAAGACACTTTTTTTTCTCGCTTGTACTTTCTCACCTAGCACATACTCACGTAGTAAAGAGAATATATAGTTAAATCGCTGTGAAAAGTGGCAATTTTTTGACAGAAAAACTCGCTTATCGATAAATGGGTAACTCTTCTTTCGATTTGAAGTAAATTACTTCCTCTAATATATTGTACAATTATAGTCCACGTTTTGTGGGTCCTGAAAATTGGTTTACGGCAAAATGTCTGTCTGTATGTCCGTCGGTCCGTTCATTTGTCTATCAGTGCACAACGCCTAAACCATTCAGACCATTTTCTCTGAAATTGATCGACCTGGCCACTTCGTAAAGGCCATGTGAATTTGAGACTGATCTTTCAATTTGGGGAGGGGGTACTTTACAAGAAGATTTAACGTTTTCAGAATGTCTTCAAAAAATCACTCCAAGTTTTTTTATATTATTTTGTTCGTTTACAGCAAAAAAAAGTCTTATAAAAATGGCGCAAACTCCATTTTCGTGACTTTCTGAATTTTTGAAATAAAAAATTTCCGGAATTTTTTTGGGCGTGTTTCTAGAATAAAATATTCGTGATCAAGTTTCTTAATGAAATACGTTGTTCAAAATTAGAGACCATGAACAGAAAGAAAAGTATACATAATTTTTACGAAAATAGGAGTAGTTCTAGCTTAATTATTGGCTAAAATAAAAGCCAATTTCTCAAACATTGCTGGAAATGTTTAGATGTTTTCTCGATACAGCTGTGGAATGTAATAAAAATAGCGCAGATCGAATTTTCATTGAACCCTGTATTTTCCAAAATTACAAAAGCTGAATTTTTCGGGGTCTTTCTACAACTACTGTATTAAAAATCATATTTTTCTTAATGAAATCTGTTTTCTCAGATTTATAATATTAAATGCCATGGATTATATCTTAAGTTTCAAAAATTACAAATTTCAAAGTTCATCTTTCTCTTTACAACGTCGGAAAGATGTTTTTTTCTTATAGCCTGGTGATGTAGAGGGAAGATAAATGAGCTGCTAAACATAAAAACCTAAGTTTGAGACCCACGTTGAAGAAAAATGTTGCCGTTGGACACAGTTTCACTGATAGAGATAAAATTACAATATTGCATAGCCATAAATTCCGTGGTCGCAGCAGATATCTTTGGTAATTCATAATGTGATAAGGAAATAATGTAATAAATATTTTTAATTTTATTTATTTCATATTATTTGTTAATTTTTTCACATAAATTCACTGTATTTCTTTTTGCTCCCTTTATGTAAATTTTTCAATTTTCTCATCCTTGTTAGAGACCCGCTGAGAAAGGGAAAAGTGTTTTACAGAAAGTTTACTCTGGGAATGTACGAGTAATAATTAAAAAAATTATTATACTCAATGGTGTACGATTATTTGCTTATCACATTATTTCATAGCCATTATGCACCCGATATCAATTGTTCTTGTGTAAATATTATTAGAAATAATAGGTTTCAGTGAATTTGAACGAAACTTTATCTGGTAATGATTTAATACTTGAGTCTCAGAATGTGAAACTTGTTGCGCCGTTACAAATAACTGTAACTTAGCAATGAAGATTGCTTTATCAAGGTATATAAGTTGTCTATCCCTTCGTCAAAGGGAATTCAGTCCATACTTTTTTGAAGTCTTTATAAAAGCAGATATGATAATTTCACTGGTGTAGATTTTTTATTAGATCATAGCACAGTAGCGATCGTCACGAAACGATTAAAACACATTCTTGTGCTTCAAATGCTCAAAGCTTCCATAGACACGCGACGTGAAATATTCAGTAGCGGTTTTGTGTCCCACCTAACTTTTCTTTCCCCGAGCGAAGTTGCGTCGAGTTTCTTTCAACAAAAAGCGTTCGAAAGAAGAACATTTCTTATTAACGGCGTAGCAATACACCACGCTAGAAATACGTTTATTCCTTCACGAAATGTAAGCTTTCCAGTTCTTACGTCTAACAAGCAATGAACGTGCTTTGCTCCCTTTATGTCAATTTTCTTCTTGTTGTTAGAGTCCCGCTGAGGATGGGAACGTATTGATTTTTAAGATATCTTTGTCATTTATTTGAACTTAAATCGCTTTCTATTGAACCAGGGAGACGGTTTATGGTAAACTATGAATACAACTACAACTACAACTTAGACCGTTTTCGTACATGTAACTTTTGGTCCAGGTGAATATTTCGAAAGATAATGGAAGATCATTATTTTTAATAAGTCACCATCACTCCATGTAATTCAGAGAGATTGCAATCATCCCCTGATGTACCCATTCAAGAATAAGTAACTACGTATTGTAATAATTTTTGTTTAAACAATTCGAACTATCGTACTTCCTTTACGTAATTAACATTTCATAAATATTAAACGTGCTACTTCTAGTTTTAATATTTGATGAATTTAAATGTTTTGGTTTGAAATTTCATATTCCTAAGTTAACTGACACTAATGTTGAAACGAAATATTAAAGTAAATACATAATATTGTCTTCTCAAAGTGAAATTTAATTTAAACTCACTGACTTGCGGGATATAACGCAAAGTATATCTGTTCCTTAATTTTCTCTTAATAAAACCACTTGGCTTTTTGCGCGACACAAGTGCAATATCATTGCCAGAAGCGCAAAGCTGAAAAAGGAAAAATCACTTTCCGCAAGAATCGCTGGCTCTCCGACGATTGCGGAGGTTCTCCGACTCGACGACACGCGGCGCGACGATCGCCGGGCGCTAATTAGCAGTTCTCGGGCCTTCGGCGGGGGGGCAGGGCGAGCGGCCATCATCTCCCCCCCCCCCGCCTGCACCACCCGTATTATTCAAATGTCATTTGTTAATGAACGTCCTCGTCTCGTGGAGAGGAGGAGAAGCGAATGAAATTCCCCGGGATATAAAAAGGAGCGTCGAATTTTGCTTAATGTAAAAAGTAGCTCGGGATTTTCAAGTATGTTTTTAAAACGGGCAGGGAAGGGCGGGCGTGGGCAGTTTGCGGAGAAGCTCAGAGGCGGGAGTGGGGTGGGATGCAGTGGAGTGGAGGAGGTGGAGTGGGGTGCGGGATGAAGAGAAGAGAGCGGGCGCTGGAGCGCGATTCATAAATATGGAGCGCTTGGTGCTTTTGTCTCGCCGGCGACGGAGCAGGCGGCCAAGGCACGTCCCCTGCCTACGTCCGTCAGCAGGACGCCGGCAAGGGGATCCCAGTGTGTACGCGGGGGCGGAGGAGGACGCGGTCAGAAAGGAAAACATTGGGTGTGGGGAGAGGGAAGATGTAACGGAGGAGGGTGTAGAAGAAATGATGCGGGAAAGAGAGGTAAAATACAACGCGGCGAAATGTAGAAGTGAGGTTGAAAGAAACGAAGACCAAAAGGAAAGAAACAACAAAAGACTGAGAGATTAGAGCAGAAACAAGACAAAGAGAAGTTTTGAAATGAAACCAACTGCAGAAGTGATGTCAAAAAGCATTGGAAACGAAAGTATGAAAAGAAGTACGAGAAGCAGAAGGACGAGAAGTGGAGTTGGTGGACCACTAAACTGGTTGCCTGACCGGAGAGGGAATGGTCGGCGTGCTGGGATTTTAATTCGTCGACACGCGCCGATGAACAACGTTTTCATCTGCACTTTTTGAGAAATTTACCGCCTCGAAGTGTACGCGGATTGGGAGAACTCGTGCCGTTTAAAGCTGACGAGCGAACTGTGAATTTTCCGTAAATGAGAACGTACCACGACGTCTCACGTTTTCATTATAATCGGTCTCGTCGAAGAGTACAGTGAGCGGCACCATTTCTAAAGCTTAATCCTGGATTTCTTTGTTTCTTGCAGATTAGTTGGTTAGTGAGATGAAAATATCGTAAATTCTCAACCAATTATTTCTTCGAGAGTAGTCGCAACAAATTGAGTGATGAAAAACTGTATTATACGTGTCTATTTGTTTTAAAGAATTATGAATTATATCGTGGTGGAGACTATTGCAGCAATTTTTGTGTACACGGAGTTGAAAGAGTTTTTTTTTACTTTGCTCATTTTAAGAACTAGATTTTGGAGAGTAGAGAGAGTGCGTATTGGTGGATAGTCTGTTTTTTTTACATGAGAGTATTCAGAAGTCCCGCAGAATATTTATGACAGAACAGTACATTAGTTACAAGATCAATTTATAAGCTGTCGTCCTGAAATTCGTAGTTGAAATAAGAAGATTGATAAACTTCGAAGGCATGAGGAGAACTCGTTAGAAGATTACGCGTCAAGAACATTTTTTAAGTATGAAAATTCGTAGTATGAGGATTATTTTTCCTATCTTATTCGGTTTTGACATTCAACATTCTCATCATGCACCTACTTTTTTATTGTTTCTACAAAATGCATAAATTGTATATTATAAATATCCTTAAAAATAAATCTTATCTTCAAGCAATATATTTTTTGCATTACAAACCTGAAAACGAAAAATCAGGTATGTTTCTAACTATACAACCAAAACTATAGACATTAAAAAATTTCATAAAATCATAAAAATCCGAAGAACACAAAATTTGAAAAATATCTATAAATTGATACATTTATTGAAATAATTATATTCTAAAGGTGATCGCATTTTAAATGAAAAATTAAATAAATCTCAAACTGCATTACACAATACTAAGTACTAGCCTAGCCTGGCGCCTCCGATGGGTATTTTATTGTATAAAGGTTTAATTTTGATTTTCAAAATCGTAAGGCCTAGCTTGTCCGGCGACATCGGAGCCTGGGTCCTGGGTTCTGAAGTATTTCTTAAGAATCCGGGCTGTTGGCAGTGTCCAGTACTCATAGATAAATGAATAGGGATTCGTTCTGGCGTATGTGAGTGGCGAGTCATGACTCCGGCAACAGTCGCATAAGCTGGTGGCTTCGAGCTGGCGAGGAGCCCCTGTCCACGACAAGGGGTAGACATTTTTCAAAAATAGTTGCGTTATGGTGTATTTAATTGTATTTGTATTGTATTGTATTGGTGTATTAATAGTTAACAGCCTTTCACAACTGTATGTGCCTTGAATTACTAAAAAAAACTGTTTTGTAGAATTAATTCAGAATATTAGACTTAAAATAGGGATAATTAATTAATATTGATAAGGGGATTTAAAAAACTGAAGATCTCAGAACTCTTGACTCCCCTTCCATCCAAAATAGCGCGTTTTGGGTGCTTAAAAATTCCCAAAAGACGTATTTTTTAGAAGCCCACTTAAAATGGTTGGTCCACCCATCCCTGCATCCTGACAAGATGGGCAGATCCTCACCAAAAACCCCAGACGTAACTGATGGCCCTCACTTGTCTATGACGGCGGAGAATTCAACCAACCATGAGTAATGGATGGACACACGGTCACGCGGAGACGCAGAATCACGAAGACAAACTCGCGGAGATATCGACTCATGCACACACGTTGGTTACCAGGTTATTGTGTGTGGGGTTAAGGAGTCGATGATTTAAATCATTAATTCTCTTGATTTAATACAATTTCAATAAAATTATTTTTACCTTTTTAATGTAAATCAAAAAAAACCATTTTATTTTATTTTGAAGAAAATTTCCGTTTGTTTTATATGCTTGTGCCATAATTTTCAATAATACAATTCACATCGTAAATTATAATAAAGCTTTTTTTGAGAATTCTGAAGACATTTGGAAAATGCAATAGTTAGTGGATATTATAAATCAAAAATAAAACAAGATATAAAAGGTTGCAACATTTTCTTTACGGTAAATGGCGAATATGTTGCATAATATTTTAGCTATTATAATATGTAATATGCAGATGTCTCAGATTAAATGATCCCTAATTCTAGCGTTTGAAAAAGAGTCGAAAATATTTCTTTTCGCCAATAAATACAAGAGGAGAAATTGCATATAACGAAGTTATTCATACGAGTATACGATTATATGTCCTTGATTTTCAGGCAACACCTTGTGTACCGACGCTCGGCATGTCACGTTCCAAAATGTATATTTCCCGGCGTAAAGGAGATTTTATCTACCTGCTGAACACCTATGAAGACAGAGTTGTCTAACAATCAGCAGCAAATGCCAAATGCGAAACTCCTTTATATGAATTTTCCCACTCTGTGCAGTCATTGGCAAAAAGTGGTCAGACTCATATATACTATTTACAACACTTATTTTGAGGTTCTGTACTTAATATAAGCATAAATCTTTTCAAAATTTAAGATAAGTATATACAACTTTAATTTACAATTTTATTTTAATTTTAAGTTCACAATTAAATATTGTATATCATACTGCTTAATAAAATACCAATTATTTAATCTAATATTTATCCATATTTAAACCTAGCTTCAACAGCACATTTGTTCTCGCATTGTTTGTAATTTTCCTAATTTTCAAAATTTGAGGGAGTTCGCTGAAAATAGGTCCTGCGACATTTTTATGCCTGTTTTCTATTTTATAAAAAAGAAAAAATTACAGCAAGTTTCTGAAATCACTTTTTTAAATTCCTTACACTTCACGCAAACACTACACTTTACGAAAAATTGTACACTACCTTAAAAATCTATTCTTGAAGAATGTATTTTGGTAAGAAAATTTCTTTATCTTCAAAATTGCAATGGTCGAAAGACATCAATTATTTAAACTTTTGTAATTTTTGAAAATTCAGAATTCAACACAAATAAAAAACTGTCTCGTTTTTAAGCGTTCTTGCTCTATCCGAGGTTAAAAATAATCCAACAATTTAGAGTGATTTTCGTGACAATTTCGAAAATATTTTTCAGGCTTGATGTAAAGTACTCCCAAAAATTAAAACATCAATTTAAAAATTCGCAGGGTATCGAGTTTGAACAAATCGGTCAGGAAATATAAATTTTGGAAAAAATCGTCTGAAAGGTTTAAGCTCTACCATTGCCCATGGACGGGCAGACAGAGCAGCAGACTTTTGTCGTAAACCAATTTTTCGGTATGAGGGAACCACAAAGCACGGAACTACACAACGTAGTAGATAAAGTAATTTACTACATATAGGTGGAACGGTGTCGAGAAATTGCGGGTTCTTTTCGCAACATTTTAATACTTTCTCTCTACTACGAACATACTATGCGAAAAAGACATCTGAAATATTTTGTAGAACATTCATTTAATCAAATAAACCACTGATATAATTCTGTTTATTTCCACCAATTAAAAGCAAATATTTACACAACCGCATTTTAATAATATCTGTTACATAATAATTATACTTGATTATAGTCGTAAACTATACATGTGGAAAGTATTTCATTATAACAACTTTCTTGGCAAAGTATTTAAATTAAAAATCTTATTAAACTCAGTCCGTTTTTTTATTTTTTTAAAAATAAAAATTTTCCCTGTCTACTAACATTAATATTAATAATTAATGAACTGTGATATCAGATTTCGTTCTTCATCATTCATAATTCACAAAATATTTCAAGATTTTTCAGAATTAATGAATGTTACAAATCACAAAAACTAAGGTGTTAGTGTTTAAAAGATGAGTGTATGTTTATAACGAGTGCATTTATAGGCAACTTTCATTCCTTTTCACAAATCCAATTTTATTTTTACCTACTATCAAAGTACGAGCATTCCCTGCGTATTGAAAATAAAATTCTTCGTATCCAGGCAAAATTGAGATTGAGCTTTCCCAAATAAGTCCTCCACCTCCGAATATTTAGAAAGAAAAAACTGGCCGTGGTGCTCCCGCGCGTATTTTCGGAGGCCCTGGCCCCCGGACGAGGGCGCAGCCTCAGCCGCTCGGGAGGGAGAGAGGGAGGGAGGAGGCCTGAGGCCCTCCACCGCAAGCGGCAGTCACTCTGGGGACCAGGAGGCTGTGGCCCGGCGCGGCGCTGCTCGGCGCCGGCCCCGGCCCGCACCGTACCTCAGGAGCAGCCCCTCCCCGCAGCCATTTCCCACCCCAGCCCCGCCCGCCGCCCCGCCCCCGCCCTGTCGCTGGAACGGCGCCGTCGTCTTCCATAAATTAAAGGCGTACGCCCCAGGGCCGCTCGTTCCCGCAGCGACTTGGGCATTGTGCGCCGGGCCCCGCCCGCCCTCTCCGCCTCGTCCTTCTTTGCTTCTCTTCCTCTTCCTCCTGCCTCCCCCACCTCCGACCCTCCCTCCTCCCCGTTCCCTCCCGACGCCCGACCCGTGGCTGCGCTGCGCACAATGACGCGTGCGCGCCGCCGACGAGGCATCGGCTCGCGCAGCCTCCCCGCTGCCCGCCCCGCCCCCGCTCCGCCCGCCCCGCGCCGCCCGCCCCTCCGCTCAGCCTCGCGCGCCCTCCTCCCTCCTTCCCCGCCTCCCACGCCCCGGTTGTCGCCGCTCGCTCCGTCCGAAGAATTCCAGAATAGGTGCTCTGCCACGAATAATGGAAAGCCTTCGAAAGAACCGGCGACTTCGGCGTTATGACAGAGATTTCTTTCTCTCGTATTTTTTTCGGCACGCCGTATCGTTATTTTTGCGGAGTTCGAAAACTCTTCAGAGGATTGTTGCAAACCTTCCGTTTTAACATCCCGATTTTTTTGTTTGTTTTTGTTTCCAATGAAACATTAGCGAGGAAGACGATTAGCAGTGTATCCGAAGATAATTGAATTACAAGAAGAAGGTACGGAGGTATCTTCGTTGTTAAAGTGTTAGTGACCTTCATGAAAGAAATCGTTTCTAGCTGTGAGGGGCGAAGGGGGATTTTGGAAAGGAATCCGGGCGATGCCGCAAATCTGCCGTTTCGGGGACGCGCGGACAGGGTTTCGGCAAACGTAGCGCGAGGTCAGGGCGAAAGAGGACGAACATTGCTGGGGAGACGGCGCGTTTTATGACCCGTGCGGGGCGGAGCGGAGCGGGGCGGAAGGAGTGAGCGGGAGAGCGAGGACGGAGAGGACGAAGTCGACATCCCAGGAAAGCGCCAGCCCGACACTCAGCAAGGACACGTTCGAAGATTTCGTCCTGAGGTGGAGAAACTAAGTTAGCTACAGTGCCCTTTCTTCTTTTTGTTTTTCTACACTTCACGGTATAGCCCATATCCAGTTTGGCTTCAAAGCCTCTAGCACTGTGCTCTTTTTGGTTTTTCGGTGACTTTTCTTATTCCGGGAGGTAAAGAGGAGGCCAAGTTTTCGAAAGACTGGTAGATTTAATTCTTTCAAAATGTCATATCAATTTAATGTAGTATTACCTGATTCTCACCTTTATCCGAAGAAAATTAAGATATCACTCTATATGTGCATTCAATGCCATAGACATCAAATAGAAATCGTGACCGTCAATAGTTGCTCTCCGACATTTCGCCATGAGGAAGGTTTCAGTTTGACGACCACCTGCCCCCTGGACAAGAACAAGTCTTTCTGACAAGACATTTCTGTCATGTTTTACTCTTCTCAAAACATAGAGTCCATGGTGTCTTTTTTCTATTTTTAGTTTGTGAAAACGCACATATGTCAAATGGCAAACTTTTCATTTCTTTATTGAAGGGCCAGTTGTCAAAGTTTAGTACTTAATTATGAAATTTAGTGTATTCAAGGGGCATAGTGCGAAGTATTTTGTTGTCTTTTTTTCATTTGGATGTCACATCTTCATCATTATTTACCTTAATATTACGTAAGTTTACAATTCTGTCCAAAACACGAATTGTCAAATGCTAAATAATTTTCGATTACCATAAAATGTAAGATAATTTAAAATTTCAATCAAAACTAGTTGTTCTCCAACAGCATATACTTTCTCGCTTTATTTCTGTCTTGGCAATTTTCAAACATTCCGAGAGTTCAACAAAAATCAGACCCGAGGAAAAATATAAAGAAAAAATTGGAGCCGTTTACAAGAAATACTTTTTATTTATAAATTGCATTGTCATGAGGAAATTGAGGAAATATATCCCCTTTTTAAAAAATCGTACTTGACTTTATCTAAATCTTTATCTTTATCTATTTTTTTCAACAGATTCCATTATAAAGAATTTAAAAATATCATCAATGTTGTTTATTTGTAATGTTAATTTTTCGCAATTTTCGAAATACAGGTTCGTCTTATTTTGGTCTCCGGAAGTTTTTTTTGCGCCCTTTGCAACATCTGAAGATTTTTTCAATTGAAAATTTTTTGGGATAATTATTTAAAAATTTCTTATTTTTTATGCAAAATAACGCGAACACTACTTATATTTTCTAAAAAATGTATATGACTTTCTTTAACGTCCTATTTTTGAAGAACATTTTGTAATATGGAAACAAGTCTCTCTTTATTTAATATTCTAGTTGTAGGAAGATGTTGGAAAATATTCGAACACTTGCAATTTTCAAAAATTTAGAGAAATAACGAAAATGCCACCTGCACCATTTTTAACCTTGTGTGCTCTATTCGGGAGAAAAGTATTTTAAAAAATAGATCATTTTTGAGAAAAGATTGAAAGTGTTGAGGCTTCATGTCAAATACCTCCAAAAATCAAAATATTCGTTTCTAATTCCCAAGTGTGAGAGTTCGACCCGATCGATCGGGGAATATCAGTTTTGGGGAAACTCGTCTGGATGATTTTGCCGTTAGCGTTGGTCATAATCGGGAAGACATACATTTTAGCGGAATATAATTTAGAGAAAATAATTGATTGCACCTAGGAACATAATTTATTAACTTTCTTAATATCGGAGACCCCACAAAACGAGTTTTTGTGTCAAAAATTTGCCTATTTTTCCGCAACATTACAATAATTTATATAATTAATTAAAGTATTTTAAATTAAAGCAATTAAACGTTTTTATGGTAATAAGCTATTCAATAATCTGTTAAATGTAATAAATCATTCAATTGTAATAAATTTACATGATTTATAAACTATTTTTATTCCTTCCCTGATTCAAATGATTGGTTATTCTGAGGGTTATATTGTGTTATCTGCTTGGATACTTTCCAAACTGGAGACAATGGGTAATTCATTCCCGGGTATATTTCATTTATAATGTGACTTGCTCTACTTCAGAACTAGCAATACACATTTTAAATAATTATGGTAGAAAAGTGCATTATTCGCTTTCCAAATTAAACTCGAATAACACAAGCACAAAAAAAGTTGACAAAGTTGAAAGTAAGCGAAAAAAACACCGTGAAATTGTAGATTGTAAATGTGAAATACATGTGCCAACATGGATCTGACAACTATTTTGTCTGTGGCTGTATTATTTGCGAGGAATTAAATACATTACTTTTTCAAAAAATATGTTCTTAAGTTTACATTAAGATATTTTTGACATATTTGATTTGAAGTATAGGTATCATTATTTGCTGAACTATCTTGTACATTCTGAAAATTAAGTGTGTCACAAGAAGATAGAGTTGTCCATTTTAAGACTTTTTTAAATAATTTTGCAATGGTTTTTCTGTCCGTTCTTTGAGATACTTAACAGCATTTTCGTGGATAAAATAAACTACTATAGACTGTTCTCTTATCGTGTTATTTATGAGTTGCCGAAATTGCAAGCAGTTTACATAAGGTAAACTCCTTAAATCTAAGGAGAAATATACTTTCAATTCTATGCAATTTTCTTCCATTCTTAGACGCAAATAGTCGTACTTAGGTGTCCATTAAAATTATTTGAAATATTTAATTCTTAACCTTGTGATCATATGCAAGGTACAGAGAGAACATTACATGTTATTTTATTTGGTGTCCAAATGCAGAAAACACAACATAAATCACAAAGATCATTGCAGAAGTAGGGAAATGGCCCTTGTTGAAATAAATATTTTCGGAAACTCCACAAAAAAAGAAATATCGCATAACAGCAATGTCGTTAGTCATAATGCTTTTCAGTACGTTGCATTGGTAGCTCGTTGCAAAATATTAAATCAATTTTTTGTAGAGAAAAACAAGAGAAAGTGAAGTCACGCGATTTCAATTTAGTAAATGATCTTCATTATTTATTAATTACATTATTTATTTGAATATATTTTATTCATGAATTTATCTAAAAACCTTCTAGAATTCTTAATGTTTTATGTGACCTACATGAATTCTATATTCTGTCCATCACCATATATTGTTGCATCATTTATTCCTAACCACTCATTCCTTACAAGAGATTCCTTTTCCCTTCATTTTTTTTAAATTCTGCATTCGTGTACGATATCTACAACCTCCTGAATATTATGCGTACCTACGACTAATGTTAGCAGCATGTAATTCCACAGGCCGGAGATTCCGCGGCGCGGCACTTGTCGTCGGCCAAGAGGCCAGCATCCCGGCTGCAGGTGCGTCCTGGCGCCCTCCGCCGCACGGCCAGCTAAGCGGCGCCGCGGCGCGCTGTCAAAGCAACCAGACGCCCTCCGGCGAAGAATGTAATAAAGCGGGCGGGGCGAGGCGAGGCGAGGCGAGGCGAGCCGTTCGAGCACTCTCCGTCGCTGCCTTCGCCGCCGCCGCCGCCGCCGCGGCGAGGGCGGCCCTGGGCGGAGCCGGGCGGCGAAGGGCGGCCGAGGACGGGCGGCCGAGGACGGGCGGCCGCGGAAAGAGTCGCAAGATCGGAATAATTGGTATTCGCGCACCCTCACCCGGCCACCGCACGCGCTCGCTGGCTGGCCGGGGCCCGCGGCCGCTGCACGCACGTCCGACCCACGCGTGCTCGCGCCCTAGCCTCGCGCGCACGTCCACACCCCTCCCCCCCGCATTCCCTCGTCCCTCTTCCTCTCTCCCCATCCCCCGCGCCACCCGGCGGCCGTGAACGGGGTGGCGCGAGGGGTGGGCGGGGCCGCAGCCGCCGCGCCTCGCTTGCTCGTTCACCCGCTGCCTCGGCTCCGGGCGCCGCTCTCGCCCGCTCCTCCCCCCCCTTTCCCTCTCCTTCCCCTCGCTCGCGGCCTCTCCCTCTCCCTCTCGGCCGCGCGCGCTCTCCCCGACCGCCGCGCGCCAGCTCGCGGCGGCGGCGGCGGCGGCGCTCACACACACTCCCGAAAATCAATAGGACGGGCCGGGTGCGCCTGACGTCACCGGGTTTGGTCCTGGACCCGGCCGTTGCCATGGCGACGCCAGTATTCCCGGGATGCGGAGCCCGCGCGCGGCTCGCCCTCCGCCGCCGCCGCCGCCGTCGCCCGCGCTCAAGCATACAATTATGCTGCTCTCGCGCCTAACAGACGCACGACTGAGGCGGCGCGCACGCGGCGCTGGCGGCGGCGGAGGCGGCGGTTACATCTCACGCTTCATTGTTGCCGGCGGCGCGGCTGCTGCGCGCGCTTCGGTCAAGCATGCGAATACGCGGCTGTCGAGGCCAGGCGGCGCGCCCCGCCCCGCCGCGTCGCAAGCCAAGGTGACGGCCACAACGCGAGTGGATGGGTTTGACGGCGCATTCGCAGTCTCCCGTAAAACGAATGATTTTGCAATGAAATGAAAAATTGTAGCGAAGTAAAATAATGACCTCAACGAATATAAAATCAATTAAATTTCACCTCTTCTGTTAGGATATATTTGTATAAACGAAACAAAAAATTAGTGTTTTGATGATCAATGAAATAATTATTAAATTTGTCTTCATTAATTGGCATGTTCAAACAACGAAAATTTCTGTGTATACGACCAATCTCGAAAAAGACAAACTCTTTTTTTTCCCTATATTGCAACTCAAACTGCAACCCATTGTCAACCCTGGGACAAATGTTCGCGATAACCGTAACGGTAGCAAAGCCCATCTCGAATTCAGCGCCGATAACGCCGTCGCAAACGATTGCGTCAGCCATAACGCTGGAAATCTTTGTAGCGCCGATTGAAACATCGACTCCAGCGAAGTTCGGCGAGGGGGAACAACTTCCACCGCGAGTTGGGCGCCGGCTGAGCCCCGCGCTCGCCCTCGGCGCGCGGGAGCGCGGCTGCCGGGCTATCGCCGCTGCGATTCGGCCTCGAGAGTCGTCGCGCCGGAGCAAATATTGACGCTGCAGACAACGAACGCACCGCGCCGCGCTGCGCCGCGCCGCGCGTTCTGTTTCCACCCTCCGGGAGCGCAGCGCCCCGCCCCGCCCCGCCACGCCACGCCGCTCCTCCTCGCCTTCCGCACCCTTCGCAACCCCTGCGCAGCACCCCTTCGCGGGGGACGGGGGGGGGGAGGAGGGATTTGCGCGGGGGCGCAGTGGCCGCGGTGTCGGAGTCGGAAGTTCCAGGGGCGGTGGAGATGGCAATTGATGCTGCGGGGGATGGCGGGGCTGGTAGCGGCTCCGGCGGTGACGATAGATGTAGCAGTGGCCATGGAGGAAGTGGGGATGACGGTGCAAGTACCGGCGGCGGTGACAATAGGTGTAGCAGTAGCCATGGAGAGCGAATAGAGGAACGGGAGATAACGATGCATTTGCCAGAACTGATGATGATGATGATGATGATGATGATGATAGGTGGAGCAGTGGCCACGGAGAGGAAAAGGAGGACGCGAGGATGACGGTGCAACACTGCCGGTGTAGGAATAGCAGTGGCCATGGAGATGAAATGGAGGAAACGGGGGATGACGGTTCAAGTGGCGGTGACGGTAGATGTAGCAGTAACCAAGGAGATGAAATTGACGAAGCGGGGGATGACGATGCAAGTGCCCGCACTGGGAGTGACGATAGGTGTAGCAGTTGCCATGGAGAGGAAATAGAGGAAAGGGGGATAACGATGCATTTTCCAGAACTGGTGGTGATAGGTGGAGCAGGGGTCATGGAGAGGAAATGGAGGAAGCGGGGGAGGGGGTAACGGAGCAAGATCCAGCACCTGAGGTGACGATAGCTGTGGAAATGGCGATGGAGGTAGAGAGGAATGACGGTAAAGTGGGGGCACCGGCGTTGACGATGGGATAGCATTGGTAAATGAGATGGTTATGGTGGCAGCGGTGATGGCAGAAGAGCAGATAGCAGCAATGGTGGTGGTGATCGAGTATGGATTAATGTACGTAACGGGAACCGCGAAGTGGGTGACGGCAGTGGCGATGGTGGAAAATAGAATAGCGGTGGTTACGACGACGGAGGTGGCAGTGGCTGGAACGGCAGTAACGAAAACGGCTGGTGAAGCGAGGTGGATATGTTAATGGCGGCGGCGCAGCAAATCAAATATTTCTTCCTCGCTGGGGAGAGATGGTGTTTCTCTTCGTCTTCCAAAGCGTGGAAATGAACAGAGAGCAGATAGTGGAAATTCACCAGAGAATTGAGAATTCTTGTGCCGTTTACTTTGATGATGGAGGAACGGAATATTGGGAACTTTTTTGAAAGCACTCTGGAATTAGAGGCAGAAGTTTAAAATATGAGGTCGGAGAAATATGTGATCAGAGAGAGAGAGAGAGAGAGAGAGAGAGAGAGAGAGAGAGAGAGAGAGAGAAATCTTGACAGAGAAATAAGGAGACGATAAACTGCAAAAAGAAGTGAAGAAATCAGAAGAGGATGGGATATTTGTGGAATATATATTTTTGATTTTCTGGATTTCGTTTCTGAATGAACGTGTAAAATTAATACCTGCAAACATTTTTTTTAGAAATTGTATTGTGACAAATTTTAAAAAGTTGTAAATGGATACTACTTTGTGATGCTTAGTACCTCGCTTGTCGTATTCAGTGTAAGTTGTGCACCATCAGGGTGACAAATAATAAAAAGCGGAAACTTTCAGGAAATCCAGTGGAAACGTCAGTGAGTTTTTTAGAGAAAAATCATTTTCAAATGAAATAAAATAATATTATCATTGTAGCTTTCAATGGAAATGAAATAAACGCAAACCGCCTGTCTTGAGCAAACCGCTTGCAAAGTTTTAACTGTAAAATAATCTTATTTCATTTTCATGACAATTCCTTACTCATAATTAAACGTTAATTTTGCATGATTCGTGTCAACTTTACTTTTGAAAAATAGTAAAATACGCTATTTCACAAAATTCAAAAAAATTGTGGAGGAAACCCGTATGGCATTTATCCGTAAACCGCTTTAATTAGTTTAAAGTAATCAGAATGCGTGGTACACCGAACACTTGCCTCCAACGTACAATAGTAAAATTACTCAACAATTTATCAAATGTATGAAAATGTACGTACATGAAATCGTTTAAAGGTTTGCAATTGATTGATTTTATGGACAAACACCCAAGACATAATAATCAGTATAGTTGAAAAAACCTTTGAAAAGTTGGAACTATCTTAAAGTTTGGAGCAGCTATGATGCAAGCCTAAAATTAGATATGTGTGAGATGTGGCTGTAGAAAAGTGCTACATACACCTATTCGCTATGTGGAAACTAGAAAACCCCCGAAAACATTTTTTCCATGTCGTTCAGTATTAAGTCTCGAAAATTAATGAAATAAATGTTTACACATTCTGGAGCAAGACACTCTCTATTCACAGTTAACCCAGAGTTGAACATCTTTCTGAAGATATAATGAAAATATTCTATATTTACCAAGTGTGCTGTAGGGAACTGTAGAAAAGAAATCCTGTTGTGCGCCTTATCTTAATAACGGAATACACCACATAATTATAACTACTATTTTTTGTGAAAGGTCACAGGTGATTGCTAGATATTGCGTTTACATACCTTCACAAATCTTTGTATTTACGCACGGCATCCAGAAAGTAAGTTTTCCTATTTTCTGAAATAAAATACAACATAGTTACTCGTACTTATGAAACACTTTTTAGCCATTTTCCAGGAAATGTCCAATACCCCCAAAATTAAAATATCTTAATCCGTAACAACTAAACCATAACTTGCTCCTGACATATTCACAAAGTTTCAGCTCAAAATATTCTGATCTAACAGAGTTATCCGTGACACGTCCGGCCTCCCATATATACAAATCGATTTTCGGGAACAAAATTGCTTGCATCGTTTCTCCGCCTACACCAACCTTGACCATCTTTGTAACAGCACTAATAGTCTTTAATCCTGATTCGTGTGGGAAATAACAACTGTAAGGAGGGAATTTACGACCGTTATTCGGAATCATATTTTTAGGTAATTCCAATGTAATTCAGGGAAGAAATTTGTGAATTGAATAACTTAATGAAATAAATATGTAATGAAATATCGAGTTGTGACCGCGACCTACATTGAATGTATACATTTAGTTTTATAAATACGTCAAGCTTTAGAATTTTTTATATTAAAGGATCTGTTAATTACAATGTGTATTGTTTGTGCGAACGAGCTGTTTGCAGTTTTTTGGCACAGATTGTATAATTTAGGGCGAACAAGTTAGATAACAGTAAGAGCATATTTTTATTTTCATAGTCCATTGACACACCTAACGGAAGAGAAATATCGCACTAAATCTGTGTGTTTTTATTTTTCTATTTCAATTATTTCATAACATATACCACAAAGTATATTTTGCATTAAAATTAACTATTCTAAAATTAAATCCAAACCAACATTTATCTTGTTTTACCATGTCTTAGTGTCCTAGGGATATTTTTCCTTCTTGTGTAGGGTCAAGATGAACAATGCTAAAAGAATGACTCAATGAATTATACTTATTGATTACACACTGGACAATTGCTTCAAAAAAGGAGGAAGAATATAAAAATGAAATGTTTCAAAATATTTCGAACAGTCCAGATAATCTTATGGTAGATACACATTTTTTCTTTAATATTATTTTTAAAACTATTGTATTTTAAATGTTAGAAATAAACAAATTAATATATTTTATTTTTATAAATGAAATCTTAATTTTAAGAAATCGAACCGGGCAGCGGAGATTGTTAAAATGCGCGGTGGCAGTCTCGCCCAAACGAGCTACGGTTTCGAATCCGGCTTGGGCAGGGATGTGTACCATATTTTGTGGCATAGTGAGAATTCCCTCTCTCTCACCTTCCAGTCTTTCTGCCATTCTTTCTGTCCTGTCCGAGAGCTGTGAGAGAATGAAAGTGTAGGCTTCTGCGGCCGCAGCCAGAACATTTTAGTGAGCCGCTGCGTCCTTAGCACAATTGTCAGTGTCCAGCTTTTCGCCCCAAGGAAGGACACGGTGTGTCCGCCGAATCGTTGACAACTGGTTTAATGACGCTGCAGCAACCGGACAGCAAAAAATGTGTATTAGCTTAACACGCATTACCAATACGTTACCAATAGGCGTATAGTATGGCCATTTGTGCATCGGATAGCACTACGTGCCATGTGCGACCTCTTAGTCTCTCTATCCGCCAAAATCGGACTAAGTTTCTAGGAGTCCGTGGACTGTGATTGTACGGTTTCGCAAGAAGCATTCCGGGTACTCGGATCCGTGGCCTTTTTCGGATGATGGAAAGGAAGAACTTGATGGTCGTACCCGTGTGCGAACCGGTCGTTACGGTTGTGATTAATAGAAATAATAATAATAATAATAATAATAATAATAATAATAATAATAATAATAATAATAATAATTTCGATTATGTACCCGGGGTCCGCCCTGAAAAAGCGAGTTTGTGAATTTAATTATTGATAATTATTTTGATGTATTTTAAATATATGAATTAATTCCATTACATTAGTGAAGCAAAACAAGAATAAATGGGCATATGGATAACCGTGAACTGTCAGAAAAATTTATTTTTAATGTTTTGTTGCAATCCCGTCCCAATCTAACTTCCCAATTATAACAGAAATATGCTCTGTGGAGATTTTTCCTACATTTATAAATAAGTACACATGAGATCATTGTAATTGACTTATTCGAAGACAAAATCAATTTTAACACGTGCACGTAAATCAGATAAACACTTTCTCTTCTCTTTTCAGTTCAACTGAATTAATCCTATCAAAATTGGTTATTCTGTTTGAGCTCCAGTTTATATAAATGTAAAAGTGCAAATAGATCAGATTATCGAATCAAAGAACAGTATTTACACAGAGACATTCGCTTGAACACGAACAGTATACTATTAATATTTTTATGAAACATATTTGAAAGTCACGTCATTCATTATCTCTCGTAATGCGGAACCATTCAGTCCCTTCCATTATTCAAAATACGAGGGAAAAAGGAATATGGTAAAACATACATTAATTTGACGTAAACACATTAATTTTCTCGCTCTTCTTCAATAGTGCAATTTGAATCCTCGGTGCTCCCTTTCATTCAATAGAGATCGTAGGTTGTCTCTTCTGTGTGGGCGATGCATCCCACACTCATCTCTGCGTCGTCTACCCACATCTCTTAGTCTCTAACGGCATTGACACAGAACAGGTTTCTGTATCCAATGAATGGTTTGCTCAAAAAGGACAATGTATTAATTTCTAATTATTAGTTAGCGTAATTATGTTGAATCCTTCGTTTAGTAATACAACCTGTATTAATTGGTTGACTATTAAAAGAAAGTTACAGCATTTTGAGCTTTCTCATGCTTCAAAGGTGATACTAAATGCTTTAAATATGCTCTACATACAGTTAGATCAATATGGAAATTAGTATGTAACGTTTCTTTCAAATGGCAGTCTTATTTAAGCTTAAAAGTGATGCCTCGCTAGTTCGATAAATTATTAAGATAAATTGTTTTCATTTTTTATAAAATCGTTTTCCGAAAGTATCAAAGGATGTGTAATATATTTTGGAAAATTTTCCAACAAATTTCAGACTCCAGTGTCTTTTAAAATAAATAAGTAATTAACTATTTTATTCACGGGAAAAGTATTTTTATTTACATAAAATTTAAATGACTCGTTGAACAAATATAAACCATTCATTCCTTATTTCAACACATACTTATCTGATTATATATTGTACCAGTCTAAAAGAATCTCTGGCGGGAATCTATTAATTCGAAAATAGGAAACTGAATAATCGAGAATGTTTTAATGAGTTTCCCTAAATTCTGGATTACTTTTTCTGCAACATCATTACACAGTTGTATTTAACAAAAATGTTTTCTCGCTACTGACGTTTTTAATACTTTAATTCAACTGATACAATTCAGAGAGGAATACCAGCAAAAACAAAAACATGTTATGACGTCCGTCAATGTAATAATTTTGCCTTTATTTAAATGCGACCATAAAATATTGGCTTTCCTGCATGTGACCTATTTTGACAAAAAATGATTTTTTTTCTCTAAGTAATTACGTTTTTCCTTGAAAACGAGTAAACGAATGCCATCGTTTAAAGGTGTAGTATCGGTTGATTGATTGATTGATTGATTAATATTGATTTCGGTCGCGTCATCTTATAAGGTCGTTAGATCCGTAAGTGTAGTGCATGTGTTTGCTCGGGAGATGGCGGTGATCTTTCCTCCCTGGATGGCGAGATCTGGCGCCAACCTACCATTGGCTAGCGGGGTCTTCTTCAACCAGGCATCCTTCATCTGCGAAGCAACGTCCCAGGCGGGACAAGGTCTAAGCTCCCGACCGGTCTCTCGGCATATGTGGTAGTGTAGTGCATGTTAGTGTGTGTGTGTGTGTGTGTGTGTGTGTGTGTGTAAGGGGTGAAGATAGGATAAGGAAAATGAAGGAAAGATCGCGCGCGCTCCATGGCCCATTTCGTAGGATACTGCTCCGACATACGCCAGGTATTGTTCGGAGAAACCATGGAAAACTACAGATCTCGACCTCGACCTAGCCCTCTGGCTAGTGTCGAAAACCCTGCCGTCAAACCCCAGATCCTCCCGGTCAGAGGCACAACAGAGTCAGTTGATATCCGGTTTAAAGGCGGAGTGTTCTCGTGACCAAGAAACAACTGAGAGGCGGGAAAGCGATCTCACTGCCCCATTTCTTTTTCCACGATCTCGGAGCGAGCGCAACCTTGGAGAGCGCGGTTCAACACCCGGGAAGCGGATCAGCGATATTTCCGCCTGCGTTGCCGCCTGCGACGCCCGCGCGCGCTGCGAGAATAAATCGCACGTCGCTCGGCGGAGTATTCCTTTTGCTGAGGCGCCGTTCCCCCGCGGGCTCTGGCTCTTTCACTGCGTCCCACCGCGGCCTCTACGCTGGCTGGCGCCGCCAACCCCGCGCCTTCCCTCAGCCCTTCCGCCCCTCTTACACTATGTGATCGAAAGTATCCGGATTCGTCCAAAATGATGTTATGGTGTGGTCGTGTTTTTCAATGTGGGGGCTTGCACCCCTTTTTGTTTTATGTGGCACTACCACGGCACAGGAATACATTGATGTTTTAAACGACTTCTTGCACTCTGCAGCGTCTTTGACAGGGAAGTCCTAATTGATTGATTACCGGGTGCGTCAGCTGCTAAGATCATTAGTCCGTAAGTGTAGTGCATGTTTTTGCTCTTGAGGTGGCGGTGGTCTTGCTCCGATAAATGGCGATATCCGGCGCCGATCTGTCGTCGGATAGCGGGGTTTTCTCTAACCAGGTGTCTCCCATCTGTGAGGCACCGTCTACGTCTGGACAATCTCTAAGCTTCCGATCGATCAGGGAGGTCCTAGGTTTCCAGTCCCTACTGTTGCGAATTTTTGACTTTAGCTACTTCGCTGTATCACTGTCTGGAGCAGAAATCTGCTCTGCGTTCGGCTACTCTGATCCGTAGTTTTTCTTTAATCTCTACGATAAAAACCACGCGAATACCAGTTTAGTGTCATAAAAAGCGGGCCACAGAAAGCGCACGATCTTTATCTTTGTCCCTGTCTCTCCCCTTACACACACACCTACGAATGCGTACATGCGAACTCATACATGCGCTAGACCTCAGATATCGCAAGATCAGACGTGAGCTGAGAGTTTATTCCGGCAGGGGCGGAGCCCTACTAGGAGAAATACATGGAGGAGGAAAACTATGTAACCGCGTCAGTACGTTTAGGTCGACGCCAGATCTCACGATACTGAAGGTAATAACACTGCACGCTCCCTTGCCTTCGCCCGCGTCCAGTACTCACTCATTCCTCTACTCGTTTTTTTGTCGCTTATAGACTTTATCAGCAATTTATTGCTTCAATTCCTCCTGTAGGTTCTACATACGCAAGTGTATGTCTGTAATACATACATAACCAAGTGCCTCAACGTAAATGATACAAACTTCTATGGCGTGTAAAAGGCTCTAAGCTACCAATGAACACTTTCTGGTAATGAACATAATGTAGGAAGTATCATATAACGAAATTATACAAGTTAAGCAATCTTGAAAGGAGCATCTCTGGTTAGAAGCCGTGCACTGCTGTTTGACAAGTACTCGAAAATCTCTTTACGTCAGTACGTGAATACTCAGCACTAATTATTACTAATTAAGCACATTCACCCATTTCTGTCGACATTCCTTTACTTTCTATTTTGTGTTCCTTCTACAAGTTATACCGGTCAATTCTTACCATGCTTGTGATATATCTTGGGCAACATCCCATCATCCTGAGAGCAGTTTATGCTCACTTCGCTGATACTTTCCATGCTGCACCTACTCGCAAAGATTCCTCTCACTTTAAATGTTTGCCAATACTTTTATATCATTGATAATGCATGTATTTATTTTCAACACAAATTATGTTCGCCTATTTTTCTGTCTTTATTCTCTGTATATATTCTTGTTACCTCGTTCTTGCTTCGTTTACGGCTTCGATTCGTCTCGGTTCTTACGGCTTGGTTCACCCCCACCGTCCCTGACACGGCGATTCCTGTCTCATCTACGCGTCATCCCCCTGCATCTTTCGCTTCCGACCCCTTCACACCTCAAGCGGCCGCCACCTCAGCCGACCCGACCTCTCCCGTCACCCCTGTCGCCCTGACGCCCTGACACCCTGACGCCCTGTCGCCCCCTGTCGCCCCCCTGTCGCCCCCTGGTGCCCCCTGTCGCCCCCTGCCCCCTACTGCCACCCCCTTGCCACCCCCTGGGCCAATCCCTGCCACGCCCTGCCACCCCTGCGGCCCCTGTCGACCCTGTCGACCCCTGTCGACCCCTGTCGACCCCTGTCGAACCCCTGTCGACCCTGTCGCCCCACTGTCCGCCGCTCTCAACCTATGTCGCCCCCTCTCGGCCCCCGTCGCCCCCTGTCGCCCCACTGGTCGCCCGCGTCTCACCCCTGTCGCCCTCTGTCGCCCCCGTTCCGCCCCCTGTCGTTCCCTTGTCGACCCCGCTGTCGCCCGCTCTCACCCTTGTCGCCCCCAATCGCCCCCCTGTCACCCCGAATCGCACCCCCGTCACCCCGAATCGCACCCCCGTTCGCCCTGGCGCTTCCTGTCACCCCTTGTCATCCCACCGCGGCATGTGAGCGTCGCGGCTCGTCCACCACCGCGCCCATAAACAATCTCTCCCAGAAACAAGTCAAACAGCCATAAAAAGCACCGCTGGGGGAGGCGGCTGCCGCGGCCAAGGCCTCGCCCTCTCCCCGCCAGTCTTCGCCCCCGGCCCCGCCCCCGCTCCGACAGCGCGCCGCAGGTGCGAGCGCGCGCCCTGCCGCGGAGACCCGCCCCACTTCTGCCACCCTCAGCCGCTGCTAATAACGGCAATATCTCCCGTGCAACGACACGCGCGAACGCACGGGCTCCACGGAGCCGACTCGTAGTATTGGATTTCCAATGCGCCCGAGATGACGAGAGCAGTCTTGAAACATGCGCATATTTGGAGGTTTGCGGTGCTCGTATGCTCGTTTACACCGCACCGCGTGCCGTTTGTATCGGAAAGCTGTTGCTCCTGTTTTCTGCGAAGTGAATGGAAATTTCTGCCCCGACTCGCGTAGTGGTTTAAAATTTCATATAAATTATTTGTCACGTAATTTATTAAAAAGAAACTTGATTTCTATTCTGTTATATATTTTGTAGCAACATAAAAAAATTGTTACAACTGTGTTCTTAAAATATTGTTACAACTGAATATATTTCAATTACGCTAGGTATTTCTGTGTAAATACGAATTATATATTACATGTAATTTTGAATTATCATATTTGATTAACGTTAGTGACAATGAACTGTAATATTTTATTATTTCTTTAAATATCTTGTATTTCAAAGAAATGTCATATGTCCTATAATAAAAAAATGTTTACAGCTACAAATACACTTTTAGTTGCAAATAATGATTGGATTTAAAAACATTCGAAATGTCATCACACGTCTGTAAGTTCCTAAAGGCAGTTATTCATGGGCAGTTACTATACTTTAGACATGAAAATGACATGTGAAAATTAACACACTAAAAATACTGGACGTTTTTTAGAAGACTGCATTGTTCAGAGACACATTTGAAACAATTCACATCATTTACTTGCGGCATCTTCCATATTGAACTGAAGTCAATAAAATAAAGACAGATCCGAATAAATAAAAAATATAAAGCATAGAAAGCTTTCACTGTTTGCACCAGTAAATAAGTTCCGTCTGATAGGCTGTGGTCCAGTGAAAATTGTTTTTCCAAACGTTTTATGCTGTAGGCAGACGATGTTTTAGACCAAACGAAGTCTTAGACTATGTTAGACTATGGACTGCGGCATATAAACCCGAAAGACAACATCCAAATACAAAATATTTTTTCGCAGTCATTTGCGTGAGGAGGCCTAAAACCAGTGTGGGGATTACATTTCTGAGCCCTCTTTTCCATTGAACATTTTTACATTTTCGTACGGACATTTTACTAGAAAATACATTAAATATACGACAGTCAATTAAATTATACATTTAATGATTTTTATTATAAATACAAGTGTTTTTATATTGAATAATTTAGTATTTTGAGAGACGACCAAGAAAGCCTATTCCTGAAATATCGTATGACAAATTTTCTAACTTACTGGGTTTCACAAATTGATATAAATTATTGTGAAAAAATTTGATATAAATTATTCTAAATTAATTTTTTTTACTTATTCGTAAAGTGCATAATTAACGACCACATTCATAGTCGATAATCCCCCCAGCTGTCTCTAAAGTTAAATAAATTGAAGAAAATTTCAAGAAATCCTTAGTTGTCAGGATAAAAGGTGGGAAATCAGGGAACATCAGAAAATTAATTTTTTTATTATCTACGTTTAGGAGCACATTTGAAAATGTTCATGAACAACACAGCTCTCTTTTTTCCTTCTGGGCAAGCTTATGTACAGTGCAGTAATTGAGATATAGATAAAAAGTTAATAGCTGTAAGATAATTCCACAGTCGTAAATATCTCTAGTTTGGACGTCTAGGGCGTGGGAATATGTCAACGGTACAATTGGTCATAAATATAAAGTTTCACATTTTATAATGTGATTGTTCAGAAAGAAGGACTTTTTTCAAAATTTTCTCAACAATAGCTCCAAATTTTAAAATATTTTTAGTAAAGAGCAAAGAACGCTGTCAAAAATGCTTTCGTCTGGCTGTCATTAAAACATCCCAATTTTTGAAAATCCTTTACTATATTATTGGAAACATTCAGGATATTTTTAATGAAATATGTTCTTCAAAAGTATATCAATAAATAATCTCAAGAACAATTGTTTTGATTTTTGAGATTTTTCGCAAAATTTTCAGTGATATGATGTCAGTTTTACAAAAATGCAAACAAATATTCACATAAACGGATCCAAACTTTCACTTCAACATTTTCTTAATAATATGGCATTGTTCTGACTTTCATTAAAACTTCTAAAATTTTGAAAATTGGAGAAGTACCATTTTTGTCCTAATTTATCTTGTACTTTCAATATAAAAAGCGCGATAAGCCGTCGTAGTTAGTGCTGTGACAGTCTTGAAATAACGTGCAACAAATCTCAGTGTTGTAGTATTCGCAGCTTTTGTGTTTATTAACATTTCTCAGCTTTTCATTCAAATAAGCGGTATTTTTTTCATTTTGCATGGTTTATGCACAATGAAGCCGGTTAATCCACAGGTTTTGTAATTTCGCGGGCCTTATTAACACTACACAATGTAGAATATCAATCATTTCTTCAACAGTGCAGTGCATCAAGTACAAGAAGAGTTAATGACCAATGTACCAATAGATGCAAGTGGTCAAGCATCTCAGAACCCGCCCCCCGCTGAAGGCAACATGGATCCGGGCTTCACAGTTGGTTCGCTGCGCAACAAGCATCATCATCAACAAGGATCATCAACAAGTTATCATCATCATCATCATCATCAGTATAATCGTCATCAGGGAATCTTGCACGGAAAAGGTCAGACAGTTATTTTATTGATCCTCACGGACATGAGAAGAAAAGTCATGAAAAAGATGTTTCTGATAATCCATAAGATCCCAGTTTATATGATTGCAAACTTGACAACCGATTTGGTGTATTGAGCGATTATATGCCTTCACCAGAAATCAATCGATTTCAGTACCCTAGAGATAATCTCAGTGAACAATCAGAGTTACCAGCTAAAATTCCCCTAATTTTCTTCCACCGTGCGGGTACACGGTCCCTTGTTCCACGGTGGCGTAAGGCAGTAGAAATAGACGGTGGTAATCTGGCGAGGTAACGTTTTGTTCCTAAAAGATGGATCAACATCCTGTAAAAATATCACATAATTAATTAATAATAAATTAAATGTTTAAAACTTGTTGTGCATTACTTTTGGAGTTACCCTCGTAATATTCTTGAAATTAGGAGATACGACGTTTGCCTTATTCAAGTGTTGGATGAAATACTATAGAATAGAAATTGTTGAATTAAAATATTATATAATCGTTACAGATGCATATACAAGAAAATATGTTCTGTTGTAGCACTCTACTTCAATTACAAATACATTATCGATGTTAGTTTCCAGTTTCATTACTTAGAAAGGTCTCCTTGCAGTACGATAATTGCGAGAATGCATTGATAAAAATAAATGACAAGAAATGTAAACATTAAATTACGATTACAAAAATCATTAGAAATAATATAACTTGATTATAAGAAACCGTATCTAATTGCAATTTGAAGAAATCATAAAGTACTTTATATCCTATTAGAATTATAGCCAATTTATCGTTATCATTTTTATTACTTATGGTTATTACTGCTATTATTATTGCTGGTGTTGTTATAAGCACTTTTAAAAAGTACAATTAAAATCTGTTATGCACTTTCAGTTTTTCAAGCCCCAAACATTTTTTTACTCTTCACTCTCTAATAAATCAATGAAGCCTAAATTGACAAACCATTTAATAATTCATGATTAGACCTTCAATACGCTCATAACAGAAAAATTAGAACTAATATTTTAACATATCAATTTGTAATTCAACACACGACGAACATAAAGTAGAAGAATTTTACTTAAGAAACATCGTATAATTGAACAAATATTAATTTAGAAAAGTCACTAGTATATCCTTCCTTGCCTTGCTTTGATCTATGTAATGTTTAAAGTGCGTCCTTGGCTATACCAATAAATAAAGGGTTCGCAAACCTGGAATTTCCTATTTAATGATGTAAAAATACGGATATCGGTAATGGAAATTCCGCCTCTTCCTCGAAATGATGTTGAAGGTGCACCGCCCTTTGACTGTGACGCACATTGAGGGAGGCCGTGGCGACGGAAGAATCCAAATAGGAATTATGTAACTTCTTACCAAACGAGGGCGTTCTAAAATTATATAAAAAGGTTGTCTGAAGAGATAGAACGACAACACTAGAGTGTTTAAAACCATTTCCACGTGTTGCAAACAAGATTTTTATAACAATTCATAAACATGTAAAATAATTGTAAATCGTAAATAAATATAACGAGCTCTGAGAGTATTGTATTTGCGAAATATATACGTTTATACATTGTGTGACAAATTGTAACAAATTGAGTTAGTCAGAGTCAAGGCCCGTTTAATTATATTTTGAAAATTGTAGATGCAATTCTAAAAATTCCAGACATAATAAACTTGTATGAAATTAGATGCTCAATTAAGAAAACAAGACTTGTTTAAAGAACCTAAATTCAAGGACAAAAAATGTGTCAAATGGCTCTAGGAATGTTGGTTTCCTTAGACATCAAACGATCTTCAAATAGTTAAAAAATATACATCATTATAAAATAAATTATTTTGCATCGAAAAGGAAGCTAAAGATTTAATAAATAGTCTTGCCGTAGAAATAATCAAACTAACTCCTCACACATCAAGAGATATCAGTGCTCAAGAAATCGTGCGAGGATAATACAAGAATGTGTTTTAAGGAATGCAGAATATATTAGAATGAAAATCAAAACATGACTTTTCCCCTCCGATCGTATATAAAGAAACTTTTAATGTAACAACAGATCGTATATAAACAAAAATGATAAACATTTTACTTAACCAATCTCTCGTATATCATTATACTTTCCGAAGCTAAACTCTGACTCCCAAAATTCCTATATCAAAGGAATCTTTTAAATCAAAGGAAAATTGTATTTTGTTGTGTAAATACTGCCAGCCATTTACTTTCGTTATGCATATTTTAGTCATCTATTTCTTTCAAAAATGTTGGGTTGCTGCAATATGTAGAAATTTTTGACGCATTTTACGCATCAAATCCCAAATAATAAATTTACATTTCCCTTAACTAAAAAATTCAGCATCAAATGTTATAGTTCAAAATATTAATATTGTGAAAGCTGAAACATGGATCAGTCACGGATCAGAAACTTCCTAAAAGGACGAGACGTGCAAGTTTACAAATTAGCCCTTTGAAATATATAAGTGAATGATATACCAGTAATGCAATATAGATCTCTTTATTTTGTAGCACACAACATTACAGCAATGCTACAAAAAAAAACTTTTTACTAAATTAAATTACTACTACAAAACTTTACCTAATAATTATTTTTCTATTAATGTAAATTGCGTATACAAATATAAATTTAATAACAGTATGGTGCCTTTGAACAAATAACATAGAATTTTTAAATTAATATTCAGAAGTAAATTTCATTATTCGTATTCAAGTCTATTTATACCACGCATCCTATCTTCTCTCCAGGATTATAATATATGTGGGGAAAATCATAAATGAGAGATTGAAGCATGTAGTATAAAGACTACTGGGAAATACAAAGTGGTTTTAGAAAAGGAAGACAATGTATGCACATTTTCACAATATGTGAATTCGTTGCAAAGAGAAGAGAATTTAGTAGAGTAACTCGGTGAACTTTTCTTGATTTGTAAAAAGCTTTGAATGGGTCATTCACAACAAGATAAGGGGAATGACGAACACGCGAGGTTACACACGACCCCTGATGAAAACTATCTAGAGCAAAATAGAAAGTCAAAAAATGGAAAAATTCAATGTCAAACAAATTGTATATTAATTCAGAATAATGAAATTGACAAAAATTTGGTTTATCTCATATTATTTGTTAATAAACGACGTCCTCATAAAGATAAGAAACATAATGGCTTTCACGTAAAAGTACCCAATTGGAAAGAAAATTCTTGTAGACAACATAATGGTGCAGATGTCTAGTTTTAAATACTTGGGTTGCCCCAGAACACTAAATACGATGATTTTAAAGAAAAATTCCAAAAAATACAACAGATATGTATCATTATTTATAAATCATTAATATCGTACATTTCGTAATATCGCAATTTCGTACAAGAGTAAACATTTACAGAAGATAAGATAGAATAAAAAAACAGAAACATCAGAAAAAATTTTAAAATATTTTGTCGTTGTAGTACAAAAGAAGTGATAGGAATTACGAACCAACTGATAGGAATATGTTTATAATATTGCAGCTATTCAAAAGATATGTTTTATTTTCCGAGAGAAAGAAAAAGGCGTGTGAAGATATCCAGAAGCCGGTGGAAAGATTCTGTCAAGAGGCCAGAACGGATAAAAGCCAAGATCCTGAAGGTCCTTA
The DNA here is from genome assembly GCA_017312745.1 of Gryllus bimaculatus. Classification (NCBI taxonomy): domain Eukaryota; kingdom Metazoa; phylum Arthropoda; class Insecta; order Orthoptera; family Gryllidae; genus Gryllus; species Gryllus bimaculatus. The sequence goes on along the minus strand of BOPP01000009.1, from coordinate 1,459,669 downwards.
CAAGTTCACTACGTTAACAGCATGCAGCAGTGTTTATCACGGAATTCAGTTTAAGTTGCTTTTATTGCGAAATATTTTCCTAAATCGGCGACAGACAATTCTGAAAAGCTAGTATATTCAGAACAGCCGAGTCCCCAAAACTGTTATAAAAGAGACCAATAGATCTCATTTTGTACCAGATATGTTGAGAAGGGATCTCTCAGGGAGTCTGAAAACCGGATTTTAAAGGTCCTCATATTTACTGTTTCCACGTTTTGTGAGACATTCAAAACGTTATTTTAAATATTTTTTATTAAGGAGCATAAGACAATCTTAATAAATTAATAAATGTACTATACACCTTGTGCCTCCTTACGCATTCAACGAATGTTTACCTAATCAGTTCCGTTATGTATTTTTCTTAATATTGGATAGAAATCATACTCAAACCTTTGTGAAGTAACATAAAAATTATTAAAATGGGATACTTGAGAGATTAAGAAGCTAAACATACTGCAAAAACATTTTGAAAATACCAATACATTTGTGGGATTTTAACCCTCTCCCTTTGACTCCACATTCTGTGCTCTTAAACCCTGCCCAAGCGAGGCTGGCTATCGTACACAGGAATTTTGCACCCGATACTTAAGAATTCCGAAAAACGAATGTATCGTATCTATCTGAATCAGAGATCACTTTTGCTTGAAAGAAATTTGAAAGGAAATTTAAAATTGAAGGGTTGGAGTTATAGATGTTTATTCGTAAGTTTTATTCGCTGTTTCACATGATTTACATGGAGACCAATTCAACTAAATTGTTTTTGACGCAAGAACGGTTTTAATAGTTTTAAATCGAAAAGGATGAGGAAGAGATTAGTCAAAATTATTCATGACATGGTCGGCGCTACAGTTGCGCTCTCAGCGTGTCGTGTTACTAGATTCCATCGCGGAGGCTGGGCAGCGGCGGTCCCTCGCCCCAGCCGCTGGAGCGTTGCCCGTCGCGCCGCGCTGCGCGGTCCAGCACCAGCTCCCCTCTTTCTCGCGCCGACCGCCCATCCGCCCCGCCCGTCCTCCCCGCCCGTCCGTCCGCCCCGCCCGTCCGCCCCGTCCGCCCGGCCGCGACCGGTGCGGCGCGGCGCGCGCAAGCCGCACAAAATGGCCGTCCGTACCTCCACGCAGTTTATTCCCGCCGGCACTAGAAGGCAGCGCGGTCGCGCCTCTCTCGCTTGCGATCCGCCCGCGCTCGCGCCCGCACGCTCGCCCGCCTCCCTTCTGCAGCCTCGCCGCCGTGCCCTCGACCTACCTCGCCCACGCCTCGCCCACGCCTCGCCGTTTCCGCTTGGGTGTCCCCCTGCCGTCCCGGTGGCTAGACGGCTCCGCGCCTTCGCAGCCATCCCCTTTCCCTTGGCATCTGGACCCCGGGCTCTTGATCGCTCTTCGCGACGCCGTTCTTTCCAGCCTCTCGTTTCGGTCTTCTCCGCTAGCTCTGTCGACCGTGCTCTGTTCGTTTAAGCTACGTAGCTTCCATTGCCGCATCCCGTTTCTGACCTTTTCTTCTTCATCAACTCTCGTCTTCCCTCACTTCCTGTCTAATCTTGTATAATTCCAGTCTATTCTCCGCCCCCTCTCCCCTCGCCCACGCACCATTCTATTCGCTACCTCCCTGCCTGCTCTTTCCCCGCCCTTCCCCATCTCTTTTTTCTGACCCCCTTTTCTTCCCAGCCCCGTTCTCCCCGCCCCCATTCTTCCCCGCCCCATTCTCCTTCCCGCACCCCCATTCCCCCCGGCCCCCATTCTCCCGCCCCCATTCACCCCGCCCCCATTCCCCCACCCCCCTCTCCCGCCCCCATTTTCCTCGCACCCTTCTCCCCGCCTCATTCTCCCCGATACATTCCCCCTTTCTCCCCGACCCATTCGTCGCGCTGACATTCTCCTGGCACCCTCTTCGCTCTCTTTCACATTTGCCTTTTCCTCTAGGTAACCTCTTTGAGCTTTCCCTTCTATATGTACATTTGCATTCCTTTTCCACATTAGTCCTCTTGTGCATCGGCTTCTTCCCCCGTCTGATTCATTTCCCGTTTACTCTCATCACTTCCTCAGTCCTTTTCCTTTCTCGTATTCGACCAATGCCCCCTCCCACTTCTTCCCCGCCCTCGCCGCTTTTCCCCGCTTCTCCCGCGTGACTCCGCTTCCGGCGCGCTGCGCGCAGTCCCGCCCGCCTCGCGGCGCTTGCCCCCGACCTCGTTCCGGGACGCGGCCGGGTGCCCGGAGCGCGAGGCCGGGGCGCGCGCTGTGAGCGCGGGCGCGAGCGCGAGAGCGCGCGGGGCGGCGCACGGTACGATGTGCGGGCGGCGGGCGGCGGCGCTGCGGCGGCGGGAGGGCGGCGGCGGGCGGCGGGCGGCGGCCGGGCCGGCGGGCGGCGGCGGCGGCGGGCGAGGGGCCGGGCGGCGGGCGGCGGCCGGGGGCGACGGCGGGGCGAGGGGGAGGCGGGCGGCGGGCGGCGAGCGGCGAGCGGGCGGCGGGCGAGGCGGCGAGCAGTGGGCGTGGCTTCGCGAGTAGTTGGAAGTTGTGAATAGCGCGAGCAGAAAGGCTTCGGCCGCGGGTGCGTCGGAGTGCAGCGGCGCTCAGCTCACGAGATGCGGGTGGGTCCGCGCCCGTCCGAGTGGATTTGCCCAGGAGAAGGCCGAGTGCCAAGGATTCGTTCACCCGCTGAGCGCTCGTACGATTCACATGAACACTTTCTTAGAACTGCTGGAGTAAAAACTACTTCACGATAGTTCATCAACAAACGCGAATTTGGTACATTATATCAAATGTTGATTATATATTATAGGCAATGATTCCGATGCCGACAAAGTGAAAAATAGTGATACAATCTTATGAGAATTATTCTGAATAAGGAAAGAACATCTTGTTAGTCTGTTGATGATTATATAAAAAATATATGTAACAAAATGAACGAATCAATTTCTAATGTGTTTAAATTACTAATAGTACTCCAGGAAGGTAAACTAAGAATATATAATACAATGCCTACTAATTTCTCACTTATTTGGTAAATAAATGTACTTTACGAAGATCGCTTCGTGCTTATATAAAATATTCACAAGAGTTTCCTATTTAGTTTTTGCATTTTTCTTTTGTTTTACATTTTCTTAATTCTTGCATTCTCTTCTTTCTTACATTCCCTAAATTGTATTGGTAAAACACTATGTTGACATGATTCTCCATTTCATTTTAATTGTTCTTATTTTGATACTTGTTTCGTAATAATATTTTTGGCACAATATATTCTACAAATGTTTTCATGGTAACGACACGATGATTTGGTTTTTCTTTCAACATCTAAATAGAATGTCTGTACGTTTATTTACAGTCCAAAAAATCATAAAACCAGTTAATGTCTGTTAACACTGCCTGCATTAAAAAACGTTTAATCATTTTAGATAGCCGCAACACCAATACTGCGTACTTCGGTATTTTTGTGAGTGTAGCTAAAAACCATTCCCCTTTACATTCCATTTCACAAATCCACATTCCGCCTAGCTCCACTCACTCGCGCCTCACACTGTCACGCCACATCACGTCACGCCGCGTCACGCCACCCGATACAATGCCACGATTAGCATTGCTATTACCATCGTTGTTATGCATATCAGTAAACAAATGCATTGTTGCATTCCCTAACCTGCCCTGTCACGCCCTGCTCTGATCCTTCCCCTTCACGATCCATCTCGCTCCACTCCCGAATAATAAATATCCAGTAGAGAACTGCAAATAGAATAACACAATGTTTATGATTCAAAACCCTTCAAATCCTTTGAATCGTATGGCTTAAAACAAGAGCCCAATATTTTAATATGTGTCTTAATCATGTTTTCCGCAGTCGGCTATGAAGCATGCATGCAGATGACACTAATCTCTGCAAAAGTGGATGTACCCTATCCAGCAACTTACCTTCTCAAATTAACGACTCGCCAGTGACCGTACTGCCACACAAAATGTTCATCTTTCTGTTTCGTTAAATTTGCAGCGAAAATATTTATTCCAACACACAACACAGGCCTGCAAATATAAAGGTCATAAAAACTTTTTTTTATTTATACGAAATACGTAGTTTTTAGGAGTGCTGATTTCATATCTCAGTTCAGTTTTATCCCATCATGCAGTATTTTTTACAACGCACTATGAGGTTTTATAGCTAACCGACAACACAGTATCATGTTTATGAAGGGTATATGAGAAATAATACACGCAATTTTCAAACACGCAACCATCAAATAATGCACAGAATTTTTATTACACAAATAGTTTAATTTTTTTTATTTCTTAAAAACATCATTTAAGTGTCTTGTAATATCTTCTTTCTTTTCTGTGTGAAGCTGTGAATATTACTCTTTCTCTTCAGTACGCCCCATGTGTCCCGGTAGAGCATCCAGCAGTAGTCGACCATCTTGTTTATTATCGACCCTGATATTACTCGCGCAACGTTTCTTGAACGATAGATGGACGAAATGCGGATAGAATGGGGCGATTAGTTACGTAATCGGCCACTAGATTCTATGAATCAACGCCAATCTCTGGCGAATCAGTCATGCCTTCGCTTCGTTCTCAATAATTTGCGTCCTATTTTTCTCAGGAGTTCAAGTTGTCTCCTGTGGTTGATCTTTTCGGCCATTTCTTTAGATTTTTGGAGAAAATAACGGATAGAAGTTCTCAGAATAAAATTGTTTCTATTTCGCTTCAGTGATGATGTTTTTGGAATGTTGACATCAGTGCTCGCTTTTGCCTTCATCTGTTTATTGTGCCCGAGAGAGGGAAGCAAGGTCATCGTTCAAGAAAAGTTGCGCGAGTAAAACCTCTTTTCCATTTCGTAAATATATTTGGTTAAAATGTTATCCTTGCTCTTCACTCATCTCATCATGATTTTCAGAAAATAAATCCAAATTATGTAGCAGGAAGTAAATCTTCAAGCTCATCCAATATTCAAAATCATTAAATTTAATGTTTATTTTTAACAAATCTGGGCATGTCTTGTTTCCTAGGAAGAACTTAACCACTCTTTAATAGGAAATCCAAGCTCCTTTTTCAGCACCTGTGACCATGATGGTAAATTCATATAACATAAGTTTTCTTAAGTTTAAAGCCCATCCCATTTCTTGGCAGAGCTATAGTTAAATGTGTCATGATTCCTTATTTTATACGCAGAGGTGGTTGCAGTGTTTTCTTTGTATCAATAAAACCTTTCCTTAAAATATTCTTACTTCTTGGTTCTGAAGTAGTTCTTGTCATTCTGATTGATCCCAATGGTTTACTCTCTCACGGCTGCCCCGTTCATTAAGGAAACCAGGGAACTATATATACCCAGACTGCTGTCCACGAAGCATGCACAAAATCTGCAGGTTTTCACATACCACCCAGCCCTGATTGTCATACTGTATTTTATAGTAAGGATTAGTGCAAGATATTCGTAAGTTTCTTTGAGATGAATTGAATGCCTCATAGGTATTGAAGCATACACGTTGCCATCGTGTAATTGCAGTGTGTTTTAAAACTTTTTTCATGAATCCATGAAAAGTCGCCAGTCATCCAATTCATTTTCGCATCTATCTTGGATTCGTGGATAAAGTGACTTACCAGTTCGTAGCGCCCTCCATCAGTCAGGACTCTATGTAGGTCAATCAATTGCAGAGATGTTATTGTCGTGTAACCACTCCGCCACAGGCCGTTCAGAATGAACAGGTGCTCAATCGTGTTGAAAGACGCAATCGCCATCCCTGAATTGCTCTTCAACAGTGGGAAGCAAGCGGGTGTTTAAAACACCAACGTAGTTCTGCCGTAATAGTGCCACACAAAACAAGGGGTGGAAACCCCCTCCATAAAAATTACACACACATCATAACCCCGTTTTGGACGTGTCCGGATACTTTTGATCACATAGTGTACTTCTTTTTTCCCTTTTTGTTGGCTACTCATGAACAGCGGAATGTTCACGACCGTGAAAATAGGGGTTGCAGAACATTGGCGGGTCTAGAGGTGAGGCACGGGAACCATGTCTCACCTGGATCCAATTATTTTGTTGTTCTAATTTTTACTTAATTTATTCAAATCAGTTCTCACTTATTGATCGCAACACATTCCAAATTTTCATTAATAACTTATACTTCTTTAAATGATATATTGAGTTGTGTAGCTAACATTTGTGAATAATTGTATGAAGAATGTTACAAAAATTTGTTTAATAGTTGTATTTAAATTAAACAATACAAGAAACGTCTAATGAATCCATCTGATAAAATGTTGTTGTTAATAAAATATTGTATTACAATCAATCCTGAGCAAACCTCAAGAAGAACTTTCTATTTTAAAAATTGATATTTTTCAAGAACAAATTTATAAAAAGGGGATCTGAAATGTGATTAATCCCTTCTAAAATACTTTTAGGATCCGCCCCAATTTTAGAACGGATGTTTGCTTTCATTTTCTCGCCAGCACAATGAACAACTGTATTCCCTATGAGAATAGATTGACATTTGCTCAAAATTTATTTCTCCACCTAATTCAAGGCGATTACCAGTGTACTTAATACTTCATTCTCAGCATCAGAAGTAATATTGTCGTATACAAATTTAAATATAAAAATCAAATAACAGAAATAGCGTGCAGCATACTCATTTAAAAACGACAAAGTAATAAAATGAATGAATAAATACTTCGTAAATAATCACTTTCTCACTTTCTTATCTTGACTGTTAAACTGGGTCCCACGGTGCTAATGTGCTAGTTCCCATACGTGCAGGCAGAATCACAATTCGACATCCTAAGCTAAATGCTTATAAATCGAATGTAGACGAACTCCACGCTTTTTCAGGGACCTTTTCTCAGAATACGGCGACGGACAATGTAAGAGTTACTACAATTTATTTACACGTAAAATATAACGAAGGAGTACATATTCATCAGGGAAGGTTCTTGCCTTCCAAAAAGAACCACGGCAGCCTTGATCAAAATGTTATTCACATTATTGTGTTTTGTGTACTCAATCAGTTTAAAATTACTATTTTATTTTTATTTAAATTTGTATTACATGGCAAAACTCTTCTGAATTTAGACTTCTTATTGTGTATAGCACTTGAAGAAAAACGTTTTCCTCATCCGATGTCAATATTTTATTAACAGATGCTCCTAATACATTTTTTTCTGCACAGTTTAAAAAAATTATTTGCATATTTGTCCAGGTCCTGGATAAGTTTTTGTATAGTGTCAAAATTCACTATTATTAACTACACTTCACATTCGAGACTGGAGTAGATAGCATTAGCAAGGAAATTAATATTGTGATTTAACTTTGTAAAAAGATAAATACTTTCTAGAATTGACATGCCGTTTTGTAAATTGCATACAATACGTTTTAGGTTTGGTCTATAAATATTTGATCTATAAACGTTTTGGTTTAGGTCTATAAATGAATCACAATTAATTCAGTAAATGAAATCAGTAATGCATCAAAAATATTTTCAGTTACTTACATGGAAAAAATCTCTTGTTCTTTGTTCTTAATAAAGGGTATTCATCTTCAGTGTATTTATTCTTCTAAGGCTAATTAACCAACATTTATCTGAGATAAAAATTCAAAATTAATACTGTTAAATGTATTTCTTCATGTTCGGAAATATGAACGATGATTTACTTATCACACGCTTACATCTTACGAATTCCCGAAGAATTATGTTTGGTGCGTGAAAAATATCATAACACCAGGAACTGATAATTCATGTCTTCGGCAATTGATCCATTAATGCAGCCCCGTATCCCGTTCCTATTGCATCTGGGCATCAGGGAGCGTGTCCGAACACGAGGCACTCAGCCGCCCCCGGCCGCGCTGTCTGCTGGGGTAGATCTGGATGTTACACGCGCGATTCCACCCGAAGGGGGCGCGCAGGCGGCCCCGGGGGTCAGCGAGCGATGGCTAGAGGGTCGCCGAAGGGCGAGGCTACTGACTACGCCGGGCACTGCCGACGGATATACGACAAACAATGCGAAGCAAATGTCTGGATTTTGGTATGATCCGTATTAACATATTTCAAAGGAGTGTAGCAGTCTACCTTTTGGAACTAACTGGGGGGATGCAGCAGCAACAATGTACCAAACAGCAACACGCATACTGTTCAAGAACAATCTATAAAATACTCTTGTGTAATACTGAAACAAATGAAATATTGAAACAAAATCAGTCTTCACAATACTGTAATAACATCCGTTCTGTAGTAGTATATACACAGCATAAAATTTATGAACTTGCCGAAGATATAAATAAGTTGATGTTCCATTACGTAACACATATATAGCTTATGTTTAATCTAAGACAGCTTCTTTCTTGGAGCCTTGCTGTCGCATGATATCAGCTGATTCATAACATATGACGAACTGTGCATGAGAATTCAGTTGGCATGCGCAATATGAGAATTGACGGAATAACAATCATATATTTGCATTTTTTCAGTTGAAATAGAAATTGTTTAATTGTTTTGGAATTATACTCGTGTTTCTGCGTTGTAAAGAAACACTGACTCTTGCAAGGCTAGCGGCAACATAATTTTATTTCAACTTTATCAGACTGGATTTAGTATTTTATTTTAAAGGAATGATATTCAATCCATATAATATATTGATGTAAAAAGGTTATCCTAAAACACGTTTCTGTCTTTAAAATAAAAGACCAAATACAGTTTAACAAAGATGAAAAATCTATAGACAGAAAAGTAAATAATAGTTTTAATAATTATCTTTCATTTTCTAAGCGCATTGGAGATTTGTAATATCAATTTTCATACTTAAATTTGTGTGCCATAAATTAATAAATTTTCATTTTTTTTTATCAATCTTTACGTTTACTTTGCGTCTTAAAGTTTAATATTTTTCATTTTATGAAGTAAATAAATAATTCTAGAGCCTCAGCATTCTCTTTCATCTTTCTGCAAATATTTATCCTAATAGGATGTCAAGGTTTGAGTTAAGCTGCACCTATGTTTATCACAATAAATTTCAATACCTCAACCTGTTTGATTTGTTCAGTAACTTAAAAATCAGATTCAAATCGTATTTTGCAACAATGAGAAAAGAGTCATTTAAGCGTTCAAATGTGGATAATACAAAATTTCACAAAGATGGAACAGTTTGAAGAAAAACGTGACGACCAAGAGTAAAAGAGAAGGCTAATGGAACGTGCTTTGAAGTAAGATATAGAAGAGGCGCCTGCAATACAATGTGTAATAAGCAAGATAACAGCGCTAGTCCGGTAGCTCTTCTGTGCGAGAATGTGCTCCCAAACTGGGAGCACGTGGGACGAGGAAAACTCGGCTGGCTGATCCCGGGGCGCGAAAGTCGAGGACACGGCTCGGAGATCCCCGGAGCCGGAACAAGGGTGATGGTTCCGCCGGCCACCCACACCGCCCTCGCCCTCGCCCTGGCCTTCGCCCATCCTCCCGCTGCGCCCAGCGGCGCGCCGATGGGTCAGTTAACGGGCGTCTGGCGGACAGGGCGGGCGGCGGCTAAAGACAAACGCAATTACCGACGGTGGCAGCCTGCAGAAGGGGTCGGGTGGCGGTGGCGGCGGTAGGGGGGAGGCGGGCGCTCTAGCAGCTCCAACCGCCTCAACCACCCCAACCGCCTCCTTCCCGAACGCCCCAACCTCCCCCGTCGCAGCCACCGTTTGCGATGGCGTCAATATTTACCGTGAACGGCGAAACCCCGGACCCGCAAGCCGGCGGGGCATTAGCACTTCATGTCCTTGCGTTTCATTACAAGTGCTCGTGCGCCTGAAAATTTGGAAATAACAGTCATGGTGGAAAATATGAAGTGGAGGCTTTGCTAAAATAATAAGGGATACATTGGGGATCATGTCTCGTGCTCCGAACGTTAATAAGATACAACCTAGGGTAATGTATGCATTGAGATTTAATTAAATTATGTGATAAATATTGCAAGATTGAATATATTCGTATAGTGTATTTCCCAATATTCTTTTAACAAATGTATCATTTTTACGCTCAAAATTGCTTTACATATTTCTTTAACGATAAACTATTGAAATATTTAACGTTAATAACACGAATAACGGAAAAAATACTATTAACGTAAAAATGAAAAATATGATCTGCGAATGCATGGTAGTATTGTTAATTTCTAAAAATTTGGAACTGAAGTACTGTTTTTTACTCCGTTTTGAGAATTTGAGCAATAAATAATCCCATCCAATTCAAAGAATCAACCGGTTTACATTTCTTCATTAAGGTAGATAAGTATATGTTTTGTTCAGAAAATCGTAGTTGTAACACAAAAAAGTCATCTCGTTTTTAAATATGATATGTAATGTCATGTCGTTTTTAAATACGCTATATAATGTATGTCTAAATTGATTTGAGCCGTCTATAATTATTTAAACAAAACAGTCACTCCCTTCTTTCGCAAACCGTTTTTTTGTACCTTTCTTCCAGAATGGAAGAAGAACTGATTACTGATATTGTGTATATCTGAATAGATTCCATTTGCTTCTTTTCTTATTTTCATACTAGCATTGTAGAAGTCGAGAAGTCATACTTACCTAAATATTATTTTGAAGTTTAAAAAAATCCATAAAAAGATTCAACCCGTATGATGCTTGCTACAAACTAGTGGATGGGAACAGATGATTGAGGACCTACGAAATAAATAGAATACAGAAAGAATGACTTCCAGTAACAATGAAGTAACAATTAGTAAAATGTTATTCGTTCTGATTTTTTGTAAACCAAAATATTCCTGAGAAAATGAGCATAGAACATTTCACAAAAATTCAGTATTTAAAATATCTTATTAAATAAGAGAAAAATGAATGAATGAATGAATGAGTGTGAATGAGACTTGATATCCTGGCAGAGTGGTCGATCACATGAAAGGTCATTCGCGAAAACGAATGATATCTAAGCAGTGTAGGGTTTTCTCTGCACCCTCGTACCCTGATCTCTACCTCCTGTACCTTATGTCCTTTGTCCCAGTACGTGTCCCATTCCCCGTGTCTTGTACCCCATGCCTTTTGCCCCGTGCCCCATGCCCCGTGCCCCATGCCCAGTGTTCCACGTCTCGTGGCTCGCGCTCCACGCCCTTATCCCGCGCCTCGTGTCGAGGGGTTGCGTTCCGCTTATAATTTAATTCCACGGGTTCATTGGCGGTGCAAAATACATGCATATTTCACGGGATCCATTAACGATGTCCAATACACGCCCCCACCAGTGCTCCACACCCCCTCCTCAGCCCCTGCCCACACATACTTCCTCCCCTCCTCCCGTAAACTAATAGCAGACCCTGCACGCGCGGACATGCAACCCGTAGCAAGAGTCTTTCGCGCACTGGCTGTTTCGAGATGTAATTTTCAGGCTGGAAAATATACGAAATAGACGACGCGTCGCTTCTAATTTCTCGATTACTTCAGTCAGATGTGTAGTGTTACTATCTCAATTAAATTTTAAAGTATATAGTCAAGGTAGAATGTCTATTTTTGACTTTTATGCGGCAGATTTTATGATGGGTGAGACATCGAAGGCTGGGAATCTAATTTGGTTAATAAAAAACGTTGCTAAGGCGATAACGTAAGTTTAAAAAAGTCGTCAACGCCGGAGCAGTGCATGAATATTCTGAAGAATGAACTTGCCTTCTCATTCTTTTATGTACTCTTCATAAAGTTACATTTTTAACAATTTTTTACGAATAAGTAAAAGCTTAACGACGATCTTATACTTAAAATCCTAATTAAAGAATCTGTTTCGTTAGCTGGCATTAAACCTAAATTTTTCGCGTATTTCCAACACGGTCCACGTTTTCATCTACACCTCTCACCATCTGTTTAAGCTTTGCTACTATCCTCAAGATATTCTCTTCATGGCCAATTCAATCAATTTAATTAAATAAGACTATGTTCAATTAAATACACTGAAGTAAAAATTGTATTTTCCTCTAATTAATTAATTATTTGAGTGATGGAAGTGCTCTCCGGTTCTATCGAAAACTATGTCGCTATTTCAGGAGTATTGTGCACCTAAAAATCTAAGTACTTAACATACATTTTTCTTTCCTTCGGAAGTAATGCTTTACTGTTTTCCAATATTTTTTATATCGTGGGATCTTAGATAGAAATTTTGCACTATTTCTTCTTCGTGAGTTAGTAATACGCCGCGATTTTCCAAAACTCAGCACGTTATAAAAGTCTCCTCATAGTTTACCCCATTTATTGACACTTTACGACGTACTGGCTTACTACTTGCAACACTATAGCCGGTACGTCGCTGAAGTATGAGCTGGCTACAACCATTGATTTATTCCGCTGCACTACTCTCTCACAAAAGAAAAAGTCAGATCACGTTCGGCAATAGCGTAATGCCGCCAAAACGTGTAGAGCTCGAGAGATACCAAACCCGAAAAGATGTCATAGTCCTAAAACATAATCTGAAAGCTGAACCAAAAGAATACTGTAGATATTCCTACAGATCTCTTATAAAGCTTTTAGTAATACTTAATTCTAAATCTATTAATTAATAAGCATGATGTTACTGCATTACTTACCCAGCAAATACGTAAAATACGTTTTTAAAACATCTTTTACTTTCTCACACACTACTCGCGTAGTATAGAGAAAGTGTTGTAACGCTACCTCAAAAATACCGACTTTAGACATGTACTGAGAGCCTCTGATATCGAAAATGTGTGTAAATCTTGTTCCTGCATGTAGTAAATTACTTTCCCTAACACATTGTGTACTCTAAATCCACGTATGTGTACTCATTGTGATCTCTGAATCTTCGTACACATAGGTTCTCCGAGTCCTTGATACCGAAAAATTGTTTGACGACAAAACCTCCCCTCGTGCTTGCTCGTTACTCCTTGTTTCTGGCCTGTGTCCGTTCCTCTGTCTGTTTGCCTCTCTACTAACGTCAATGCTGGCGCCTTAACGTTCAGGCGATTTTCTGCAAAACTGACATTCCCCGATTGATCTGGCCGGACGATCGATCTGACTCTGCAGGATTGATTTCGAAGGGCTTACGAATTAGTTTGTTGAGACATGTTTTATGAAGTTTCAACATATTCAATTTCTTTCTCAAAATTGACTGCAATTTTTCCCATTATAGTTCTTTCTTGGATAGAGCAAAGGACGCTTAAAAACGTGATTAATTAAAACTAAACGTCACAAATTAGATACGTTACACGTATCTAATTAGCGTTAAACATTGAATTTGTGAAAATTACAAAAATTACAATTACAAAGTATGTACTGGTGTACCACTACTTTTAATTTATGTGAGTATTACGGCCATGAACGAATTGTAGTCACCCCTCCCAGATGCATAGGGCAGGACCCTTCATGAGACCAATAAGTCCGAGCAAACTACAAATCACATTGGCTTTGTACAGGACGGGATGAACTAGAATTCAAAGATATTCGGTGTTAACTACGACCGGCAAATGAACGTCATGACAAATGTGAAAAACACAATAAATTATGTAGATAATAGATAATATATAAATTGTTTTTATATCCACAGAACGTTCATGTTTTATTAGTCTGAAAGATTGTCTTTACTACGAGCTGCAACTTCACCTGAGTATCGCAAATTGTTCCCCTTTCCCACGTCCTCGAATGCTTGTCATGCTTCTTAGTCATCAAACAAAATTCCATTTGATTTTTTGTAGGTACTCTCCACAATGATTTCATACGTTTCTCCCATTTTTCAACGTTATCTTCGAACGTCAACCAACTATACTGCACTGCCTTCCATCGTAAAAGCATATTTACTCCATGTGCACTCCCTCATTGATTTTTTTCTGAACCTTGTTTTGCTGATTCTTCATACTTCGCCGACGCATCCTTACATTCACGATCCCCCGACTCCCAAAATTTGCTTCTCGTGGTACCCCTTTTCGAACCCGTTTAGGAGACCCCTTAATAGTTCCCCAAGTGCCCCTCCCACGCCCCCATGCCCCTCCTTCCCAGAGGCCCCATTCGCCGGACGCAGCGTGCCAGGCACCGTCTCCGGCGCGGCGCGGCGCGGAGTGTCGGGAGTATTCTGCGAGGGGGGCGGGACCCCACAGGAGGGTGCGAACACCTAGGGGTGGCCCCGCGCAACCCCTCTCGGACCCTGCCACGGCCATGTCACGCGGGGAGAGGCGTAGGACGGTGGGGGGCGGGGCGGGACGGGACGTGGCGGGGCGGAGAGCCACACGGCCCGCTGCGTCGCGGTCGGTACTCGAATTATGGGGGGAACAAATCATTCAGCAGATTGTACCCTCGCTACAACACTAATTGGAAAGTTTTTATGTGTACTTTCCGCAGAACGAGCCTATTGAGTATGGAAATGGTATTTTCGGAAGCAACTGCTGGCCAATAAAGTGCGCGGAATTCAAGAGAATTCATCCGAAAAACAAGTCAATTCGCTTCTCTATTGCGCAATTTCACTAGCCAGCACCCAACATCGAGTGTACTTTTTGTAACGCGTTGCATTAGTTTTAAAACTGAACGAGCTGTTTGTTTCAACTTAGCAATCGTTTGTTATCTTGACTTGCGTAGGTTTATAAAGTAGATTGTTTTCCTAAAATTAGACTTCAGCCATAGAAATTAGCGAAATAATTAGGGTTCCGTAATTTCCAATCGTACCAATTAACGCGAAGCTTGTTCTGCAACTCGTACTTTCGGTAAATGTTAATGAACTGATTGCTAAAAATACTCTGCTGTCACAAGTTACAAAAATAATTTACACATTTTTCTTTGTATTACAATTAAAGAAACACAAATTTTTAAGTAATGACTCTTTTTTTTAAAAAATGCACATAAATATGTTTGCATCTTTGTGATTTTAATGTGATTGTGTAATTGTGAATTTCTGGTGAGACCGAAAGGTCGAAGCAATTGCAATATTCCTTATGCTAAATAAAGATGAGAGTTTTATACAAGTTACAAAAGACCAATGACGCAAGCGCAGTATAAGAGCTACTGCTAGATACTGAATTACCTCCGTGTGTACATCCATAGGGCTTTTTACGAAAATGTAGAAATTTTTAGATTATTCTATGGGGAACTAAGCAGATGTATATGAAGTCCGAAACACACGTTATCTAATTTAGAGGGGTTTTCTATTTTTCATTTCTCTACATTGCTTTCAATTATTATTCAATTAAAACAATATATTTACAAACACAATTTACAATTCACAATTTCATGTTCTTACAATATCATGTAATATTTGACTTACGTTGCTTCTGAAAAAATGGAATGGGAATTATAATTACCAATGAATATTTTGTTTCTGAGATGCATAACCAATGCACATTGTTCTATTTTCAATCTTTAATTTGCATTGTTCCTTAACGCGGTGATGCTCTGCCATGTACAGGACCAAGTGCATTAGCCTGAAGACTCCTTTGTGAATGAATTGTTGTCAGGCCAACATCCGTACTTACTACTGCAACAAACTATGTACTCTGCTAAGTGCTTAAATATTTTATTTTACTGTTGTGAACTTCTTGTTTTTTCCACACACGTAGAAGATTTGTCTAATGTCACAATTTTCAAATCATAGGCTAGAACCATTGTATTTGTCTTTTTAAATGTCCAATAGTCCAAATTTCTCCTTTCAAAATTGGAAAGCATTTATTTCATTATAATAAATTAAAAATATTAAGTGGTTAGTTTTATTTTGTTGTAGACATATATTGATTAAATAATAAAAAAATATTTTAATATTTATAGTCGATTTTACTTACACGTAATGTTGAACGTATTAGGTAGTACGTTATATGAAATCTCGGAATAATTTATGATTTTATTCACAATTTGTTTCGACATAATTTACAGTTTATCTTCAGAAATTAAATGAAAAAATAATTTTAAGCAATCAATGAATCTAACGTACAGTAATTCTTTGCGCATTGTCCAGTAGAGATATTATTCACTACGTTTCTTATTATTACCTAATCGTAGCAGTCTACTTTCTATTCGAGCACGAATTCTATTCACAAAATAATATTCATTTTATTTTCCTAAAATAAAAAACAACTTTATTGAGGAAAAATGAATAATTAAAACATCTCTAACGTTTTAAACGCTCAAAATTATGTTGTTGATTTATAAAAAAATCGTAATTTGTTACATATCAATGTTGCAGTTGTTTTTCCTTAGAATAAATGAAAATGTGCTACTACATTCTGCAAGAAAGCAATCATAACAGAAGAAGAGAGAAGAAATAGATGTAAAAATTAAACAATCAGAGAGAGAAAGAGAGAGAGGAAGAGAGACATTGAACATGCTTTAATTGCAGTTGAAACAATACATCTTTATCATGGTCATCTGAAAACTAATTTTAGTTACACAGCTAAATGTATACCTGATTATAACTCTTCTTTTATAACACAGTAAACGCATGAAAAATACTGAATTTAATTAGGATGTGAGCATTTTTAACTAATACTACAAGCAAGGTGGCATATCTGAGTATCATCATTTTGAAATATGCTATAGTAGGCAAGAATGGAAGGATGATTTATTTTTTCTAAAAGAAACTACTGAGTTACTACAACAGCTCATTCTTTCTCGCATTTTTTTTCGAAATTTGCCATTTTCAAAATTTCAAAGAAAATAACACCTGATTCCTTAATTTTAAGGGTCTCTTCGTCTATCAATGGAAAAAATTGAATAAAAATTTGAGCGTTTTTTTAAATAACATTTTTTTACAAATTGCATTTAATTAAAGTCCAAATTACGTGAAAACTACATGTTTACTCAAACAATTGTACAGGAGCGTTTTTTAAGGGCTGATGTTTTACAACAGACTTTGTACCAGGCAAAAATCTCTATATTCAATTTTGTATTTTTGAAATGCTTACTTTTTGTAATTCTTGAAAATACGGGAACTTCCCCAAAAATGTATACAGCACTATATTTTTCCCTTTTCCCTTGGTGCATACGAAAATAAAATTTAAAGAAAAAATTTGTTGCTGTTTTAGAGAAAAATTGTTTTTAACAAATCCAAAAAGTGCCCACATTTCGCGCAAAATTGCACGAAAACCATTCGTATTTGCGAAAATTGTAAATGATATCATTTCAAATTCTGTTTTTAAAGAACAGATTTCATTTAAGAGAGAAATCTTCGATATTGTAGTGGTAGGAAGACGTCAAAAAAATTGCATTTTTACAATTTTTGAAAAATCAGGATTTTAACGGACTTCTTGCATCAACTATTAACTGAAGCGTTATTTACGCTATTCATGAACAAAGTTATAAGAAATGGAGGCTTTTTTAAGAAAATTCTGGAAATGTTTCCTAGGTTTCATGTACAGTATCCATAAAAATTAAAACAATCGTTTTACACTTCTGAAGACTCGAGTTCCTTCATATTGATCGGGGACTATCAGTTTTGAAGAAAATCGGCTTAATAGTTTGCGCGCTATCGTTGATCACAGACGGGCATACGCAGAGGCAGATGGACAGATGGACAGTCCTACGGACAGATGGACGGTCAGACGGACAAACGGACGGTTAGGCAGACAGACGGGCGGTCAAATGGATAGACGGTCAGATGGTCAGAATGGTTAGTCGGACAGACCGATAGATGGAGAGACAGTCGTTTTGCCATCAATCGCGTTTTCGGTATTAAGGATCCAGAAAAGATGGGTTCTCGCAACGCCAAGTGTTAGAGAAAGTAATTTACTATATTTAGGAATATAAAAGATGAAGTTTTTCTTTACCAGAGCCCCACAATAAGTCTTTCCATCGACAATTCGCCGTTTCTCGGCGGGCGATTACAATATTTTTTCTTCTTGCATTTTCGCAATTTTCAAAACATCTGGGATTGGGGATGTGACAATTCTCTTAAGAGTCCTTTCCGTTAGTTCAGGACAAATATGAATAAAAAATGTATATTTTTGAGAAAATTTTGGAAATGTTCTTGAAGCTTCATATAACATACCCTCAAAAATCAAAATATCCGATTGAAACTCCCAAAGCTTCGAGTTTGTTCAGATTGATGGTGGAGTTTCAATTTCTTAGAATTCGTGGAATCGTGGAATATCAATATCAATATCAATATCAAGAAAAATATTGTGTACTCTAAAAGCGTGACTATGATAAATCATTTGTGGGTTTTTCCTTTTAATTATCTACCTCTTTTCAGTGCAAATGAGTTTAGGGCTACGTCCTACCCTTCTTTTCATTTTTTTCGATAGTATTGAACATATTTTGGTAGGAATTTGCTAAATTTGGGGGGCTTCATGAACTGATAATGTAGATCTAATTGACATATTTACCTTTCATTGTACGAAACATTTTCCAGTTAGTTACCCTAGAACTATTTTTGTATAAGAATCAATATAATATTTAACCTTTCGTTAGTATTCTTTCATCTCTGAAAATAACTATCGGTCGTTGAAAAACATTATTAGTGTATTTAGGGCCAGTATAATGCAGTACCTCAAAATGTAATCAACATCTGACGGATACTTCCATTCCTTCCCTTGCAAAATTCAGGTTTGAATCTTGTGTTGTCACATGAAAACTCATTTTGAAATTGTTATAATTTCTTCTAAAATGAT
The DNA here is from genome assembly GCA_017312745.1 of Gryllus bimaculatus. Taxonomy (NCBI): domain Eukaryota; kingdom Metazoa; phylum Arthropoda; class Insecta; order Orthoptera; family Gryllidae; genus Gryllus; species Gryllus bimaculatus. The sequence goes on along the minus strand of BOPP01000009.1, from coordinate 1,441,079 downwards.
ACTTTCTGCGTTTTATAGTCATAATAATAGTAGTCAGTGGCCAAATTATTACGCTCAAGGTGAATTTTCATTGTTTTTATAATTTTACTGTTTAATTGATTCAGTATTTAACAACGATGTTTATTTTCAGGTATTTTGTAACTTAATTGACGTTCATAACGCTGCCCAACATAATATTCAAACTCATCCGTGACCCATCTAATGTGATTAGAAGACATGCTGTTGCTGATTAAAGTAAGTGTTAAATTTTCTTTCTCTTCGGAATTATTATTCATCAAGTTTATTTCATGAAGTCATACTCCAGAAGTGGATTTCTGAGAACTATGATGTTACTCTACAACTTACGTTACTATTAGATCTTGTACTTGCAAGAATAAACTCAACCTTGAAAAATTTCGTCCAGTAGCCATTATAATAGGTTTGAATCTCATACCACGAGAAAATAATGAAGCCAAATTAATTCGACATTGTAAGAACATACAATGATAAATTTCAAATTTGGAAGGAGTTTTGGAGCCATATAGCTCAAAATACCAATATCATAATGTAGGCAACTTTTATCTTAGAATCCAAAAGAGTATGAAAATGTCAGAAAAAATAACTTCACTAATAAGTTATCATGAAATACGTCACATTGCACTGGGGAACCATAGGAAACCACAAAAACATTAAATATTAAAAATGGTAAATTAAAGGTGTTGTCTGATATAAAAAAAATTATTTTACAAAATAAATTTTAAATACCAAACAACACCTGTAATTCACCATATTTAATTATTTAAAGGTATCTAACTTACCAGAGATCTAATTAACACATTAAACATGATGTTCAAAGAAGCTGGAGAGCATTCATCAAACAAATTGTGTGAAGAACGTTCATAGAAACGGACCTCAAACGTCGACAATCCTTGAGAAATCCAAACTCGCACCTGAAATTATGAAGACGAAAAAAAGGAAAATTTTGCCCAAAAATGAGAATTGAACTCTAGATTTCTCTGAAAACTCTCCGATTTTAATCTAATATAGGAAGTGTTAGAAGAATTTTTAAAAATATCGAATGATATATTTATTAAAAATTCATTAGTCACTTATCAAAAATTCATTAGAGCTTTACAAAACCCTTCCACATTTTCAAGAAAGACAATAAAATGCATAGAAACTATGCCAAAACGCAACAAGGCTGTCACGAATCTCATGGGAGGATTTACAAAATAATAAAGAATTGATTTTTTACTTTCTAAATAATTTATTAATGAATTAAGTTGTCATTTGTCATTTCTTCCCCAAGTACCATTAAATAAATAAAATCAACCACTAAGCTTTTACATAGCATCCCCATGTCCATTTACAAACAAACATTACAATTGTCTAAAAACACTTCTTGAATATAATAATTTGGCTATTCACTGTTTTATTTTTCATATTATTTCTTCACTACAATACTATTTTTCTTCTTATTTTTTTCAAAAGTACACAATAGACGTTTAACAAAATAGTTATGAACAAAATAATTAGCCGCTTTGCAATAATTTGGTATCTGAATTTATACTTTTGTCGACCTCAAACTTCTCAACGATTGCAAGCAAAGCTGTGGAATATATAGAACTTCGTTCTTCTTCAGGTACAAATGAAGCGTGTTTCTATTGAAGGAATCTGCGGTGGTTCATATCGGGAAGTTCATTTGAGTGCTTAATGCCGTTGTAATTGCCGACTCAGAATTAAAACTCGAGTAAGCAAAGGCAAAAGGAAGCAACCAAAGTTCGCTGCGGACTTCTCTTTGCGATGGTTTATTAAAACGCGATCAATGGCCAAGATCTAAGAAAATTAAACTTTTCTCACTCTACAGACGAGATGCTGCTAGCGATTGAATGGTATATTTTAGTTTTCTACTTTATTACAGGAATCACGTTTTTGTTGCTTTGTAGAATAATGTAATGTTTATGCGCTTTCGCTAGAAAATAAATTAATAACATTGAACATCGGCATAATTGAGTTGATTCAAAAATATACCAAAATATTAAATTATCATCTGAGGTAATAAAAACACTGAATCACCATATTAGAAGAGTTCGTTTATTTCAGTTGTTTTCAGAAACGTTTCCTTCAAATACTTTTTAGTATTTTCTTTTTGCATTTCATATTATTCCCTATTTTTATTTAATAGTGTGACGTTACGTTCACTATTACTTATTTTATCCATGGTACTATGGTAGGTATATATAACTTAATTTAGGTAGCTCTAACTTAATTTTGTTTTTTCATCTTAACAAGAATGAGGGAAAAAAGTATTTCTTTCCAGTAAATTCTTTTCTGATAGTTATAACAGTGACGGGGGTGGGAATTCCGAACATGTTGGAAGTTGAATATTTTAATTAATTTTTAAGGTTAATTGTGGTTAGAATTTTTAAACTAGGTGACCAACCCTTTTATAATTTACCACAAGATCTCAGATTCCATAATGGCATTTTTGAGCATTTGATTGATGTTGTGTTTTAAACGATGTCGAAAATATGTTTCCTTAAAAACGTGACGAAAATATGTTTCCTTATAATTTAATTATTTTACAAATGGATATTTTCTTGCATCAAAATATGCCTTTTGTATTCCGAACGAAGTGTCAGAAAATGTTGTACTTTCTGATATATAGTTTATTTGATTCAATATTTAAAAAAAACTATAGTATTCAATTTTAAGTTATGTTTAGATCATTTAATCTGAATACGACAATATACGCGTGTATTTCGCATTTCTTACGGCGAAAGAAATGTAATACGACAAACGTTAAATATTTTATTAACGTGAAAAAAAATTATTATAGGGAATAGTTTGAACTGTTTTAATCTAAATTTCTTTCTTCATAAATAACTTGAAACAAGTGGCAGATACATTCTAAAATAGATTTCAAAAATATTTCATTTCATTTTTTGTATTTTTTATAAATATGAAGAAAGAAAAAAACAAATGAAATATTTCGATAATGTGGTGAATTCCAAGATGAGAGAATAAGAGGTCACATTTTAAGAGATAATGACAAAAATATCTTATCATATATTTTTACTAAAAATGGTAACATTTGTAAATAAATTTTGAATATGCATGTATTTTACATGACTCTCAAATACGTTTCTATCTCGCAAATTTTGTTGCCTTATGAAAAGTATAACACTATTTGTTGCAAGGCTTGGGTTGGAATCGCGGGGGCTTGCGCCGCACGGCGTGAGCGTCGCATGCGATCGGCACGCGCGCGTACTTGCGGGGCGTCGTCGGGCGATCTCCGACCCGCCATGACTTGTGCCGCTCGGGCGGGCGGGCGGGCGCGCGGAGGCCGCGCAGGCGGAGCGGCGGGAAGGGCGGGCCGACGCGGGCGGGGCGCCGCGCGGGTGGCCGCTGGGGCGAGGGAGAGACTGGGTAATTGATCCACGGCGTGCTAGCGACGCCGCGCACAACGCTCCGTGTCCGGAGCTCCTCTTCTCCCCGCACTCGCACCGCGCCGCTTGCCGCCAGCGTTGTCGCCCCGCCCTCCCCTGCCGCCCCCCCTCCCCGCCCCTCTCGCGCGGCGGCGTCCGGAGCCCCGGCGCATCGCGCTCCAGCCCGCGCGCCAGCCTCCACCGCCGCGCTCCCAGAGGTAGCAATACACGCGGCCGTAAAAAATGGCCTGTAAAATGCAAAGTAGGCCGCTCGCTGGGATGGTACCTGCGGTTCTCGGTAAGGCGCGGCGAGGCGTCGCGAGCGTCGCGGTGCGTTCGGCGGCCGCTCAAGCGCGCGCTCCTGGCACGGCGCGGTCCGCCCGCCCGCCCCCGCCCCGCTGCCTCTGGGAGCCGCGATTGAGCCGCTCTGGGGCGGGCCCTCTGCGCTCAACGCGTGGCAGCATGTTGGGGTTATTTCAGGTGCACCAGGAATGTTCAGGTTTGGGAACACAGTGGGAGGGAAATAGCTTTGAAATCAATTTGAGTGCTCCTCTTGGGCTTTTCGATACAGATGGCAAATTCAATCGAATATTCCAAATTTGCGTTTATTTCACGTCATCATATCGTCAATAAACGAAAAAAGTTAAAATATCACAGACGTGTTCTAGCTGAAAATGATAAAATTTTACTTATAATTAGCATGTCTAAACTTTCAATGTTACCTTAACATTGGACGTGATGTACTGAAAATATATCTTCCTGATATATTTATTCACGGTGATTCATAATAATTCAGTGAGAGATGTGCTCTGGAATGTATCGCTTTCCGGCACTGGCTATATTAAACCTTCCCTTTTATTTCCGTCGTATTGCGCCCACGAAAATCATCGGTGTGTGATAGCGAATACCTCCACCGGTCGAGAGTTTCGCTTCCTCTTCAGGCCGAAGCGGCTTACTGCCATCACCGCCAACACCTCCGCCCTACCGCAGCTACCAACACAGCCAGGCCACGACCTGCTCCATCACCACTGTCGCCATTACAACTCCATCGCCTCTACCGCCACCATCGCAGCATCAGCCCCTACCTCCATCTCCACGACTTTTCTCAGTGATAGGGGATGCTACTGCTACAACCACCTATTCAGACGTCGCTGCAACCAGCGTCGTCTGTTGAATGATTATTTGACATTCCGAGCGCGTCAACTGCTAAGGTCATTAGTCTCGTAAGTGTAGTGCATGTTTTTCCTCGGGAGGTTGTGGTGGTGGTGGTGGTGGTGGTGATTTTCCCCCGATGGGAGGCGAGATTCGGTGCCAACCTGCCGTCGGTTAGAGTGGTTTTCTCTAACCAGGTATCTCCCACCAGCAGGACACCGCCCCAGCCGGAGCAAGCTCTACGCTCTCAACAGGTCTCCCGGCATGAGAAGTAGCGTCGTGCATGTTAGTGTAAGTGTGTGTAAGAACGCGGTGAGGATAGGACAAGGAAGAAGAAGGAAAGATCGCGCACGGTCCATGGCACTTTTGTTAAGGTACTGCTCCGGCATTCGCGTAATGTTGATCAGAGACCACGGATAACCATCGATCAGAGCAGCTGGTCTCTAGAATTCTCCTCCAGACACCAACAGAATTCGACCTAGCTAGTGTCAAAAATACTGCCTCCCTCGGGACTCAAACTTAGGACCTTCAAGTCATAGGCAGTGCAGTGATATCAGTTGAAGCCCTGAGCCACCTCTCCCGGTACCAGCGTCCGCCACCTCCAGTCACCGCCATCGCCGCCGCCGCCGCCGCCGCCGCCGCCGCCACCACCGTTTGTGCCGGCATTCCGCGCTGCCGACAATCCGGAAGGGCGCGGGTGCCCCCGGGGGAGGCGGGCGGCCGCCGCTATAAAAGTGAAGCTTCGGTGAGCGTCGCGCGGTTTCCTCGGAAACGCTGGGCGCCAGTTTCTTTCCACTCTACTTGCCGGCCCCCCTTCTCTTCTGAGGAGGCCGGAAGCTCCTGCGTTTTCGTTACGATGCCCGCGTTGTGACGCTGGCGACGCCTTTTCGAGCGGAAGACGCGACTTCCCTCCCTTTACCTCGCTCGCCTGGCGCAAATACCGCTTCCCGTTTGTATCGCTGGGTGTACGTGGAGTGGAGAATAAAAGTAGCATATCTATTGAAGTGATTTTGAATACTTAAAGTCTATGTCTGCCGCTTTGACTATGCACGTAGAACTTTATTTTCTCTAGTTTTTTTCTCCACGATGACTTTCTTGCGCTCTGAATACTGATTTGATTTACCGACGCTACGGCGCAAATCCGCTCAGATACCATCCATAAATGTAATATATGCATCGTTATTGCACTCAAAGAAAAAAATTGATGTTCTATAATTTGCGCTTTTCTATCCACGCTCTTAACAATAAATATCAACGTGAAAAGCTGAGGAAATTTGCCAATACAAACACTCTCATTCGGCCTACGGACACACGATCAGCCGAGCCTCGTTAACGGACGTTAACCGTAGATTGCTCTGTTATTCCCGCCATCAACCGCCTTCATGGCTGGAGGGCGGCTCGTAACTCATGCGAAGGTCCATCGCAGCATGTGCTGCTCGCCGGGCTCTCCTCATCTGACCGAGTGTGACGCGCGATCTAAATAATTTTAGCCCGTGTTTACTCTAGCGAGTGACCGGGGCGGCGGCCGCCGGCGCAGAAATAGAGCGGCCGTCGATGACGGTCGATGCCGCCGGAGAGGCCTCTGCTGACCCGGCCGCGACGCGACGCGACACGACGCGACGCGACACGACGCGACTCGACACAATCCACGGCACGACGAGACACGACACACACCACATGATCCACGACACGACACACACCACACGATCCACGACACGACACACACCACACGATCCACGACACGACACACACCACACGATCCACGACACGACGTGACGACGTGACGTGACGTGACGACGTGATACCGTGACGACGTGATGACGTGATGACGTAACGACGTGATGACGTGACGACGTGACGACGTGACGACGTGACGACATGACGACATGACGACGTGACGACATGACGACATGACGACGTGACGACGCGACGCGACGTGACGCGACACCATACGACACCACACGACACGACACAACACGACCCAACGTAGATATGAATCCGTGAGAGGGCATGGGGGCAATATCCCACCTCCAAACGTTTTGCTAGTTTGATTTCATTTGTTTGATCGTGAATATTTATAGTTTCCGGGCGCGTCAACTGCTTGGGTCATTAGTACTGAAAGTGTGGTGTGTTGTTACGTCCTGGTATGTGGCAGTGTTTCTCCGCCGCTGGAACGTGAGATACCGTGCTGAACTACCCGTCGGTTTCCGGGTTTCCCTCTTCAGGTCCCTCCTCAGTGCGGAACTGATCTAGCCGGGACCAGCTCTAAGTCGTCGATAGGAGTGAGAGTGTAATGCATGATTGTGTGTGTGTGTTAGAAAGAGAAGAGAAGATATAAGGATGGAGAAGGAAAATGGTGAACGATCCGTGGTGCTCTCGTTAGAACACTCTGCTGGCATTCGCCTGGTACTGGTTGGAACAACCGCGAAAAACTACTCATCACAGAACAATAAAGGATAGAAGTGCTCCCTCAATGTTAAAAGGCGGAAACAAAAGTCGCTCGCAGCACTCCAAGTGGCCTGGCAGTGTGTTGCCAATTTCCCTATCTCACCTTCACACCTATGCTACTTATCACCGAAAGCGGCTGCTAGAATTGTCCTTCAGAGAGTGGTTGGAATCGACACTTTATTACTATCCAGAGTCGAAAATCAGGCCTGGAACCTTTGGACTTCCCGGTCAACAATCCTGCAGAGGAGCAAGAATGTTATCACTGAGCCATCACATCACGTTTAATTTATTCGAAACAATTGCATTACTATAATTATCGCATTTATGAACCCCTCTTCATTTATAATTTCTGGATCCGCCCTTACCGCGACGAGACCTGCGGGCGGCGGGGACTCTCGCGCAGATGGCGCGGAAGGGACGGCAACGCTGGCATTGGCGGCGACGTGGTATGTTATCTAAGTCTGGATGATACACGTTGGACTTTCCTTTGCCGCTTCATTTCCAAAATGACACTTCCAAAAATAACTAAATGTGTATAACATATCCGGGCTTCACTGAATTATTCTTATTCAGTTATGTTTCATAGAAATAAAAAGTCGGAAAACGTCTGCAGCATATTAGTTTTCTAGTCTCGCCTTGGCCCGTTGTCTGTCCCTTGTCACTCATGTATGTGTGGTTGCAGAGGGCCTAGCGTTCTGCTGACCTCAGATCAGAGGATCGCGCTAGTGTCCAGTCTAGTGTGTGTGGTCGAAGATGCCCCCCCCCTTTATGTAGCCGACAGCCTGTTATCCTTAAGGATAACTGGCAGTCTGCAGGATAAAACGCCCAAGTAAAAATAATAATTTCCTTCTACTTCCATGGCGCAACCGCAGTAATAGTTCTGCATTGACTTCTCTCCGACATTAGGTGGAGATTTTCGTCGGTGAGTGGGAGATGGGTCATTCGAGGCTACCTGATCTGCCCACTGCTCGAATGGGGAATGGGAACGAGGTAGCTCCGGCATTCGCCTGGAAGCAATCAGGGAAATCAGGGAGACCGCTGATCAGAGCAGCCGGCCTACGACTTCGACCCCGGCAGCCGCCACAAACTCGCCGATGCTAAACGCATCACGCAAATTTCCGGCACCCGGCGGGGATCGAACCGGCAGACCACCGGTGATCGCCAATATGCTCGGACGCTAAGGCACTGCATTAAAGCGCATCGTTACCAGTGTGTGTATAACAGTTTTATTTCACTTATTTATTTATTCACTTGCCTTTTTGAAATGTGTGAATCGTAAAAAAAATTAAAACAATATTTTTTTTTAAATGAAACTTTTTTTAAAATATTGTCGAATAAGCATTAAATACATAATGTAGAAAAATTGCTAAAAAAAATTGGGGCTCTTAAGCCTTACCGTGCTCCATCACAAGGAATTTACTCACAACTGCGGGAACAACAATGAGAACTACAAAGCAATTTTCGAACAAAGTAGCTTCTTATAACCTTTCACATTTAGGATCCTGTTGAGACTTCCCTATGCGTGTCCAAAGAGCGACGAACATAGCCTTTAAAATTAACATGTAATAAACATGTTTCTGTCCATCGCATAATTTCCGATGGACATTACGAAAAGTACTTTGAGACTCATAAATGTGGTAGGAAAAAAACAGAAAAGAAAATCGCAGCATTTAATGAACAATTTGTCTTATGTTATTGAAAAGTCGTTATATATTTCGGAATTGTTCTACAATAGTTTGAAAAGAATTCTATTGGCATTTCTTGGGGTGTATATGTCACTTCAGTTGCACACAATTAAACTAAGAATATTCAATATATAGAATTTCCTCATTGTTCCCGTTTGTGGTTATCCTCTTTGTACTACGATTACACAACATAAGGAGTCGATTCGTGCGATTATCGAACACTTTAGATAATGAGATGCAAAATTTGTTCAAAAATTAACCAAGGATCATCTGCATGTGAACAAAAAACAAAATTATTAAACAATTTATTTAATTTTTTGTTCAATTCTAGACTAGTTATTCGTTTTATTCAAAGAACACGAACAAAGAAGAACGATAGGAAGGCTGCTATTTATACTGTGTAAATGTCGCCCTTGGACGAAGATTGACTGGCCAGTACCAGTAAGACGGTACGAATAACGTATGCAAAAAAGGTTTTGAGTAAGAGGCTGCCTTCTGAAAGTTACCCACCGTCATTTAACCTTCGGAAGCGAATCGCCTCCGCTTCGAACTTATGTAACCGCGCTGAGGGAGGCTCGCCAGAAATAAAATGCGTGAAAACGTAAAAGCAAATACATCAGAAAGATAAAGTGAGTGAAAGAAGGGTGAATGATAGAACAAGCGAAATGAGACAAACACAAAATTTAATAAATTAATTTAAGATAAACTGTTCAGGCAAAAATAGTCAGATAAAAATGTGAAGTATATAATACATCACTGATTGAAATTTCAAATAGTGATAAAAATAAAGAATTTAATATAAATAGTATAAAAATAAAGAATTTAAAATATACACATTTCAGAAGCCCTGAATCCAGCGATCCGGAATCCATATATAAGCATGAAAAAAAAATTAGAATACATAAATGTATGATTTAAAGAGTTACATTGCATGGAGCAAAAATGCGACAACTTCCAGAACAACAGAAAAGAAAAATGAGAGCCCTGCAAAAGAATTTCTTCAAAAGAACTGCAGCAATATATAGAAGGGAAATAATTAAAAATGAACAGGTTAAGGAATCAATGAATCTGCAACTTTATATTACATAGGAAATTGAGAATTTAAAAAAAACTCACCTAGTTTGGACATGTACAGCGAATGAAAGAGATAATACTTCCCAAAAAGCATTACAATTGCAACCAAGTGAAAGAAGAAAACGAGACAGATCAAGACCAGAATGGAACGACCAGATCAGAAAGATAATCGAGAAGTGAAAATTACCTCCTGATTCCTAAAATACAGAGAAGACTGGAGAAGAAGGTTAGGGGCCGGAAGACCGAAATAGCTATTACCAAAACGGAAAGAAGAAGAAGAAATAAAAAGTTTAAAATATGTACTCGGAATACTAATCGTAAATAGTTAATATAGTGTACATATAGAGGTAAACATGTTTATTTGTATTTAATACAACACATATAACAGAGAAGGCGAAATAAATGAAATATATCACGTGATTCTCACGTGACGAGCTGAAATAAGGTACAGAAATAACACGAAATATAAATGTGTGTTTTTAGTGGTGTAAAGAATAAAGAAGGAAAACGCAGAGAGAATTAAAAAAACTAGTTAAAAACTAACCTTTGACTGGTTACCAAACAATAAGCCGATTAAATATCTTGAAGTATTAAGCATCTAAATGTCAAAATAACTCAACGAAACATGAATTCTCTTTTAATGAAAATAAAAACCTCCCTCAAACTGTACTTCGGTTCTTAAGAAATAAATAATTCTCACTATTATAATGCCCACCATGCCCAATATATCACAACACATCTGCCAAAAATATAGACAAAATACAAATTCTCCAAAAGAAAATTCCGCGAATTTCTGCAAACACTCTCTTGGTTCATTAGAAACACACAACTATATTCATAATTAAGAATAGAAACTATCCGTCAAACCATGTTCCAAAGTCTAACACATTTTCTAACTCATTACATAATATACCAGTAACTAATCATTACAAGTATAGTTCATCCCCAGTTTCCGGAATCACAAATATTATATTCCTTTATGATAAATATTTAATGCAGATTGTTGACACCCTTAAATTATTAAAAATAGAAACAAATAATAAAATATTAATCCAACAAATATATTGGGAAGATATCAAACAATAAAGAGGAAACTGTGAACTTCCCTATTTCTATTTTTAAACGAATGAATGAAATTTTTTGTACGGTTAAGAATGTTACCACATAAGAGTATATAAGAACTCTAATATATATATATATATA
>BOPP01000009.1:1410284-1430088 GCA_017312745.1 Gryllus bimaculatus | reverse complement strand
GTCTCATACATGCAATTGGTGGATGAACTAGGGATCAGAAAAAACTCATTAATTCTTGCTGAATTAATAATCTTCTTATACAATATTTATCAGCTATACATCTTTCTATGTTTCTTTCTCTTGCTGCATTTGCAACAGGCAAACAAAATACTGTCTCTATTTCTGCCAACCTAGTGTAAATTTCATTTTCCAGTATTACTTTTCCACGTAATTTTTTCTCCTTGTTTTTTTCGTTTCAACTTTCGTCTTCACTTTGTTTTTTACACTTGACAAAACTGGTGTAGCCACAAATGACGAGTGTTTGACGGAGGGTCACGGGAGGATTTTGATCAAAATTTCGGTCGGCCGAATTCAGACGTTTTCGTCCGGATTCATTTAAACACGAGCTGGTAAATCGAAATTGTCTCAGTGAACACGCATGACCTCTTCCTCCTCTTCCTCTTCCGACGTCGAAAATTAATGCCAAGACCATCAGCAGAAATTTAGATGAACTTAAAAGTGGCTCTTGCAAATGGTTCAAAAAATGAGCTGTGGATTTGTAGTACTACTCGAACATTTCGGAAGCAACATTCGGATGTTTTGCAATGAAACCAAACGTACGATTTCGCTCGCAGTCGTCCGGGAGCAAACTGCCAATATTTTGACTGCACTGCGACCAAAGCTCCCTCGGTTTTCTCTTAGTCCCTCAGTTTTCTGGCCGAGCGCATTTCGCTCGAGACCTGTCAAACGGAACTGCCATTTAGCGGAATTTGCGTTAACTACCTTGGTTCACGAGCAAAATCCTTTCATGTAAAATAGTAAAAATCGTTAATTTTTCCTACTACGACATTGTAATTTCCAAGGAAACAGTTTTCTGTTAAAGTTGTATTCGCAATTATTATTAAGTCTCAAGGCCGTATGTAACATGTTTGAGAGTTACCTTTGTATCAATTTCCAAAAATTTTTCGCTAAATAAATTCAAGAAAACTGTGTTGTAACCTCTAACCTTGTTTACAAAGACGATTTTTGATTAAATATTTTGGTACACTCCATTTTCAATTTCATTTTGTTAAAGATCGCTTGTGTCATTAAACTGATGAGTATACTCATCATTTTATTACTTACAAAATAATATGGCTTTTAATCCCCCCTACCACAACAAGTATTTAAATGCAAAAGTGTTGCGCGTATACTCTAAGTTAATAAATAATAATAATAATAATAATAATAATAATAATAATAATAATAATAATAATAAATAATAAAACTATCTATGAATTATATACATTTTTAATAATTAACACTAGGGTTTTATGTTAACTCAAGTAATGAATATTCTTTTAAAGAGCGCAGAAAATATTAACAACAACGTTAGCAATATTAGGATGATCAGTAAGGCTAAAGCTATGGCAGTAATTTGTGGTTTTATATGGTTGAGACTAATTTGAATAGCTAATGATTGAGTGTGAAGAAGAAAATTTTAGATTAAACGACTTTAATGTCTGTGTAGTTTATTCAGTAATATACTGGTATTGGCGGACTAAAAGAGTACTCCCTTCGATTCACATTAATAATGAACGTTATGAACAAGCGCCTACTGCAATTGACTGCTATATTGGTTTGTGACTGCGACACCGAACAAGCTGAGAGTGACGAGACTTCTGACTGCTTGCCTGTGTCTAATCAAGACAAACCATGAAAAAAATCCATAAATTGTGATCGAGCATGGTTTTCTGACAATTGCTGTTTAAACATCATTGACTATCTGGTGGTTGGTTGTGGATTTAATTAACATTCCAGACTGCCTTATCTCTTAAATGTATGGTACCCAACACCTCCCACCTAAAGCAAGAGCTGGGCCAGGCCAGGAGAACAGCAGTGTCGGTGACGTAGCTTGACCGCAGCTGCGGCGGCCTGAGGCCGAGCTGATCCATCCACGCCGCTGGCAGAGGCCGCTGTCGGCGCGTGTAGTTCTTCTCGTCGCCGCCGGGGGTGCTAAGCGCCCTGCGACAGAAGCAAGAAGAAAAGTTTGATGCACGTCAAAGACTTGTTGCCAGAGCCGTATTGTCTACACAAAGCCGTGAAAGTGTAAGGAAAACACTAAACCTGTTTACACCCACGCAATTTTGATTACATTGGTTTAAGGAAATGTAATCAAGGCAAAATTTAAATGATACAAAATTCATTTATGTATTAAACATGATTTAAAAAAATAATCAGTTTATAAAGTAAATAGTAAGGTTTCCAGTCTTTATAAATTAATAACACACAATAAACGCCGTGACTTATTTATTTGTAGTTTCAATATTATTAATCTATTAGTAAATAATTGATTAAGTCAAATTTTCTTATTTTTCAAGGCACGACTTTTTACTCTGTTCATTACTAATATCAGTAATTTCATTAGTTTTGTGTTGGTGTAGCTACTAACATTAGGGTTATTTTAAGAAATTTCATTGTCATACAACAATACTCCGATTTTACATAATTGGGCAAACTTTAAAAAAATGGCCTTCTGAAAAGTAGAAAGAAAGTAGGCTTATCCACTTATTCATTGCGTCTAAGAAAAAATAATACATTTCAAATTCTGTTATTACTATTATTGTCATAACAATTATTACTATTAAATTGCATTTTTCTGTACCTCTAAATTTAAAGTACAGTAAAAAGTCCTTTGGGGGTACATCACGTCTCTTCCCGCACTACAATATCAATGTTTCACACTACAACAAATGTTTACACTTTTTTTACACTACAACAAATGTTTCGTAATAAATATTACAAACATGTAGCGCATGTAGGGGTAAGGAAGATGATAACTGTTTGTCAATGAACCTGTGGTGAGAAAGTTCGCATAATGAAATTTTACGTATGACATTTGCCCCTGATTGTTAGACAACTGTCCAAGCGCAACTAGTGATTGGCAAGTCACGTTCTGTCGCAATCAAAGAGATTTCGTGTTCCTGCCGAACATCAGCCGACAAGTGAGTCAATCACACCAGCTGTGATATTTTATGGCATTCCAGGTCCTCAAATGAAGCTTCATTGACCGGGAGGTCCTAGTTCCGAGGCAAGATTTCCTACAGCAGCCAATTAGAAATAACATTGGCAGTATGAGAATTTTCGAGGGCGCCTGCTCCTATCTGTCGGTTCCATGGATCCTTTTGTGTCGGAGTAGGATCCTAAATAACGAGCTTAAAGACCGTGCGCGGTTCTTCTTCTGCCATCACGTTCACATATTCACGCTTACCGCCGAGTGATTGCCAGATACACATCCTCGTGTCGCCCCTTCCCCTTTGATCAAGAAAATATCCAACCGACAAAGATCCGAGAACCTGGAAGTCCCTAGAGATTTTAACGAAGTGGACCTACAAATTATATTTAAATGGTCACCACCCTATATTTATTGTAATTCATGATATCAGCCTGATCTCGAATCACAAAATTGTCTCTAAAACTTATTATTTCCATTGTTCTTTATTCTCAAATTAAAATATTATTTTAGTTCATGGTCTGGGCGGTCAGGGCGCAGACTTAATATAAACTTGAACACAATGCTGCATACTTCAGTTCCATATGTACTGGCACTGAACTGGTTTGCTCGTAATATGGGAATATAATTTTATTTTCTCATAAATCATCAGATTGACCCTAATTAAAAATTGCGTATTTTGTATTTCCCGATATCACCACAATTATTAAGCAGCTGTCGAAGCTAGTGCCTTAAAGGATATTTCAGCAAACAGGTCTGACAAATTTTTCCACGACACTGAATGAAATACATCCAATCTTCTGTACAAATAAAGTTGGAGTGTGTGTATGTGTGACTTCAAAATAACGTCCTTTTTATAATCTCATATGCTGATTTAGTTTTCGTGATAGCTAATTAAATTATATGTACAATTTTGTTGGTCTGCTGTCCGGGGTGATCTCGAGAAAGGCAAAACCGAATTTGAAGGAGTTTTCACTGAAACGTAGAGCATTTTTGTGGGTGTAACAGGACATTCCCTCATATTTTTCATAATTAACAATATTTATTTGTTTTTTTTAGTGTACAAATAATACTTTTGTTCCGGTATTAATGAACGTGTATTCACATGACCTTCAAAACAATAAGTTAAGTCTACAATCTAGAAGGGTTGTTTCAAAACCCCCATCATGCTTTCTTAACCTTTGAAGCAAAACTTAAATGTGCATTCTTTTACGTTTTTGCAAATAGTTCGAACACGATGAGTAACTCTACCAAAAGTAATTAAACATTTTCGGTAACCCATAAAATTCGCTACTAAATGTATTTTAATAAATTCGAATTGCTGAATTAGACTTTGTGTACGTTTCTGTGGTTAGCCGGAAATGTGGAACAATGCATCTGTTTGCATCTACCCATAGCAAATATGGCGGTAGCAACAATTATTGTTGTAAACATACAAGAACAGGGGGACTGGGCGGGTGAGACGGAGTAGGACAGGCCAAAGGGCCGGATAGGTTAGGGTGGGGATACAGCATATACACAATTCATTTCTATTTCTTTCTAATATTTTAATGTGAATAAATGTCCTGGCAACGCAGGTTACTTCAGGAAGTTTAAAATATTAAGAAATATTCAGTAAACATATCTATTGGTTTCGGCAACGAAGTGTTCGGTTTATAATTAGATATATGAAAGTACATTGATAAAATTGCCAATGTGAGAAAAATACTTAATCGTAAATAATGTTGAAAAATTGGTATTCTTACTAGTAGAATGTAGTGTAATATAAATCATGTGTGATGTCTCTATGTATTAACTCATTTGCTTTAATGCTGATAATGTTTTTCCAAATACGACAATTTTGACACCCTGGATTTTTCTAGAACCTGCAAAGGAATTATTTTTGGATGTTTGTTTTGAAGAGGAACTATACCGATATTTTATGCTTCTATGCTCTGGTCCCATTTCAAAGCATACAATTCTACAAAAAGAATTTCAAATTTGTAATAAGTGTAGGTAAATCAGCGCTTTCATGGAGCAGTTTCGATCATCGATGCAAAGTTTATTATGTGTACTAGCATGCCATTTATCATTTTCAAGAAGGATTAAATATTTTAAATAATTATGATATACTATTGCATATTAATTTCTCACTAAGGCTCAACACCTGTGCTACGATTTCTGTGGTAAATCAGACCACCAGAACTAGACAAACCTATACGAAATATAAAATAAATTTCACCATAACATGGATTCGTCAGCTACAGTGAAGTTACATGTAAATACAAACGATCGGAATTCTTGAATGTCTAAATGGGGATTATCAGATCTCTTGGAATTACATTACAAGATGATGTGGAGATAGTGGTACACACGGAGCACGGAAAGGTACAACACAGCATCTGAAGGTTACTTGGCTAAGAACTAAGACACATTTAGCCAATTAAATTCTTGCTTTTGATTAAAAATGTATGTATTTTCATTTTATGATACAAAGAAGAAAAGAAACATCTTTAAATTCATAATATTATTGACGTTTAATATTAATGTGTAAGAGTAATAATAGAACGTCTTTAGACATCTATTCGAGTGTTAGAAATGCAAGTGAATATGATTGTTACCAATATTTAATCCGATATTGAACTTAATTAGGGAACAAGAAATGTCTATTGTGTTAACGTCATAGAATGAACCCCGCAAGGCGGATATTTTGAATTGTAAAATGTCAGCAAACATAAATTAAATGAGCATTAGAAACTGAAAATGGAGTTAATAGACTTGATTACGTAAGAGCATAACTGAGAACTGGAAGGAGTTAATAAACGAGAGCCTGACGCAAACGTTTCCTAGGATTTATGAAGACACATTTATCAACACAATCTTTCCCTCTTGGATGTGATAACGGGTGTCACCGACTTATGTTATTCGATTAGTTCATGTAGATGTACGTGTGGACATGTTTGAAAGGTTTTGTGATACAAAACAGTATAACTATAACAAATTTAGGACGTCGAATTTTATTCCTTTATTAATTCTATAGATCGTTCAATAAATTCCTCCAATGAACTTCAGTCATGGTTGCTAATGACCAAGAAGTTGAAAAGCAATCTAAAATAAATTTTAAAACAACAATTCAATCAATAATATCTATCTTTGAAATAATGTATTAATAAAACTGAATAGTTAAATACAAACTCTCATTAAACCTATTCTCTAAGATTAGATTTTGCGGTTGATAAATTTTTAGCTCATGCATTTATCACTATATACAAAATTACCGATAAATACAATTCATATAAAATTTTACTCTTTCACGGCGCACTTCACTTTTAATTATTTTTCTTCTATATTCATAACAAGTTATGATTTATACTCTGTTAATCCATCTAAAGTTTTTTAAAAATGATTTTGAGAAACGCTGGCGCTTTTATTTGTACACTGTACTTCCTAAATATCCAGATAAAATAAGAGTATGAGGTGTTTATAAGTAAACCTTCCTATAGTAGTAAAATTTAGTCGTGTATCGAATATGATACTTTTAATTCGGATTCTTGTACAGCAATTCAACCACATTGTATGATTTTCGAGATTAATGTTAGTTTTAAGAAATCATCCATGTACCGAAGGCTCCCAATGTCAACCTTCATTACTCAAATGAATGCGCTTCAATTTTTTAAATTAATTTTTTTAAATATATATTTAAAAAATGTAACCAAATAATCGGTTTTGTACATTTGAATAACGTTGTTTAAAAGTATGCGCTTCAATTTTTTAAATTAATTTTTGAAAATATATTTAAATAATATTACCAAATAATCGGTTTTGTATATTTGAATAACGTCGTTTAGAAGTATTTTGATAAAATGTTGCACAAATTATTGAATAAAAGAAAATTTCAGCAACCATCATAATAAAATCGCAAATAAATAATTTGCATTCCAACTCAATTATCGGTCATAAAACATAAACCGAGAAATGCAAGAAATAATTCATGTTATTTCAAGGGTGTGTTTTACAAATAGATTAGACGAGAAAAATACCTGTAGTTTAACATGCAAGCTCTTGCTATATATTGATTAAAATATAAGTTTTTATGCATCTTTCTGGAAAATACTCTTAACAATATGATGAATTTTCAAGGCAGCAGTGAGGTCATGGTGAGCAATGAGAGTCATGTAAAACTGAAGGGTACAAAACTTTCTGGCGAAATGTTCATTTCATTTTCACAGTTCTTTATTGTTAATATTATTTTGTTCATAATTGAAAACAATGTACTCTTAACGACTGTTTGTTTTTTTTTAAATCTGCATTAAAGCCACTTCCTGTACATCATTACTATTCCTCCGTGACGCACTCTGAGCGAGGTGCTGGGGAAAAACCCAACTCAGTGAAAAGACTTAGTTTGGTTACTTCTTAAATGGATAAGGAAATGTAGCGCTCGTAATGTGCAACAAATGTATCTTAGTTAATATATTCATTATTATTGAATATAATAGTAGGTAATTTGAGTAATTCGTATGTGCTGGGAATGCCAGTTAAAACAGAAGTATGTTTAGTGTAGGTTCATTTTGTTCAGTGTAAATTTGACCACTTTATATTACCTCTAAATGTTTCACAACCTTTTAAAAATAATTTATTAATTTTTTAATATTTTACTTACAATTATTTGTGCAGACATTAACGAACAACCAAATATTTAAGAAGAAGAATTAAAACAATTAACGTTTTCCAAAATAAAAATACATTAGAACTTAGGCAATTGGTCATACGCGGAACTTGGATAGGTCGTATAGCTGAGAGATTGAATAATGTGTAATGAGTTCGAAAATACGAAAGAGGAAGAAAAGTAAGTATTGAATAAAGCGCATAAGAATCATCGTAATATGAGCGTGTCATCATAATTACTGGCTAACAGGAATAATTCGTATACATTTGATTCAATAATGGAAAACATTGGGTGGTACTCGTTCAGGTGTCGGCTGATAAAGAAACTTTCCGTCGCAGCGGTAATATAATCGAATTCATAAACAAGAACTTCACAAGTATACTCGTATGTAATTGCAGTAACCATAGTAACGATAACAAATTTTAAAAAACAGTCTCTCACTATCACTGACCTTAAAACTGTTTTCAACTAATAAATACACGACATTTTAATTACACTTCACTCCACTTCACTACTTTTCACAAAACGTGCACTTCTCTTCCTACTTCTCTATTGAACTACACTTCACAACACGTCTCCACACTTCAATACAAATACTACTTTGAATATAATTATACAAGTATATTCACTAAAGCATTCAGTTTTTTCCCTAAAGCATTGAATTTAATAGTAATTCACAATACTAATAGTAACATACTAATAATACAATAAATGTTTTAATAAGCCTAACTTACTAATTAATAAAGTGTACGTATCTCATTAGTTAATTTACTTTTCAATCTTTGAACACCTAGAGAAAAGGGTTCCAAGGCTGTCGCAGGCAACTTATTCCAGTCCGTTATTGTTCTATTTGTAAAGAAAAAGTGTCCAACATCTGTTCTCTGTAACCCGGTCTTCCTATTTCTTCAGGAAGTAAGTTTACATGCTCTTCTCTGTACTCTATTCAAATATTCCTTTGTGATTTTCTTTAAGGGCCCCAACAAACTGCTCCGTATTCCATTAATGGACGAACTAGAGATAAGTAAGCTAATTCTCTCGTTTCCGCAGTACTAGTTTTTAGTATCCGCATAGTAAAATGCAAAGACCTCCAGGCTTTCCCTATGACAATCATCTGCAAATTGTCGTACTTTTGAGAGGTCCAATAACATTTCCTTGAGGGATCCCTGACGTTACCTTTGTGAGAATTGACAATTGTTGTCCAATTTGGATTTTGTTTCATATTGCGAAGAAGCTCATAGATCTACGTCACGACTCTGGTGTTAACACCTGTTGGCATTAATTTATGAACCATTTTATCGTGTGGGACAACATCAAATGCCTTCGCAAAATCTTTCATTACGGCATCCACCCTCCCACTATCATAAACTTCATCTGCTATATATCCTGAAACAATGATACTATTTTTTAAGAGAGCAACCATTCCTAAACCCATGCTGTCCCTGAAATAGCCATTCTTTTTGTTTTCATTCTTGTCTCTTATATAGCTGTTCATCAAATGTTCCATTAGCTTACATACAACTGAATTAAGACTTACCGGTCTGTAATTGCCTAAAACAGTTCTGTCACAGCTCATAAAAATCGAAAGAACAGTAGCTAGATTCCAATCGTCGGGCACACTTGAATTGTTGATTGATGTATAAAATAATCTAGTTAGATAAGGTAAAATTGCCTCTCCACCGAGTTTAATTATGTCAGTTGAAATGGCATCTGGACCGCGCAACTTTCCGTTTTTCATAGATTTAATTCCTTTTCGCCAAGTATCTAGATCTGCTGTTATATTCCATAACAGCAGATACAGCTATAGCAATAACCATGTATACACGTGTCAAGATCTTGGTAAATATAAAACATATGTATATTAATGGATATGCAGTATTCTGTCGTAACTGGTCTACAACTCTTCTATGCGATGCAATCGCATGGGATCAGCTAGTTAATTTTGATTTTACGATACGGTATGAGTGAATTTTAGTTTCGCAGTATCATAGCGGAAGACGCAAAGATTATTTATAGTTATTTCGAAAGAAAGGTAAGCGCAAAGAAGAACAACAAAACTCCTCTGGAGAGCAGGTGCTTCAGCCACGCCCTAAAAGAACACAAAGCTGGAGAAAAAACGGCTCACTTGCAGCAGAGCGCCGTTTTCCTCGCAGAGAAGGCCCGAGCGAGGTGGGGAGCTGAGTTAGCAGTGGAGGTGGTGGTGGTAGCAACGGCAAGGGCAGAGGAAGGGGTGATGGCAGCGCATTAGTGGCGGCCGTGGACGTAACTAGAAATGCGGTGCTTTGGCGAAAGTCTGAGGTTGCGCCTGTGGTTGCGGGTCGGGCGCCTGGAAGTGGTGCACAGTGCTCTGAGATTGTTCTAGAAGTGCCCCGGACGTTTAAATTCCACTTGGGTTGTCAGTATAATCCTGAGATGTATGTATTTTGTGTTTTTTTGGTCCAAATCAAATATTAAAATAGATATTTAATGTATAAGAGCTTTGTATTATTGTTTTCTGTTTCGTTAAATTAAACATTTCAAGAAAGTTGAGATCGCAATGGCGTGCAAACCACAGAGTGAATTATTTACAGAAAGAGCTAAATGCACGTGCCTACGTACTCATTGTTGATCAAAATGCCTCATTCAGTGGAATATATTGGCTAAAATTTCACACACAGAATTATTTAATAGTTTTTCATTCCTCCAACACAAATTTTCGCCTTTTTATAAAATGTCGACGTCATTTCATAACTTCACGACTTGTTAATTTTATACTAATTTGTAAGCTCGTTTGTCATATTTCTATTTCAAATGCGCAAATACGAATATTTATTATCGATATCTTCGGATCAAATGTAGTTATTATAAATTTCATCTTAAACAAGGTAGAGGATTTAAAAAATATTTCATTGATCTCTTATAAATGCTGACTTTTATAATCTACTAATCCTCAGTTGACGATTCATAAACAACTAATGCGCACTAGTTGGTTTCTAACTCACTATTTGAATTTATTGTTCGTAAATTCTTGAAAACATCGTAGGTTATTTAGTGTTTAACGTAAATATGAAAATCTTCCGATTCAACCAACATCGGTGTGCTTGGTACACTGCTCCCCCACTGCGCGATGCTCTTCGGGGCGGCAGGATGAGGAACGAGGGGCGGGGGAGGCTCCGCAACGCTAACGATGCGGGGGAGGTCGGCCGCGTTCGCAAAAAGGCGCTCTGACAGACGCGCCGTCGGAGGCCTGGGTGACGTCCGACGGAGGGGCGGCGAGGCCCTGGAAAAACCTTGAGGGCTTGCGCAATGGACGCTTTCGCCCACAGCCCTCAGCCACTTGCGAGCCTCAGAACCAGCGTTGTCGCTGTCTCTGCAGCGACTCTGACAGTGTGGGCCTAGGGTTCGAGTCCCCACACTGACACTAGCTAATTATCTGGGTCAAATTCAGCCACTGTATGGAGGAAAATTCGAATATCCCTCTATTCTTTTTTTTTTTAAATTTATTCATTCTTGCTTGACCAGCGGCCCTCAGCAACCGTGCACGACTAATTCAGTAGTTGATTATTCTATACAGCAAGTTTACATGATTTTTTTTTATCGTGGTTATTTCATTTCAGAAGCACTTTATATTCGGAAAGACTAATCGTGTCCAGTCTGCTTAAGGAGGGTCAAAAAATTCTCAGGGTAATTTCCTTTTCAAACCTTTGGTATGATGGTTCTGTTTATCGATTTTGAAATGTGTAGTTGAAGGTATTCGAGAAATTTTGTCATAGAAGTTTGCGGACTGATGAGAGACGTTTACAGTGATAGAGGTGATACCGAGTTCTTCGTGGAGTTAGGGATAAACCAGGGTGCTTTTATGATCTGTCGTAGGTATTTATTTTGGAACGTTTGTATTTTGTGAATATTGGTTTTCGATAGGGCCAGACTCGAGATGCATAACATAAGATAGGTCGTATCATTGTTTGGTAGAGATGAATGGATGTGTATTGAAGTGTGGATGATTTCTTAAGTAAGGGATGTAACTAATGTGTTATTTTAGTTTATCGGGGGTTCTTTGTTCAATACTAGGTAAATGCTGGAGCAGAATCTAAACAAAAAGGCCACGAACCTCCCGCGATCTTCCTTTTCTCGTCCGTTCTCCTCCTCTGACCTTATACGCACACACATACAGAAGCACATGCACTACACTACAACACATGCCGGGAAACCAATTGGGAGTTTAGAACTTGGTCGGGTAGAACCTCGCAGGCCCTGAATGAAATAAATCCCAAGATGGCGTATACGTCGGCGCCGGTTCTCACGTTTTAACTGTGGAAGAACACAGCCACATCCTGCGATAAAAACATGCATCACACCTACGGGACTAATGACCTAAGTAGTTGCCACGCCCGGAATCAATAAAGACAGAGTCATTTCGTACCTTCTTTAGCCTCTTATACAAATGCAGGGAGAACTGTGGTGTAGCGATCGCAGCTCACTCGCCCCGAGCACTCCTCCGTCCGTAGCATATCAATTCTCGTGCAACTGTCTGCCTTCTGACAAACACAGGTGACCCCAGGCGTCCCAGCACTTCCATCAGCCTTGTACACAATAATTGCTGGATCAACCTAGCGTGAAGTCTCGCGTGTTCTACCTGAGTATCGGCCGCTTGCAGAAGATAGTATGTATCAACACACCGTTTCTCCATAACCCCAAACGCAAATGCGGAACGAACCGTCGCCTTAGTAGGTTCAGAACATTCGACTAGTTCAGCGTATTATCTCCGCCCTTCACCAGTGCTATACACAAGAAGGGCAATCCGTCACACCCCCTGTTAGTCCATATTCAAATTACATACTTTGCATAAAAGGGCTGCTGCCACTCAGTGGGTCGAGATGTCGACTCCAAGCCTCCATAACCTCAAGACCTAAAGTATCAGAAGCACATATCACTACAACTCATCCAAACCCCTCGGGGAATTGCGATGTAACAACGCTGGTGCACGGAGCATCGCTGTAACTCCATTACCTCACCGACAAAATAAAAACGCGCGGGCGTCCCTTAACGAACGGCCTAGTGCATGCGCGCTGGCTACATGCGCGCTGGCTATTCATCTCTAGGTCATATTAATCAGATCAGATTAAGACATATAAACCCGAGCATAGCAGAATTCCCTCAATGACAAGTGCGATTGCTCTAAGAAACGCTTTCCTTGTGATTAGATCTCCGGAGAAGTATGTAAGTTTTGAATCACTTCGAAGAGTGCGTTTTCAAATAATTATCAGCCTAATAAAAGTCTGATAATTGCTTGTAAGTATAAAGATTTAAATCTCCATTGTTACGTGTATTGTGTTGCATGGTGCATGCAGCCTCCCTGAGATTTCCATTGTTATTCTTGCCTCTAACTACATCAATTCTCCCACTTAATTTCTCATTTTATCATCTACTAATATTTATGGTTGAAACTGATGTAGTACGTGGAATTTTTAAAATAAAAAAAATGCACCCAATGCGAGCTAAGAAGTGTTATTTTAATAACGACGAACGTTATTGATATCAAATTTGCTGTGTACTCGTAAGTAACTAAGATCCAATTACACGATTCCTTTCGACGAAGGATTTCGGAGTTTAAACGATTGCGCATGAGAAGTGTCGATTCTGGCGCTGCAAAAGGCTCACTGGGCATATGCTGGTTCGTTGAAATACTGGTACGTTGAGATTTCGAGGGCGTAATGCAACACAAAAGCCGATTTGGTTATTGACTAAGGTCCGACGCGAACATAGCAGTAAAACGCGAAATGCGAACGAACTGCAACACACAAACCTTCGGCTAAGCCGAAAAAAACTGAGCGTTAAACGGATGGATAATGTCTTTTTTATTTCTTTTCATCTCTTTTAACTTCTACATTTTGAGGGAATTTGAAGGGATAATATAACATTGATTTACTAAGCCATCCTCAGACAAATGCCGGTCTCACTAATCTCTTCACTATATTTAAAATTTTATAATTGTACCTTTACTATTGGAAGTTTGTATTTATTATTTAGAAGTGGAGAGAGGGTGTTTGTGAGAAGAGGGAGCATATTTTTACTTTCTCGCGCTTAAGAAGGAACTTCTTAAGAGAAGGTTATGTAACGCTGCGCGAAAAAACGGTGAATTTTCCGCAGAAAAAACTCTTATTACAGGGCCCTGCTACCGAAAAAAACGGATAAATTCAGTTGCTAAATTTAGGGGGGAAATTCTCTAACACGTGGTGTAGCCAGACACCAAGGTTTGTGGGTCCTTGATACCGAAAAGTCTATTTATGGTCTAAGTCTAAGATGGACAGACAGACAGCAAAACGTCTGTCTATCCATCCGTCCGTCTGAGTGTCCGTCTGTGAACAACGTTAGGGGCTAAACATTTCAGGCGATTTTCTCCAAAATTGATGTTCCTTGAACGATATGGCTGATGTTCCCTGGGAATGGAAATCGATATTTTAATTTTGAGGGTAGTTTAATGAAGCCCTTCAGACATTCTCCAACTTTTCAAAACATGGCGCAATCGATTTTGATTAAAGTTTATTAGTGGGTAGAATAAAGGACGTTTAAGATGATGGCGTAGATCTGAAGTTCGTTAAAAACTCAGATTTTTCGAAAACTGAAAAAATTCAAAATGTTTTTCGGCGTCTTCCTACAATTAAAATATTAGCGATAGAGATGTTTCCCTTAATAAAATCTATTCCTTGAAGACAGATTTTGAAATAAGGTCGTGTGTAATTTTTCGAAAATTTGAGTATTTTTCGCGTACTATTGCGTGAAATAAAAGCAATTTTTATTTTTTGTTTAAACATTTTTTTCCAAAAATCGGCGCCATTGTTTTTTATTTTGTTGCTGGATAGTCTGAAGAACATTTAAGAAAATGGTGCAGGTCTTATGTTAGTTAAAAACCGTAATTTTTCGAAAATTGAAGAAATTCAAATTGTTTTCGGCGTCTTCCTATTACTACAATTACGAAATAACTGTTTTTTAATGAAATGTATTGTAAATGTAATTAGTCGCCTGCTCTGAAAATCCTTCACTTTTTAATCTTAATTTTAGAGGTGTTTCGAGGCAATTGGATGCTACGTAAGTTAAGATGTGTATATTATTTCATATTCAATATTCTTTATTCGTTTATTACATTGGAACGTTTGTTATACGTTTACAAACAATTTTTTAGAAATTATTTAAAACCTATTTGAAATAAATATGAAGTAAAGATTGCTAGCCATGAAGGCAAAATCTACGGCGTGAACCCGAACTGCGGACCTCTCAATTTATTTTTAATTGACTAATGGGTGAATAATTATTGAAATAAGCGGTGATATTAGTTTAAGATTGTATATTATATTCACTACAACAAGCATGAGAGCAAGCTAATTGTTTAGTGAATGACCAGTGCGTGTTCAATTGTGGGTATCGACGATGGTGCCTGAGAGACTAGCCTCCGGCCAAGCAAGTTCCATACATGTTCAATCGACGTCGTATCAGATGTGCGTGGATGCTAAGGGGCCGTTTACATTGTAAGCGCTGTTAATAGATTATTGGTTTTACAATAGGTAGGACATGAGTTCGGACATTACCTCGGTATCGTGGCAGGACAATGTCGAAGGGAAGATGTCACAGTAAGCCCTCAACAGATCTTTGAGTTCTGATAATCAATCAATGAGTTTCTGAAGAAATGAAAATTATATTTAATGTCTCCATAAATCATGACACTAGCTATTAAACCAATACTAAGGGTGTGAGGCAGCAAAAGCTTCAATGCAAAACCTATTTAGAGCCATTTTAAAAATTCTATGAAAAAATTTATGTTAAAAATATACAATAAAAACGAATGAAATCTACTCATAAGATACATGGATGGTTCCGTAAGTTTCGTACCTGACCAATATATCGCTCCTCTATGACAAAACTTGAACTGTTTATAGTCTCATCTTCAATTGTTGTATTTCTGCAGCCTTCATCTCACTCAGTTTTGTTTAGAGAAGTATGTTGAAGTACAAGAAGTGAGTTGGATGCTGTGCGTGATATATCATGGTGTTTAGCTTCTTAACGACACTACAGCTGTGCTCCATATTTAGATTTCAAGGAATGTTGTGAAGGAATTCAAGGCGTTGGACCATTTACACTACAGTTCAGATTGGGCACCCAGCGACGTCTACCACTTATCAAAACTGAAAACAAAACTTCGGATTCAATCGAGTGTGAGGTGAAAGGCGCAGTTTTGACCACTTTGCTGACAAAAAGTCGGAGTATTTTTTCAAAGGCCTAGAAATATTAATATTCAGATGTAAAATGTTGGAGTGAAGGATGATTCACTTGAAAGATTAGGTTTTTCTATCAACATTAGAAATTAGTGACCAGACTCTTATGTGACCTATAACTTTCTATAGGTAACGTCGAAGCGGAGTCAGATCAGTACTTTGCGACTACAACTGACAGGCAAGTCATTTCACAAGAGACTATGTGAAACACTGCTGGCAGAATTCCTGTGACCAGTCACAGAAATACATTTTGGCGCAAAACATTAAATGTTGCGAATATTCATGTGGTATCATTTATGAATGGGCAATCCATAATTATCTTGCCTTTAAGTCAACTGATCAGTAGCTCCATGCACTTCTTACTCAGTATTCACAATAATGTACCCATGCCACATCCTACCGTCACCAGCTAGACTAATTATAAAACCACCCAGTAGTTACACAGTATTCAAAATCCGTGAGTTCTGTCTTTTCTATGTTGAATTGAAAACTATTCTTTTTTTCGCTTTCTTCTAAATCTTTTACAGTGAGCCTCACTCAAGCTCGGCTAACTGCCGCTGCTGAGCAACAAGTAAATCTGTCACGCCAGTACAGTCATTTTGCGTTGGCATTGCCACTCAACTAGTAAAGTTTGTTTAAAATTATCTTTCCTTCGAGGTCTTGCAGTTTTCACAAACAGCAATATGCACTACATAGCAACGGTGGCCACGACCTGCTAGCAAGCCACATGCGACTCATCTAGCGCTCTTGTAAGGTTCTTACAAAATTCTGAGGCTAAACTTTAAATTATGTAACTCTAAACAAAGAGAATTATTATAGTTAAAAATAAATTGCTAAAAACCCCTAATTTATTCTGATCAACTGGAAGACTTATTGGGGTGTATCCCATTAGAGTGAAATAACCCAATAGGTCTTCCAGGTTTTGATGTTCTTTGGATTTTTACACTTATTCTAACAACGTTTTGCAAAACCTAGCGTTTTACCTACTCAGATTCAGTTCAGTCAGCAGTTACACGGACATTTTTTAATGCCCGTACACACAGAGTGCAATGTGTGTACACAATTTAAAATTCATCAAACATCAAAATTTCAATTCATTTTGGAATAATCAGTTAGTGAGAGTCGTTGTATTCGACCATTAATTTAGTCAACTGATACTCATGAGAGTCCTATGCTATGACGAATTCCGGAAATGTTTCCCAAGATTTTGGGGTGTTTCTGAATTCAGAATTTTTTGCCAGCTAGAGAAAAGTTGGCTTCACTGAAAAATTCGCATAAAACCTAAAAAGTTCGACTTTTTCAAGTTTTTCAGATTAATATCTCAGAATTTGCGCGTTTTGTAAACAAAATAGTTTCAGAATTAAAAAAGATAAAATTTCCAAAAATATAATAACTAAGCTTTAATTTTTTGACAAAAAGTTCAGGCTCTAGCGCACTGAAAGAGAGTGACGTTAGGGCCCTCTTGCCAAAACGGAAGAATATATTCTCAACCCTTTTTCTTTCGCTTCGGCGTTCTAGCTTCCTTATTCATGTTCGAAAACAATTATTTTGAAAAAAAATAGATTGCGTAATTGAATGATTATGTAAAAGATATTGCGTAATTTATGATTTGAAATGCAAACATTTATTCTCTTTCTCAGAAATTATTCAGTATTTCCTCGCGATTAAAAATATTAATTCTTAATAATTAATTCATTATTAATTATAAATTTAATGCATTTTTAAAAACTTAAAATATTAATTTAGGTATACTAAAAGCAGATGTAGGTATTACATACATAATGTAAAATTAATCGTAAAAATAATTCAGCAAGGTCATTAAATAGAAATATTCAAAGAAGATTGTCAGTTGAAGAAACCTCCAGTCATTTTCAATGTCTTCTACATATCCTCTGTAGGCTCAATTACTGCACCCCAAAATATAGATTCAGAATCTCTCATTCAGCACAGTCATATTTAGGCGATGGTAACATTTTCTAACAGAATAATGTGTCAACGCATCATAAAGGGAAGATCAAAACCTTTAGGATGGTTGTCAAAACTAAAGAAAGAGGGGTATTTCGGTGAGCATTTTTTTCTGTCACATCAACATTTTTACAGTTGTTAGATGTAGGTGTCAAGATTTTAGTCGGTGAAATATTGTGTTTCTGATATCCTCATTGATTCAGAGTTGGTAGTTCTGGTTAATGTAAGAATTTTCTTAACAATGCCATAATTTGCCGGATGCCTAACAGTTCTATACGGCTAGAAAGAGGTAACAAGTAGGTTGATGATGATCTCCCTAGTACAGTAATTATCATCGTAGTTGCATTTAGAACAGTACCAATTTTATTTATATGTAGTCTAATGAGCCAGATTGTATAGTAATAATCTGAAGAGTGCTAAAGCTTGACTAAGGTGTCCAGATGGTTTTTAATGAAAGTTTCCTGTCAAGAAGAAGTAGGAGATACTTAGGAAACGTCTGATATGGATTTGTTCTATTAACCCTTAACTAATTACAATAATTTAACCTTACAATAAATTCGAATCTTCCTATTTCTAAGTCTTGAAGTGCTACAATCTTGAGATTTCACGTAAATTCCTTTCAGTGCAGCAACAACCTGGAATCGAGTTGGCTGTGTTCTAGCTCGAGTTAAAATTCCCATTTTTTTCGGGAACATTGTGGACCTATTCAAAACAAAGGCGAAGCGGAAGAGTTTTCCTTGCCCAAGGGAAGAAAAACAACACTTGCTTGTGATAAATTAACGAACCAATATGCAAATAGGTCTGCAAAAATGCGAAACAAGTGTTATTTCGAATGAAATTAAGAACATCAGTAAACTTGTATTACATCAATGACATGACACAATGTTACTACAATACATTTTTGTTATTTCTTACTTTGTTACTTCCCTTCCTGCTGATTTGGTCTGCAATTTTCAATACCCCATAGAATTTTAATCAAAGGCATTTAAAGTATAAACCATCTGGATAAATACAGACAATATTTTAATTTCACAAAAATTAGATTCAATATTGTTATAGCTCAGTGTGTGTTCAGGTCTTGACTACTTTACTTTAGCAATTGTCCATGACCATTGGGTGTAGCAGATAAAATCCTTTTTGATAATATTTCAATTCGAAAAATGTTATTTTCGAAACATGTTCTGTTGTTCATCGATGATGGACATTGATGTTGTTTGTTCTTATCAACTAACCTCATGCTCATCACTTGGAATTTTTATTTTTCGTATTTCTTTCTTCTTTGGGCGAAAACAAATCTTTGCTATTCCTCACTGAAACAAACTGGCAGGAAACAATATTTAGGATATTTTTCATTCGTACATAAAAACTAGTATTGTTATTTGTTATATTCGAAACCATAGTTCACAGCACATTTCAGAAAGTATTTGATGGAATGGCAAAAAATTGAATTAATGAACTATGATTTCATGAAGTTAATGATCAAAATTACGTTGATATTTTGGCTGAGATTACAAATGTTGATTTCACTACTACATTTCTTTGCCAAATGTCATTTTAATTGTGTCACATTGTCAAAACAAAATTAAGTAGGTAGGAAAAAATACAAAAGTAAATTTAATGTTATTATTCTCAAATGTTTTGCAGTTATTTAAATGCAATCTGCCAATAATGCATTGATGTAAATCGTCGGCCATTCTTTATGCATTTTTTAATTAAAATAATTTCAATATAATTTTCCAACTAAAACTGCCATCACCGTGGTGCGTTCAGTTCATGGAATTTGACATTCTAGTTTCGGTTCTCTCTGTTTACATCCAGAGGCGGGAATACGTCGTGTAACGTTAACCCCGAGCTTTGCAAGTCACGGCCCTCCGCTTGGGAATGCGCGAAATAGAGTGACACAGAGCGGCCATTTTGGATTAAGCGAGAAGCGCTGGCGCGACGGGGCGGGGCGCGCGGCCCAGACGTCGCTTCGAG
>BOPP01000009.1:1397782-1410265 GCA_017312745.1 Gryllus bimaculatus | reverse complement strand
GCCCCCGCCCCCGCCCCCCACGTCCGACTCCGCCCCGGGCGCGCCGCGACGTGCCGGGATGCGCGCTCGCCACCTCCGTGAGGGCATGCATTTTCCACGACTTTCAACGATATCAATAAACCCTGTATAATTGAAGGCCCCGGAGCACGCGGAAGATCCTGCCTGGTGGCCGTCTGGGCAGACTCACTGAGCGCCCAGCACCAGCCCCCCTCGACCCGTCTCGGCCCTGGCCCCTCGACTTCGAAAAAGCAGACGCCCGCCCGACGGCGAAGGGGGGTGCGACCATGGGAGCTGCCGTTGCCATAGTGACCTCCGCCTTTGTGCTCGCGTCTGGACCCACGCGATCATAATAATGGCTATACGATTGTGTTGCGGGCCGCACTCCGCACCCTCAAGCATCGGCCCCCTGCACCACGGCGCGAACCCCCCCAGGGTACCATCTGCCGCGCCTCCTGCGACCGGCCGCAGAGGCTCGCTGACGCTGCTAGTCCTGCCATCTAGCGCTGCGCCGACCAACTGCCACGAGGAACATATGTTTTTGGCCTGAAAACGTACCGCGTTGGCTGGCGATTTTCGCTTTATCTACGGCGTTTAGGCGTTTTTCTATTACGAGATCTTAACAAACTAAGCCTCGTGAACGAAAAGAAAGGTTTTTAAACCGTGCTTTTTCTTTAGGAAAGGCGTTTAAACGTACCGAACGAAGAAGAAACGAGACTCGTGCTGACACCTGACGGCGACGCCATGAACTGCGCCGTCCAGCCACGCATCTCGAAAGAGACGCTTGGGCCCGCGCCGGGGGCTGTGATCAGCGCAGAGCGGTAAGTTGAAACTTTATTTCATATTTGTTTTTGGTTAGTAGGCATTTAAAATGTGCGTGATTATAAAAGAAAATATTTTGTTATTTTCTGACGCTTTTGCGGCCGTTGTCACGGACCGCTTGCTGCATGTTAGGTATAATTTATTAGTGGTAAATTTGTGAAAATGCTTGTGCTTAGTGTTTGCTTGATTACTATTAGGGGTTCAATAAAATATTTAAAGGGCACTTCTTTTTCATCTTGTTGACAGTATGTGTAACTTACCATTTAACATTGTCGTTTTATGAATCTTCATTTCACAAATGTTCTCGATATGAATATTTCCCAACTTTTTTTTCGAAAAAGTATATTGTAAGTTTCTTAAATCAATTGCATAATGCTTAGGTAGGATGAAATCCAACATAATATACTATAAAAATGTTGATTACTGTTTCATGGTATTTATAGTTTTATTTTGTTTTTTCCTTCTGAAAACAAAATTAATATGCTCTATCTCACCGGTGGATTCTCTAATCGTGTTCAACATGCATGCATTTAAGTTAATGCACCCAGAAGTTACCATTACAAGGTGTATCTGCCACAGGAGATTTCGATTCCCAGCTGGACACTCAAGCTCTCTCCCCTTGCCGCGTTAAGTGCCAAATCGTTCCTTTGAGATCTAGCCCATTCATGCCCCGGCAGCTGACGTCAGAACACACGAATGCAGGGGCTCACAAACCATAATCTACGTCCAAGGAGTTTTAAATGTTCTCCACGGTAGTTGGTAACGTAAATAAAACGACATTATTTCAATATTCTATAATTTCGTTTCTTTTCTGCGTTATTTCAAAAAGATTTTAGTGCTGAAGTATATATGTATTTAACAATTGAAATGTTCATTTTATCATTGGTAGTAATCAAGAAAGACATTTAAATGTTCGTGAAAGAGTAATCAATAAAGAATTTATTTTGTCTGAGCAATATTTTACAAAAATAACAAAAATTTCGTATACTTTTAAGGGGAGTGGTGTTTATGACAAGAGTTCTTAGTTTTTCAGTAGTCGTGTGAACCAAATTATGAATTTATTTAAATTATTTTATGTTCAGTCTTATAAGCTTAAAATTTAGCATTTATATAAATATATTATGTCTGCTCTGAGGGAACTAGAACTTTTGAGGGAAATAGAAAATATAATTGATTACCCGACAACGCCGAGAAAAACATTATAAGCAAGTGACATTTCTCGTAATAGCGTAAAACATTACTTTCTGTTTATAAGTGTCATAAAATAAATTTAATACTTTAAGTCGTACTAATAGTTCCCGTCGGACGCAAAAAACATGGAATCGTGACAATCACATTAGAGATTGAACGTGTATGAGATGTACCTATAAATTTAAAATATTGCTTTTGCGATTCGTGTTTCCATCTGGAATGTTGGTTAACCACAGGCATCCATATGAAATCTTGATATTGATTAGTTACGTTTGGCATTGTTCCATCCGAGAGGAGTGTTTCCTGCCGTTTATAACTCGGTGCCGTTCCAGTCACAATTGGCGACATATCTCCCCGCGTGTAAGGGCCCTATAAAACAATATCGCCGCGGCGGCAGCCATAATCCGCGGGGCGGCGCAGCGTGGATTGCGGTCTGGCTGCAGCCACTGACGCCATCTTGCGGTGTGTTCGACAGGATGCGGTCGCCATGGACACGACGGGCGGCTTCCCCTTCGCGCTGGAGGCGTCGAGCGTGGAGCCTGGGGGCGGCGGCGGCGGCGGCGGGAGCGGCGGGCGGGGGCGCGGTCTCGCCGCCAGGTGCCCGGCCGCCCGCCACCCCGTGAGTGCCGTCGGCGGGCGCGGCTTGTAATTATGTCGTCCCCGCACCCGCAGGCCGCACCGGGGCCCGGGCCACGCGGCGGCGGTGCGGCGGCGGCGGCCGGCCGGCGGCGGCGGCGGCCGCGCGGCCACCACCAGTCGCCTGCTGGCCACCCGACGTCGCAGCACCCACCCCCGCCGCCACCCCACCTGCCCCCGTCGCACGCGCCCCGCCCCCGGCGGCCCACGCGCCACCTGCTGGGCGGACACCCGCCCCCGCCACCCCCACAGTCGCAGCAGCCCGCCGACGAGAACCGCCCCGACTCCGCGGGACCCCTCGCCAACAGCCAGCAGACGCACAGGTACCCCCCAACGGCCCTCAGACGCCCCCAGAGGCCTCCAGAGGCCTGCGGGCGCCGGGCCGCTTCCACCCGTTGGCTCAGCATTTGCCCTCCACTCGTCTTCTTTGCCCAGAGGCTCTGCCACCGGCCTTCTCCCTTGCAAAAACGTAGGCGACCGAGGCCGGAATCTCTAAAGACGTGGCTGACCGGATACTGCGACCTTTCTCGGGGCTCCAAAAGCTTTTCGCCCTGAGGAAAGTCGCCGTACGACGGCCGAAACCTTGGTAACTGTACATTGGACGCAGAGTCTCCCGGACAGTAAAGTATCTACTCGTTTGGGATATTTCAGAGGCTCTGACCATCGGCCTCAATTATATACTTCATTCACAGTGTTTCTGCTCTCCGTATTTCATTTTTAAATTCAGGTTTTCCTTAAAATTGCATTCAGTAGTTGATCCCAAGAGAGACCGGCGGGAGGAGGGTCCTGATGCATTATTTTATTTATTACAAAATACATTGTTCGAACATTATGTATTAGAAGAAATAATTTACAAATTTATTACAAATGAAGCTTTTCTTCCAAAAATAAAAATAATATTCTCCTCTATATGTCACATTCTTGAGCAGTTTCAGGATACGCGCCTTCAGTCACAACTTCCTTGCATTATTTTTAAATCAATATTCCTAATTACATATAATTTATTTCAAGAGATTACGAATGCTAAGGATTGAGATTTTATACCTTTTTTAAATCAATGTTTTTCTTAGAAACTTTGAACGATTTCTCTTTCTTATTCTTTATTAAATATTATATCCAGTAAAAATATTGCATAAATGTTTCCCTTTTGAAAAACAATTTTTCACGCAGATATGAACGACAGATCATTTACATTTCTTCAAGTGAGTGTAACAAAATCCTCCATCTAAAGATATTAGATTTTACTTTCTCACGCATAAGACACAAATGCTGTATACGGGATTGATGCATCCGGAAAGTTCTATTATAAATTTTAAGTAAATAATACAAAAATAAATGAACGTTATCTTAATACTAATTTATTCGTAAGTAACCGTCACATACAAGAATCCTGTATGGAGCATTTGAGTCTTCCTCGGCCGAAGTCTTCCTTTCGGCTAAACTATTATCGAAGAAAATACTTGCTTATCTGCTCAAATAAATGAGCGCGTTTGTCTGACTGATGGACTCGCGAAGTTCCTCATTTAATTAGCAGAAAAGATCGAACGGAAGATCGCCGCTTCAGTGGAAAAATACGTTACAAAAACAAATCGATTTCTAAAAAACGATTCGCTTAAATACGAATATATAAAATACACATAAATTAAATCGTCTTTTTAAGTACATTACGATACACTGAAATTTAGCATAGGATTCTATTTTTAAAAAAATAGAGTTGATCCTATATCTTCGTACTAAAAAGTAGAACAAAGGCGAAGAATGCTGTAATCAAGTAGTTCCTGTTTATAAAATTGACTGTGGAAACGACATCTTCCTATCTTGCATGGTAGAGGAAATGGACGAGGTTTGATCACTTAGTTCTACACTTTATAACAACGGGCAATAAATCAGGTGTTAGAACCTTTTCAAAGAATAAGTCTTGGTAGCTTAATAGTTAGAGCAACTCGGACTAAACCAGGAGACCCAGGTTTGAATCCCGGTCAGAGTGACAATTCATTGAACTAATTTAATTGTCAATTTTTTGCAATTTTC
Source organism: Gryllus bimaculatus (assembly GCA_017312745.1). Taxonomy (NCBI): domain Eukaryota; kingdom Metazoa; phylum Arthropoda; class Insecta; order Orthoptera; family Gryllidae; genus Gryllus; species Gryllus bimaculatus. The sequence continues at coordinate 1,405,588 of BOPP01000009.1, read as the reverse complement.
GAAAATACGGAGAAAACTCCGAAAATGGAACTAGCACTATATTTTATAGTCTCTTTATACATATGAGGAGAAAATTTACAAAAAAATGTGAGCTGTTTTTGTGAAAAAAAATGTTCTAAAAATATATAATTACCTGCATTAAAACTGCTTGCATTTCGCGCAAAATTGCACGAAAACTACCCATATTTTAGAAAAATTGAAAATTATTTTAATTGAATTCTTTGAACAAATTTAATTATTAAAATACATTTGTCTGCGGAACATGTTCCGAGCGTAAACGTGTACAGAAAAATGACAGGAAGGTGAAAATTAGTATACAAAATGTTAACATTTCAAAACTACAAAATGGAGCAAAGCAAGTTCTAAAAACAGCTCATTAAAAAAGATCATGTACTACATTTTTTTAAACTAGTAGTTTTGGGGACATTTCTGTTTGAAGTTAATGAAATAAATACAGGTATCCCACGAACTAAGGGTCACAAGAAAAAACCTCGGAGAACAGGAATGTATCAAAAAGATATGAAAAATAATGTTATTTTAATTATAGTTTTATGTTGAAAAACCTAATATTAATTCCATTTTTAAAACTATTTTCTACAATTTGTATCCTAATATATTGATTTATTTTCTTTCAAGCAATCCGAACACAATTGAAATTAGCTCATTTAGGTTTTCTCTCTTAAATTTAAATGTAATATGAAAGAAAAATTGAAAAAATTGAGTACCATAATTTTGTACGAACTTTAATACAATAATGGAATACTCCCACCGAACCAGCATTGATATACAATGTACCGATGTATATTTGTCAAGTTATTCCGAGAATTTGATTGTTGAACGGCGACATGGATGGGAGATATATAAGATAAGGAGGCTCTATTTACTTAACGTTAGTGATACGTCTTCGTACAATAAAATGGTATATTCAATTTTACTTCAGTCGGAAAGAATATATATGTATATGTAACTCCTTCGGGTTTTAAAAAGAGCTGAGGCGCAAAAAGGCCATCAAAAGTTGGTTTAAAAAAATACTTTCTATATTTAAGGGGGCGTGTCATTTTGCTGGAAACCGTTGCGAACGTTCACTTCATGTTCTTATGGAAGTCAGCAATGGCAGCCAATGGCAGCTTTCCGGATAGATCAAGTGAAGCTCTTATAAATCTTAAATTTCTGCCCAATTAGTGAATATTTAATAACATTTTTACTGCTTACTATCAATTTATTTTGTACTAACACTACCCGTCCGCTTGGTTAGAGTTAGCTTATTGAATAAAGATCTAACCAATCAAAAGAGTATGGTGTTGAATGTATACTTTCATGGAGGAAAATGTTCATAACTTCGAAAACTTGCTCGAAAGATATAGCCCGAAAACACACTATATTTTTTAGAATGTATTTCTTGATATCTAGAGGATAGAAAGTAAATAGTATCTGCATATCTAGTGGATATCAAGTGGACCTCATTTATTTATTTCCGTCCTTATTTCTTGTTAATTATATCGAAATCTCATTCAACATAAAAATAAGTTCTGGAAATTGTACCACATCCTCCCACAATTAATATATGGGTGGATGACGAATTGCATAACCTGCGAAGAAAGCAACCGAGTTGCATACCCAATTCATATTTGATTGATTTTTCAATGTATTTTCTTATCTATGAAGATGGATTTTTTGCTGCAAAATTTCATAAAACAAGACTCAGCAAAGGGACTATTCAGCTTTTGGGAACGAGTAATTTCAATCAAAGAAGATACGAAGGGGGTTGCTAGGCAACCTCCCTCAAACAAAAATTGAAGGAACGCGGATTATTGATGAGAGGAATGTTAATTTCATTATCTTTGTCTGCCAGATTACGGAGGATGTTGAAAGGGAGTCGATTGCGTATACAATGTTCTGTTAGTTACGAGTCGTAGTCTATGTATACCTGGGTTAAAATGGGATGTACAGAAAACTCTGGGTATATTTTGTAAAAAATGTATGAGATATTGTTGTGATCTATAGTAATATGAGGACGGATTCTATGGCTAAACACAGCATATAAATGAGGACTTATTAGGCCTACTTCTATTTAATTTCTCGCCCTTAGAAAGGTACTCCGTACGAAGAGAAAGTTCTGTAATCGTTCGCCGGAAAACGGGGAATTTTCAGGATGGGGCAGGAATGTAAATATAGCCCATACTAAATAAATAAGATAACGAACTTGTACGAGAACGTCTGTGTCATTCCACAGCACCACTAGTTTGTTAATTGTATGAGAGAGAAGCTGGTGCGTTTTTTTTCTCCTGGTGTGCTTTTTTCACCACCGTTCATTCAGCTTACGGTCTAATAAGACGATTATGATCAATAAAAGCTCGGGGAACGACGGGTTATCTCCACTAGTAATAAATAACTAGTGATACTACAGAATGGCACAGACTTTCCCGCATTAGTTTTTGTATTTCCTTTGGTCTTGCCTAGCTATACGAACTTTGCAACATACTCCTGCCAACTGCCATCTATCGCTACCCAAAGTAAATCTTTGGAAAACTTTTCTTAATTTTTCGGTTTTCTAATAGAAGAACGGAAATATTATTTTAAGAATATTAAAGAACAGTAAAACGTCGTTATAAATGGCAATTTCATTTTAAAAATTTGGAGCCATTTTTAAGATAATAGTGGTTAAGCCAAGCTATAAATTCGAAATTCGAAGCACTTTTTCACAGAAAATGTTTGAGGTTTCTAAAAATTTCATTAAAAATCATTTCAACCATTTTAACTCACTCATAGTGTTTAAGAATCGCTGGAAATGTGCATGTTAACGGCGTGAGAGATCTTTCAAACTAACTAATCTAATATATGACGATCTAATAAACTACATTAGGGTAAAAAAAAACACCGAAATGAACTTTAGGTCATATTAAAGAGTACAATTGCCACTATCCGTTCCAAAAGTTTGGAAAAGAAATTGGAGCAGTTTTTGAGAAAATGGCGTTTGAGCGTTTCTGAAAATGCGTTTTGAACTAGTTTTCACAGAAAACGGTTGAGTTTTCCAGAAACTTTATACGACATTATTTAAAGCACATTTACTCAAAAATATAATAATGGGAACAAATTGCCGCTAAATATTAACGACGTGAGAAACAAGTCAAAAAAACTACATCTTTGTAATTTTTGAAACAACAAAAAAATGGAGCAATACGGCGTTTATGTCATCTTATAGAGTGCATTTAGCACTATCCCTACCAAAAGTTTTTAAAAAATTGCAGCAGTTTTTGAGAAAATCTTGTTGATATATTTTTTAATTGAAAATATTGCACGCAATATTGCGCAAAAACTACTAAAGTTTTTAAAAAATGTGCGTGACATTAATGATAGAACTCGCTATGAGCAACAAATTTTGTATGAAGGAAAAATCTCTATCCTCAAGTTTGTAGTTGAAGGAAGACACGGGAAAAATTCAAACTTTTGCAATTTTTGAAAATTCTGATATTACCGTGAAAATATGACCTATGCCGCCTTATAAATGTAATTTACTCTATTCTTACAATCAATTTAAAGACAAAATTTTGAGCAGTTTTTGCAAAAATGTTGATAATGTCCAAGGGGCTTCATGTAAATTACCCCCAAATTTGGAAGAACGTTTATCAAAATCTCAGGCGCCTCGAGTGGAGGCAGATCGACCAAGGAATATCCATTTTGGAAAAATTGTAAGTATTGTATAGGCTCTAGTGGTGTTCACAGACGGACAGACGGACAGTCGGGCGGTCGTTTTGGAAAACACAACCTTTTTGGCATCAGGGTGTAACGCGTATATCCGTTGAAATCTCGAAATCGAAACGTAAAGTTTAGGGAAAGGAAAAATGAAGCAGGTTCTCAAGAGAAGTCATTAGTGTTGAAAGGTGTACTTTTTTCTAAAAATGTATGTATGCAAAAAATGTATATAAAAAGTACGGAAGCAGAGGTTTCAGCATAAACTGTTTATTCCGCTTAACAGGTGGTACAATCAAAAATTTCTTTCCGATTATACACGTAATACACCAGATGTTCCACATGCCAGAAAGAAGTACCAAATCCGTAGCTGTATTCCGTACTACCAGAAGACGTACTCGTTCGAAGCAATATTCTCAATTATCCAACGGGAATAACAAAGAAGTTGACGCGGTTGGCGTAGCTGTCATAATAACAGTCGCTTCGTCAAGCACAACTCAGTCACAAACTCGCCTGCTGATCCGTGTGCCGGGCCGCCCATTCTGGTGGCCGAGTCTCCCCCAGGCTCGCTCCCGAAGCTCAATGTTTGATGGTGCGGGTAGTGCCTTCCCGCTATGTGTCTTGAAGTATAGAGCGAGCGCTCGCTCCAACTTCGAAGTCTGCTATGTATACAGATAGTGCCGTAGATTACCCTAGCTTTCGTACAAATTCGGAAATTGCGTGATTTTCAAGGAAGGTACAGGGAATAACAGGCCATTCCCTTTCGCATGAAACTTCTTTTATTTGGGGCAGTAGGGTACCGCTTATTAAAACAGCTTGAAACAGCATTTGAAGGAAACATCTATATTAATAATTCGCAATGCGCGCAAAAATTGAAAGAAAACTATGCATCCGTACTATATTATGCTATTGCAGGGTTCATGAAGACTATTTTTGATAACAAATTGAATTATGTGTTATTCAAGAGTATTTTATTTGTTGTAGCAATGGTCGTTTTACATTTTGTGCGAACCCATTATGTGCGATTTTGTCCGGCACCATTTTTGCAATGCACCATATTACTAATATTACATCATAAATATTTTCAAACGAACCTCATGGGAACCTTTTGCATTGTTGTGCATAGAAAAGAAGGGAACTCAATTACGCATGTGCCAAGAGCGGTGATGAATGTGTTAATGTGACACGAATTAACCATCCTGAACGAAATTTAGCCCTTCACGAATCTCGCGTAAACTGATAATGCGATTACCGATTCCAGCAAGTGTGATTACGTTTGATAGAACTTCTTAGCAACAGTAGAAATAATTCACGTTACGTAAAATCGTGTTCTGGCAAAGGTTTGAAGAATGTTTTTCAAAATCTCAAAGATTCGACTCGAGCCAGATGGACAGGATTTCTTCAATTTGGAAAAAACCTTATGCATGGTTTAGCCACTAGTAGTATTCACAGATGAACAGTCAGACAGGCGGACAGAACGATAGACAGTCGGACAGACAGACGGACAAAGAACGTTTTTATGTATCAAGTGGCTCTAAAACGTGTATATCCGTTCAAATCTCAAAATCGATTTTTCTCAGCATTATATAACTTCTCCTATACTACGTACATTAGTACGTATATACGTACGTATACGGGAAAGTAAAAAAAAGAAAACTAATGATACATTCAATGCAATGTGCATCACGTTAATTAAAGAACTGATCATGGAGAACAACAGCATTTGAAGAAATTGTTCAATATTATCAATGTAATAATCATTATATTCAATATAATGTAGTTGTAAGAGAGGGTCCAAATTCTTCCCCCAAAATTGTATGGTAATTGTGAAAATCGGACATATTCCATCTTTGTGTGTATTTCTAACAAAAAATTTAAGGAAACAATTTAGTCATTTTTGAGTAAATTTTTGAAATATCTTAGGGGCCCAAAGTATTCCCGATATTAAAATAAGTATTTTCAAATTCGCAGGGTTTCGAGCCAGAAAAATCTTGAGGATTGATCACTTCAGTAACATTTCTATGAATAGTTTAAGCGCTAGTCTTGTTCACACATGACGAGCAAACGGTCGGACGTTTTGACGTATACCAATTACTAATTTTCCGGTATCAAGGACCAACAAATCGTGGTTTCTGACAACACAACATGTTAGAGTACCAACTAACAACAATTTGGAATACTTTCCACTTTCTCAAAATCAGGGACCCGCAATACGAGTTTTTCTTCGATGTTCCATAACAAACCGCCAGTTTTTACCACAGCATAACTTTATACGTAACTTAACTCTACATTGTGACCGGAATAGGTAGCTCAGGTCATCAACTGATGTCCCTGTAGTGCCTCTGGCCGGGAGGTCCAAAGTTCGAGTCCCGACGGTGGCAGGATTTTCGGCACTAGCTAGACAAGGAGGTCGAGTTCAGTCGCTGTCTGGAGGAAAATTCTAGCGGCTGGCTTTTGCGATCGTTTCCGTGTTTTCTCCGATCAATACAAGCGAATACGAACAGCGAGCAGTTCCCTAACAAACCGGCCAAGGGCATAACTATTACAAACACTAACAATCTACTGTTAAGGTCATTAGTCCCGAAAGTATACTTTCCCCCAGAAGTGCCGGTGATCTCCCGCTGTATGGCGAGATCCGGCGCCGACCTACCGTCGGCTAAGGGGTTTCCCCTATCCAGGTATCTCCCACCAGCGGGGCACCATCGTAGCCGGGACAAGCTCTAAGCTCCCGACCGGTCTCCCGGCATGTGTGATAATATATTGCAAGAGTGTTGCTAGACAGAGGCGCTGCAGTGACATCAATTGATTGCATGAGCCACGATTGTCCCGGTGACACGTACGACATTTGGCGGTACAATTCGGTAATTCCCGCGGCACGCGATTCTGTTTCTCAGTTTGAGTGAGGGGTTAGAAGGGACAGCAATCGCTCTCACTCATTTGTTCAGGAATTGGAGCCGCGAACAGACTCAGAAAAACGCATGCTTCAGTACTCGAGAAGGCAGAATTCAGAATGCAGAAGGCAGAAGAATTGAATATCGCTGACCGAGACGCGCGATAGTGATGTACAACATTGATGATTGGGGAAAAGCTACAGGAAACGCACTGTCAAGCTGAACAAAATCCACTGAGAATGCAGTGGACCTAATCTTCGATACACATGCCGTTGGATTCCGAGAAAGGAGTGTGCATTGTAATAAATATCAGAGAAACTAAATTCGAGAGAGAGTGACTTCATGAGACGTGACAATAAATGCAAATACACTAAACTTTCATCTGGAAGAGCCTTCAGGGTCTCCCTAAAATCTCTTAGAGTTCCCCTGGAGAACTGAAGAACCCAGTTTGAAAACCTATTTCTAGTACAAAAGTAAAGATGTTTACAATGGTATGCATCACAAAACAATTGTTCCATTGAGGTGATTGTTTCCAAATTTGGCGCGACCAATAAAGTAACATAGTGAAGTTGCAATTCAACATGTTACCTCAAAATTTGCTTTCTTAAAAAAATACAAAATTACTCTCTAAAATACGCAACTTAACTATGGTAGTTTACCGACTGTTAAAATCAAAATATCAAACAAGTGAACCGAGATCCTAGAACTGTAACAGTCTACGAGTTGTCCTGAGGCATACAAGTAAGGAAAGTACTAATTAGTAAAGAATATTACTACAAATAATTTTGATACAACTAGTGAAAATGTGTATCACCCCTTCTGAGTGGTTGTTTATTTTACACTCAATTGCGAATTGTGAACTCTTTGTATTTGAAGATGACAATCTTTTCCACTTTTCCTTTACACATACGACATGTATGAATGTAGTATCTTTGAAATTGATCGTAATTGCATCTAGTTGAGAATGTATTAAGCAAAGAGAAGACATGATATTAATGAAAGAAGTCACGTGTCAAAAACCTGTAAATATCATTTGTTGGTATTTACATGTTTTTGTCATAGTTGATGCTAAAACTGAGTCAAATTTGATGACTTTTGAAGGGATTAACATTATTAAACTTATTACTATTTTTTTCTACAATAATATCTTAATTATTTTAGTTAGAGAGGGAACTTGGTAATATTTATAATTATTATTTCATAGAAATCTAGCCATTTTAAAATG
>BOPP01000009.1:1294991-1397013 GCA_017312745.1 Gryllus bimaculatus | reverse complement strand
CATGTGTGAGTGCGAGAGCATGTGTGAGTGCGAGAACATGTGTGTATGCGAGTGTGGTGTGTGCGAGTGTGGTGTGTGCGAGTGTGGTGTGTGCGAGTGTGGTATATGCGAGTGTGTGTGTGTGTTTGTGTTCCAAATTACGATAACTCTGTGTTATGTACCACGAAGACTGAAAGGTCGAGCTTCAGTTTTGGTAGCGGAGGTACGTTTGAAAAGCGTCGGTAACTAATACACATACCTGAACTTCAGTGACGTCACGATGTCAATGAGGGCCTTTGAAGGCATTTTCAGCCAATGGCCACCACGCTCGTGCGTCAAGCTAACGCCATTTACACCTACTTAAGGCTCATTCACAATGCAACCATATATATAATCATGGCGTTAACATAATTTAGGACTACGTCCATAAGCGAACTCATTCGCAATGCGTTCGCATAAGCATAACACGTAAGACGTTAGCTTAAAAGCTTCAACCTCATTTTCTTATGCTTAAGTAAGACATAAGAAACGAACCAACCACAGCACGTTTACTCAAAATCGGGAATCAAAATAGGATCGAAGTCGATAGACGAAATAATGCCGTACGGCCCATGGACAGTCGATACCACGAAATCGATTCTCACATACAACCTATCGTAAACTAGAATGTCTCACAACCAATAGAAACTCTTATTTTGCTTACGTTTAAGTCAGACATTGTGAATACTTCAGTCTATGACTGGTTAACTGATAGGATTTATTTCATATTTTTATTTCATATTTTACAAATTGTGATTATGGAACTTTTTCATTCACAAACAGAACATCAAAAACCTGAAAACATCCCATACAATTAATCGATTAAAACACCATTGGCTTTAAGAAACCAATGTTCAAAACATGTTTTGAAAACATCATAGATGTCGCATCCTTCCTGACAAGCTGTGTGGTTGGCCTTCTCAGCGGAGAAGTCCGTAACATAACGACCAGCACTTTCCAAGTTCAGTTAACGGGTTTCTTTTTTTGGTGGACCCTTGCAAAATTTATTATGGATTTTTTGTTCTCAGAGACAAGTACATTGTTTTCGAAAGTTTTCTTTTCTCTTGCTTTTCATTTCAGTACCTACTCCATTTTCTTCTTTGTTAGTCGCATCATTTTTCATATCATGACATGTAGATAATAATCATCATATGTCATCATCTGCACTGTTTTTGTAAATTCTCTGAGAGTAACCGAAGTAGATGTAGTGGGCTGCAGAAACACGACTCTCGTACGACAGTTGAAGTAATAATACTCTATTCTCAGAACACCTGACTCAACAAATCGATTTGTTCCAATTTCTGAATTATTTGCGTCTTTGTGAAAAAACATGTCTGATATCAAATTTATCGCAGCACACTGGCATTGAGTGTTAAACATGTGTACGCACGTTTATTCGAACATCTTGCCATTTCACCAATGACTGAAGTTCGCTGCCACTGAATTCAAGTACCTCTTTTATTACAAGTACTGACGAGTGAAGATTAGTTCGGCTGTCAAAGCGGTTGGTCTTTTGCTTTTCTAATATTACACAAATTTCGGAATGTACCTACTTCAGAATGTATCTTTGGAATACAATAATGTATATATTTCGTAGCTCTTCCCGACCGTAAATTTTTAAAAACGATACAAGAAAAGTAATTAGTGCACTTCCATGCGTAAAACATGGTAACAAACTATATTAAGAACACATTTGAACTAGAGAGCAACAAAATATTCACATGGGCGTCATTTTGTTTTCAACTCATCATTCATAAGTCCTTTCTTTTTGTTTAAAAGGATTCGCTCTTTTAACTGAAAGCAAAAATTCGTGTGAACTAATGTTTTCTCATATAACGTTTAACACTCAAACGTTGCTCTGTTTTGCTCTTTCCTTCATAATCCCACTTACGGCGATGCGGATCGAAATTCCAATCCACACATCCCCACTGACGCAACCGCTCCTTCCCAGGCGCAGATCAGCGCGGCGGGACTGCCGGCAGCTGCCGCTGCGGCGGCGGCGGCTGCGGGCGGTGCGGCCGGGGCCACGGGCGGGTACGACCTCTCCGCCTTCCCCGCCACCCCCACAGCCACCAAGCTGCAGCAGCAGGCGGCGGCGGCCGCGGCGGCGGCGGCTGCGGCGGCGGCTGCCGCGGCGGCCGGGGGCACGGGCGGGCCCCCGCGAGGCGGGGGAGCGGGGAACGCCGCCACCCCCGCCACATGAGACCGCGCCCCCGCCATGGACACGGGCCCGGCCCACGCCTCGCCGCCTCAACGCTGGCCCCTCCCCGCGCGCTTCGTGTAGGCTTCGACGGACCATGCGACCCGTCGGAGCACGAAGGCCTCCGGATGTTCCAAGAAGCCGTTTTGGACTTCGGTGGATACGTATGTTTAAAAAATGAGTGAGAACTTGGATAGAACCCAGTTAGTTGTGGGGTTTAGAAAACAGCGTGCAAGTGTTTCAACAGAGAACAGAATATTGATTAACTTCAATACGAATTGATGATTTGAAATGCTGTGTAGTGAAGCGGATTTCGAAAATTGTGTCTTTTTCTCCCAGTCTACGGAAAAAAGAGATAATTTCAAAATCAAAGAGTTGTTAAATGAATAAAACTACTCAAACAGCAATAAAACACTTTGGGAACGAAAGAGATTTCCTGAAGACCAGTTAAAAATCCGACAGAACGAGGCGACCCATCGGAGCACGAAGGTCTCCCAATGTTCGAAGAAGCAGTTTTGGAAATCGGTGGATACGTATGTTCAAGAAATGAGTGAGAACTTGAATAGAACCAGGTTAGTTGTGGATTTTAGAAAACAGCGTGCAATTGTTTTAACGTAAAACAGAATATTGATTAACTTCAATGCGAAATGATGATTTGAAATGATGTGTAGTGAAGCGGATTCCGAAAACTGTGTCATTTTCTCCCAGTCTACGGAAAAAAGAAATAATTTCAAAATCAAAGAGTTGTTAAAAGAATAAACCTACTCAAACAGCAATAAAACACTTTGGGAAAGAAAGAGATTTCCTGAAGACCAGTCTAAAATCCGACGTTACGATCCAACACATCGGAGCACGAAGGCAAAACATCGGAGAACAATGTTCAAAGAAATCATTTTGGATTTCGGTGGACACGTGTGTTTAAAAACTGAGTGTTCACTTGGATAAAACACAGTTAGTTGTGGATTGTAGAAAACAGCGTGTAATTGTTTCAATGGAGAACAGAATATTGATTAACTTCAATACGAATTGATGATTTGAAAAGCTATGTAGTGAAGTGGATTACGAAAATTGGGTTATTTTCTCTCAGTCTACGGGAAAATGAGATAATTTCAAAATCAAAGAATTGTTAAATGAATAAACCTACTCAATCAGTAATAAAACTCATTGGGAAAGAAAGAGATTTCCTTTGGGAAATTGAAAACCAGTCAGAATTATCTGTATGTGGACTATAATTATTATGCGAAAAAAATCATTTTATTCTGTAAACTAGTATTATCAGGAATGTGAATGAATGAAATGTTACATAGATATTAGAATTTCTGTGTTTTCCGTTATTGATTTAGTATGTAAAAATTGGTAACTATTTTTCTGTGATGCTGATGAACAATTTTGTTTAATTATTTTACTACCATTAATATTACTGGCATTATTTTTAATTAATAACTCAAGTATCTTACAAATTTTCAGAAGTAGAACCTTATTTGGAATATGTATAAAATACTTTCCTTGTGACTGCTGAATTATAATATAAATAATTTTGCCCTTTGACAGTGTGTGATTTATACAATTATTTTTCTTCTCACTGAAAAGAGCTCATGCTTTTACACAAATGAAGAATATAATGTCATATTCTTCATTGCATCACTTTCACTAGTACATTCACACAGTGGTGGATTCAGAAAATATTGTGGGGAAGGCAGTCAATTTCAGATCAGACTTCCATTTGATATTTTTTTTAAATAGTAATTTTCTTAATTGTTTGTAAATGAACAACCTCTTTTAAATTGGGAATACTGCTTAGAAATAGATGGGATGATACATGAGGTAATTATTTCAAATAAACTGAGTAGAATTACAAAAAATATTGGGGGAGAGGCATGGCCCCTTGGATCTGCCAAGGCATTCTGCAGATCCAAATATTTTTTCAATTAAAAGTAAATATGTAATTGATACATGTAACTCGCCAATGTATTTTCATAAAAAAATAATGTATCATACTGGCCCAATGGCGAAGGCAAAGAGTTGATGTGACCCTGTTCTACTTCAACCCAACATAAATGCTTTCATTATAGAATTGGCTATAAAAATTTTCATTAAAAATTAAAATATGTTGAATCATTATATTTGTTGTTTAAAATTTTACAAATGCTGCTTAACTCCCATTAATTTAAATATGCAATTTTTGAAACAAATATTTTAATTTCAGATAGAAATTATTGTACCAGATTTGCCTAGCTACAAGCAAACATTTCAAGATTTGGACAATATAAATGTATCTAAAATGTGTCTATAACTAACAGAAGATGAATAACAAAATATTATAACCAAAATTTATAATATTTATTATAACCAAATTTATAATACAAAATTATAACCAAAATTTATTTCAATCAAGAAAAATGCAGAAAATTCACCCTTTATATGAAAAGAACTTGAAATTATTAGAGAAAGTCTTCGCTGAATCAATTTACAATCATTTAAGTTTCAATGTGATTCTTAAGTCAAGTATTCAATTTTTCATCAAGCAATAGTTTCATCATGTCATCTACAGAATGGTGCCATATGGGACAGAGAGGCTCCCTGTTAACATACCATTGAATTGGCCAAAATATTTGTGTGCAACTGGCAATTGTTTCAAGCAAGAGCATTCTCATGGTTATTTGGAGTACAACTATAAAATTGTTTATAGGATATAATTTCAGAACATCTCTGGATAAATTTCTAATTATCTATACAAATAAAATTGGAGTGTATGTGACTTCACAATGACTGCACTTTTTCTCCCACTGTTATTTACATGATATAAAAACCAATTCAATTTCTTTAAACCACTTCAATTTTTGTTTGTCTGTTTGTCCAGGATAATCTCTGGAACAGATGAATTGATATGTAAGTAGTTTTCACTGAAAGGTAAGAGATTTTGTCTAACATAACTTATGCAACTGTTTTCCAAATTACTATTATCTGTTATATAAATAAAAAGGTTTGTTTGGTTTTTCATACAAATCTACAGTTTTATTCTGATCTTAATGTAATTTGGTTCTCATGATCTTAAAAAAAAGAGAAAAGTGTTTTCCTGTATGAGATTTCATAAAAATTACTCATGCTCATTACCTTTCTCTCCTACCCTGTAAGAGAAATTTTAAGAACTCTCTCTTTCCATTTTTGGTAAATTCAAAACAGAGAGCAAATTTAAAAAAGTGAATTTGATGTTTCTGAATGCCCAGAAAATTTACAACTAAATATACTTTGATTCATTCTAAAAGTGCAATTAGATTCTGATTAATTGAAGGTCAAAACTGTTACTGGACATATGCTGGGAGAATAGATGAATGCTTCTGTTTACAACTGCTTACAGTACAGTGGTGGTAGGAATGATGATTATTAAAAACATGGAAGGGAGGGGAGGGGTAGGGCAGCAGGATGATTATGATTTGTAAATACTTGAGCAATGCAGGATACTTCAGCTAGTCCTCTATAAAACTCTATGAGTTTGTGTCTTAAGATTAAAATCTCATTCACTTTCATTCACAAACAGTTGTAATACTCTTATTTATTTTCAGTCTTAGAATATGCTTCCTAAGTTATAGATCATAATAGGCAATTGCTATTTTCCAGTCAGTATTTTTAATTATAAAAAATTAAATGTTTGATTGTACCTTTCTTCTGTTGCATTAGCATTGTTGAGGTTACTGTACAAAGAAGAAAATAATTGCTTGTAAGTATAAGAATTAAAAATATTTTTCTGATTTATTTCTCAGGATATGGCAAAGTATTCTCAGATAAATGAACAGTTTAAGTTTGAACATTTATTGACATTGTTACTCTTTTCACTTCATGGTGATCAATGCTGTAACCAGAATTTTCATGCAGGGGTAACTCAAGAAGTCAATATTTGTCAAGTTCACCCTCAAGAACATTCAGCTGACAAAGATCTACGTAGTTATGTAACATTAAAAAATAACTCTTATGAAATTTAAACACATTTTGTTCTCAACATTATGTAATTTATTTATGGTACTTTTTAATTCTGTAACTTAAAGAATGATCAAACAATATCCATCAACATTCCTAATCATTCTCATTTGATTCAAAAGAGTATATTACATGTTAGAATTCTATACTTTCTTCATAGAGTCCTTACAATTATGTATTGTCTAATTTAACTAACCCTTTTATTCTGCAATTAGGAAATTGCAAAACCTTTCTCATGGCTATTACATCACAATATACTCTGAAAGGATAATTTATTATCTTCTATTAAGGAGAGAGTTGAGACATAGTTGGATAGATAGAAAAATTGAATATATTTTTGGGATTTTTATAAGTTTCTATGTTTTGAGTTTGAGTAACAACTTTTTCTTTCTATCTTTTTCCTTTTATTTTGCTTGTTACAGTTGTCATTTCTTGAATCTTTATTCAAAAGAATATAGCAGAAGAAACAGTGCAAGTGAAAAGTTTATAAATGCAGTAGAGAAATGAATTTGTATTATTTTTTTAGTTGACTTCAAAAGAGGAAGCTATTCAATTCATTATGTAAATATTTTAAATCATGTATTCAGACATGTTCTTTGCAATGAATATCTATCAACATGACTTTTTCTTTGTCTTAAAAAGCATAATATTTACTAATGTAATTAAATTCTGACACAGGGTCCAAGATATTAAGTGGTGTGTTATAAAGTGGTGCAACAAGAGAAGGGCTAAGTAGAAAAAAGGGCTATCCCACATTTTTTGTGACATTGAGTTATTTGTATTACACAAAACTTCAGATATTATTCTTTTAGTGTAATATGTTACTTAAATCCATTATGAACTGAATTGTTTAAAAAGTTAAAAATGTATTGAATTATATGAGGAAAGTTTAGGTAAAAACCTCGTTATCTCAGAACTATGTCTATGTGAATAGTCCTTTGTTCTATTGAGCCCTTCAATTCATTGACGTAAACACACATGAGGATTTTTCAAAATTGGATATTCTCCGTTCCATCTGTCTATAGGTCTGCTTGAAACCCTGAGAATTACAAAGAAAAATTTAAATTTTAAGGTGTATTTTATATGAAGCTCATACAATTTTTTTTTTTTTTAATTTCTCAAAAACAGCTTCAATTTTTTATTATTATTTTAATTATAAATAGAATAAAAAGTATTTACAAATACACTTAAAGCTTGATTTTTATACATATCTTAAATTTTTTTTAATTGCAAAAGTTAAACTTTCACAAACCTTTATTACAGAATCTAATGATTTAGTTTTGATTGTAATCGATTCAATTATGTAATTTTAAATGACGTCATGTACAATACTTTGTAAATATTTGTAGTTTTTGCATAGTTTTTAATCAACATGGTTTCAATTTTCTAAAAATACCTTTAGAAGATATTTTCAGTAGCAGGCCATTGCGCAATGGTTTGTCGCTTTCAAAAGCAATATTATAATTAAATTCACTTAATAGTAGAAAAGTTTAATTGTTTAAAATGAAAATTATTGAATTTATGCCTTATTTTAGGAGATGAGACTCAGGCCATGAGGCCTCTGATCATGCAAATTTTGCTCTGCTCCTTTCACTAACTAGTGAAGAAAGGACGCATTTCTTGAGCGACAAAACAAGAGATTTGAATTTAGCTCAGAGGCTTCATTTAGGCTTGAGGATCTTTTACAAGCCTTAAATATACAAACAAAATCTACTAACTGGGAGAGCCGGCTATACTTCCCCTCCAAAGGAAGGTGTACAAATGATTTTTTGCCCTTAAAAATTTCGTTTGAACCTGTAAATATTGGGTATAACAGTCCAATACACAAACCATTACACCCTCACCACTGCAATATTAAAGTGTTATTACAGATTTATTTATTAAATAATAAATAAGGTAAGGAAGTCCGCAGTCCTGGCTGTCCCGGGAGAATGAGATGACCGCAGATGGTGAAACACACACACGTCTGCAAACAAGTAGTGGCCGCATGGCACTCAAGCATTTTATAATTAATAAATGAATAAATATGTATATATAATATAAAATATTCAATATTATACAATTAGTGTAAGTATAAAAACAAAATAGTATAAAATTTTACAAATGCCCTTTTCAAACTTGCAAACTTCTTTAAAACAATATTGTTGCAGATTTGACTTTCAATTCATATCATTGCTATATCTGTCAATATTTCTTGTGACATGGTTGATTGTAGGAAGTTACTAATTATTTTTAATTTTGAAAATGATAATTTTTCTGTGGCTACTGTAACGGGCAAAGTTAAAAAATTTTTAACATTATGGTAATATTTGGGTATGTTCAATTAGTTCATTTTGATATATAAATTCCAATACTGAAGTGGGTAAGAATTTTGACTTGAAAAATTTCGTGATTACATTTAGTTATCTACAATTCCTATTGCTTTTATATCTTTTAGATTATCTGTAAAAGTTTCATCAGTCAGTTTTAATTCTAGATCCAAACAATTATTTAATATGTCTGATTTACTAATTTCTGCTAGTTTATTGAAGTCATACAAAAAATGATACACATCATTTTGGTCTTTAAACAATTCAAACCTTTCCTTTATTAAACTGTAGTGTCAATGATAGTATTAAAAAAATGTATGCATAAATTGTCTTTTGAATCACTTGTATGTTCATTTAATCATTCATTCTCATCATCATGATCATAAGTATAGTTTTATTTTTTCCTTTGCATGTAGGTGGAAGAAATCCGCATCTACATCTTACGAATTGGCAAACACAGTTGCAGTGTTTTGCATTCTATCAAAATTATTGCAATATATCTGAATGTTTGTTTTAAGAAAAGTTAAATTTTTAATGCTTAATGAGATAGGTAAATAAGGACTTTGCAACATTTCCAAGACAATGTTCACTGACAACAAGGATTTCATACTACATAACAAGGAATAAATAAACATTAGGATATTAAACATTGCAATATTTCAAGTTTTTAATTTAAAAATATATACTTAAATAATTAGCAAACCTTTCTTTCTATTGTGAAGCAAAATTCTTGGTTAGATTTGGGGGGGGATATCATCACGTTTTGAGGTTTTATTTATTACTTCACATTTTTTTAAATATTCTCTTGCTCATTTGCGATACTTTGCTCCACTCAATCTTTTTCTCCTGCCACTGATTTACATACACAATAAATAATATACAATTAATGAAATAAATAAAATGGCACAGAACAGTTTCTGCCTACGCATTGATCGAAACTGATTTGAAAAACCCTGGATTTGATTCTTGAGTGCATCACTTGCCAAGTTTTAATCTGTTCTGTTAATTAAACCTTTTTTTTTTTTATTTCTTGTGACCAGTGAAATGTGAAACTTTTGATACCTTTTGTTACTTCATGTATTTTACTAATTCACATGGGTAATAGTGTATTGCTCTATGTATTATAAATTTTGTTTCATTTTATTCAAAGTTTTAAATACCAATTCTAATTTTTTGCCGCCCTGGTTCAATGCACCTCTCAAAACAGGGTCATGATAGCACTGCTCAATAGTGGCACACATTTTTCTTTTAACTTTTCATATCTACGGAGTAGATGCATTAAATTGAGTAGATGCATTATCTTCACTAATTGTTTCGTTGTGAGTTTTCTATGGGAAGGACCAGGAGAGACGGCTCTGGGCATCAACTGATGTCACTGCAGTCCCGCTGACTGGAAGGTTCTAGGTTGGAGTCCAGACAGTGGTAGATTTTTGATACCAGCTTGTCAGGTAGGTTAATTTCTGTTGCTTGTCTGGAGAGATTTCAGTGACCGGCTGCTCTGATCGGTAGATTTCCATAGTTTCTCCTATCAACACCAGACGAATACCGGAGCTCCTTGTCCTATCCTCACTCCCTACTTACACTTTCATGCTCTACTACCACACATGCTGTGAGGCTGGTCAGGAGCTTAGGGCTTGTCCATATTGGGGCGTTACCCCATTGGTGGGGGATACCTGGTTAGGGGAAACCCTGCTAGCTAGTCAGTGCCAGATCTCACCAACCAGTGGGGGAAAACCACTGCCACCTCCTGAGCCAAAACATGCACTACGTTTACAGGACTAATTAGCTTAGTAGTTGACACCCCCAGAATCACTAACAATCAATTAATCCAAGGGAAGAATGAAGTGTTTTTATCATAGAAGTTGCAATGTAACAGCACTAGTAACTCTTATACTTAATACAAGAAATTATGTGATGTTGTAGTATCCCTAGTTATTTATTTATTTTTTATATTTGCTATTTAATTTGTGTAACTTGCTTAGCTTTACCTTTATGTTCGTCACACACATGGTAATGAATAATTCTTGACCCTTCCCTTAATAATTTCCTGTACCTCAGGAACTCTCAAAAATTTTTCAATAGGTACTCAATTGTATATTATTAAGAATTATAATTTCATATATTCACAAAGTAAAATTATATAAATTGTATCTTTCTTGTGTCACAGAATTTTGGTGTTTCTGTATTCTCACTTTTCCTGCATTTATTTTTATTCACAGATATTAAAACTAAATTGAAATAAAGAAAATGTTAATTTAGCATCTCTGAACCCAAACTCAATAAAGAACTATAACAATCATGTAACAGAACACTAAATGTGATACAAATAAAACTAGTTGTTTCCAAAACCATTTTTATAAATTTTTAATTACATGCTGAGGTAAGACTAGGCTAAACTAGACTTTCTAATGAGCACAGCTGCACATTGTATCACTAAAATATCTGGTGTTACAGGTTTCAAACAGTGTTAATACAATGCTGATGATTTTCTGAACCACATAGAATTTAAAACTAGAGGCTCTATTGTCAGTTATATCAAGTATTCATTTGCATGAAGCATAGAATACTAGGTAATGTACTGTAGGTTAAGCTGATAGATATTGCTAGCTTTTCTGTTGCAAGATAGGTCTTCAAAACTGAACTAGCTGAGAGTTTCTTAGCAAAATGTCTTGAAAAGTTTGTGATTATCACAATATCCAGAAAATGTTGAAGAGTTTTTGCAAGTAAACAAATTATCTAGATAGAGATTCTGGCTACACAATTAGCTTTTCATCAATTCTAATTTTCACAAATAAAATAAAATAAAATGAGATGCATTAATCTTCATATCAAATATTTGAGTTATGTTAAGTAGCTGATTAAATGAAAACATCAATTATTATTTAACCAAAATAAAGGGAAAACCCTAAAGAAAAAGTAAAACCCAAGAGAAAATTGAAATCTGAAAATTTCCAGAGTAAAGTGAACATGATTCTAATTTTTAATCTTCAATGGAATGCTTAAATAAAAGGTCAACAATTTGATAGGTAAATTGATTAACATGAATTGTAAATATTAGAAGCAGAGTACTAATTAGGTTTCAATTTTCTTATTTAGGTCAGAATTTCTTTGATATGTCACTGACAGAATTTCTCATCTTTTTCTGACATGCAAAATTGGTTTATTTTCCTTTAGGACTTTGTCTTTTCTGATACAAATTAATTTATTTTTCTTAACTGTATCAATGTCATTTATTTTTTGCTTTTTAAGAACTTTTGGTTTTTTGATAACTTGTCCTATTCACTTTTCTCCACATTATTATATTTTTCTCTAATTTCTGAAGTCAAGAATTTCACTTTAACAGTATTCCATACTGAATTCTCTTGAAATTTTTTCTTCATTATAAATTTGAAAGTTGTAAATTTAATATCTTCTACATGCTTGATGACTATTTGGACCCAAATGTGCATTTCCTGATTGTTCATAAAATTGAAGTTTTTAGCAGTGCCATGATAGTGTTCAGAACACTTCCAACTTCCTTTTCACTTACCTGATATTAATAGTTGTAAAAGAACATTAAAAGATGTGTTAATTTTTAGTTAATTTTGAGACCAGTAAAGATATTTGCATATATTCTCAATGTTACTAATATCCATTACATGCAGGAATTGAAAGATAACTACACAGCCTCCAGTCATTTTAGAGTTATTTATGTTAGATACCAAGGAACTCGGGAAAAATTTAAAAATTGTTAGTATATTACTAATTTTTTATGCATACATGCATGACTGTTTAAACAGCTTTGGAGATCAATGGCTCTACGTTAATTGGGAAGGCCCCTATTCTTAATCTCCCCAATTTAACAAGAAGTTTTAAAATGAAAACGTAACTTATCACTGAGTGTCATTCTCATATCAACCAGCAACATTCCATATTACAAATATTATCCAATTATGCATGACACATCACTCCCTTATGCAATTTTTTGGCATATAGTTTTGCACCACTTTTTTGTATGTTTTTATTTTATTTTTTGAAAAATTTAGTTTTAAATAATTTTTTGAGATCTATTGGGGTCCCTGGGCCTGGGCCCGTGTGTTAACACAGCCTACATGCATGCATGAAATTGAAAGAAAACTATGCAGCTTCCGGCCATGTGAGAAGTGCATCTCTATGGTTCCGTTAGATACTTAGGAACTTGGGAAAAGGCAAATTAAATAATAAAGTTTTGATTTTATCTGAAAAAAGAAAATATTTGATTGTGTTATTCCACTTATTTTCATACTACACATACCAATTAAATTCTCATACTCAGAGCACCACTGCTTACAACTACATGACATCATGCATCAAGTCTCTAAGAAAGAAGATGCACATTATTAACTACATGTTTGTCATTCACATCTTTCATTTTTGAACAGCAACTTTTTTGGTACTACCGTACCTCTGTAAAAGACTTATGTAGACTACTGTGTGTCAGTGTAAACTCTAGTATGTTATTGAAGGATTCAGGAAGGTTGATTCGTTAAAATATTTTAATTGTTGCAGTGTTATGTGAGAGTTTTATGTTTGTTGTTCTTGAGTAATGTGTATCCTACTTGTTAGAAAACCATTTCATATGGTCTTGTTCAGCAGCATTTTTGCTGATGCAGAACACTGGCAAATAGTTTAAGTGCTGACATAAAATGAATCAAACTGTTAGAGATATAAATGTAAATGTTGCTGCAAAAAATTTGTTTGCGAACAAACATTTGGCAAAATTGCATAAATTTGTGCATACAAGCACTTGAGAGGGGTAATGTCCATTGACCGTACTAATTTTATTTTTAAAACTTAACAAGCTACAATGAACGTATTTGATAAATATACAATAATATGTATACACTATAATAAATACATAGCACACAAAATTTCTAAAATGAACAATTTATAGTCAATATGCAAAGTCTAAAGTATGATGTTGTTGAAGTCGCGTGGTGGTATCACTATTGTCTAGTAAGTTGATGGCTAGAATGTTGAGATGGTAATGTATTGATGTTGCATGTATTTGGTCTTTTTGAGTTCTTCTTTTATTGTTGGGATTTGTAAGTCTTTGTTTATTGTTGCATTCGTTACATACCAAGGATCATTTTCTACATATTTTCTGAAGGCTATTGAATGGAAGCGTTGTAATATTTCAATGTTAGAATTTTGATCTGTTCCCCAAAGTTGTATGCCATATGTCCAGACTAATTTTAATATTGCTTTGTACACAATTCAATATGCGATGCTTTAAGATGATTTTCTTCCCAGTAGCCATAAATGGAATTGTTTTTTCTTTTTGTTTTTCAGTTTTCATTGTTGTAGTTTTATGAAAGTTCTTATAAGGCGTTCTTTATATAACACTATTGCTGTTATTACGAATAGGAATTTTGTCTAGATTTCTTTTAATTCCTATTGGGTTATTTGAACCTGTTTGATAGAGAAATAGTGGATGGATTATTACAAATGCTGCTACATTAAATGGAACTAGCAAGAACTCTCGCATGTTAATACCCTCCCTTTCCCTATCCTATCTATTAAGTAGGAAAGTTGTTAATGAAACGTGTTTATTTGATAAAAAATGTATAAATGTAACTTTGCACATATCAAACAAAATTAAAAACAATGCAATTGATGTTGGAAACAAAATTTCAATAATGGTTTATTCAGTATTATAAAGATATGTTCTTCGAACAATTCACACTTCCTTGAAAACAACATTTGAAGTAATTATTCAAACATCCTTGACAGTTAGCTTTTTGGTTTCGTTGATAGTCACAAAAATATTAGAAAAGGCTTTTTATTCTTAAATTTTCCATTTGAAAATACACGATCGGGCAAGTACAACTCTATATTTGGAATATTATTTAACTTTTGTGGATTTGTAAGGAGGAACAGAGGGTGTTTTGGAGGGACAGGATGCCAGTTTACTGAGGTGCGAAAATTGAAAACTTACCTTATTTTTATACTAAAAAGTATTTGATTATTTTCTGCGTTCTTACGTACTACCTCAAGAAAAGCAATTCCGAGCCAAAAAATAATAAAACTAATATTTTCACCTTTGAGTAATAAATACCATTTAATACCATTAGAAACAATTCGGTAGATTAAGACTTCACTTCGGTACAAGGGAATGTTCCTCAAACGATGTTTACGTATTGAATATCTTTTTGCGAACTGATACCTTAAGTTGAATATCAAACGGTGTATTATTTACAATGTGAGTTTACAGCTAGGCATTGATGTAGACTTCCAGAAACCGCCAACATAAATTGTGTGTCTGGATTGTGATCGTTGCCAGTTGTCGAATGACCTACGCTATTTTTTCTATAATTTCACGTGATTGCTTTTTTAAAATAATTCAAGTAGGCTAGTGCGTTTTGATTTTTTGTTAAACTTCCATTGTACAAACACAATAAAATACAAAAAAAACAATGCAATTGATGTTGAAAATAAATTTTCAATATGAATTTATTCAATATTATCGAGAGATTACTTGGAACAAATCACAACACTTCTTTAAAATACATGCTATGTAACAATAGTACTAGATACTATACGAAGATCGTTCGATAAGTAACTTGGTTCGCATACTAAGAGATGGCGAAAGCAACTTCTGTGAATACTAATTTAAAGCTACAACAATATACGGTAAAATTTCATTGTTGCAAGTCATTATCACTCTAGCTCATTGTTGGACAGTGACTTGAACAAATGCATTTGCGATTCAGTGTGAAAGTTTGATAGAACTGGAATTCGTGGTGTTATCCAATTCTTTTTTATGGAAAGTAAAAACGCCAATGAAATCAATGAAAGGATAGTGCCTACATTGAGTGATTCATGCCCTTCGTATGAGACGGTGAGACTTTGGGTCAATGAATTTAAGCGAGGCAAGACAAGCATCGAAGATGCCCCAAGACCTGGGGCTCCAAAAACAGTTGTGACGCCAGAAAACATCGACAAAATCCATGATATTGTTTTAGCAGACAGACGAGTGAAAGTGCGCAAGTTAGCAGAGGACATAAGGTATCTCAAATGACCGAGTGTATTTTATTTTGCATCATGAATTGAGCATGAATTAGCTTTGCGCAAGATGGATGCCGCGATTATTGATTGCAGAGATGAAATGAAATCGCATGAGAACAAACATCTGTCGAGTGTTTGTAGCTATTCAAGCAAAATCCAGCGGATTTTTTGCGTTGTTTTGTTACCATGGACGAAACTTGGATTCACCATTACACTCCAGAAAACAACATCAGTCAAAACAATGGATTGCAAGAGGAGAACCGGCTTCGAAGAAGGCGAAATGCAATCCATCAGCAGGAAAGGTGATGGCGTCAGTCTTTTGGGATGCTAAAGGTATTCTTCTTATAGACTACCTGGAAAAGGGAAAACCATCACTGGAAAATACTATGCATCACTTCTGGACAAACTCAAGGCAGCTACCGCGGATAAACGTCCTGGAATGGCAAGAACAAATGTTCCATCACGATAACATCTCAGCACATTCAAGTCATATCGCCGAGCAAAAATTCACTGAACTTCATTTCCAACTGCTTCCACATCCGAGCTATTCACCTGATTTGGCTCCCTCGGACTTTCATTTGTTACCAAAATTAAAAACTTTCCTGGATGGACAAAAATTTGTCAGCAATGAAGAAGCTACCAGGTAGTCAATGACTATTTCGAGTCTTGAAGAAAATCACTTTAGAGAAGGGATCCTGAACCTGGAATACGTTGGGTCAAATGTACTGAACTTCGACGGGATTATGTCGATAAATAAGGTAAGTTACAAAACTCAGATCATTGTTTTTCATATCGAAACAAATCATATCGAAAGCCCCTCATATAGTTAAATGTAGTACTATATTTACAATATAAATATAGTAAATAAAGTAATTATTCAATATTCTTTGACAGTTAGCTATTGATAGTCACAAAAATAAGAAAAAAGCTTTTTGCTCTTGAAAAAGCTACGTGAGTGAACACGCTGACTTGAAAGATTCACCGAATCACGGCTGATAACGAAAATACTGGTACAGGTAAACACAAACCAAACCTTACAAGACACGTCTTCACTCTTCACTGCGCACTCCCATCCTTCCACAATTAGGTACACAGCACTGGTAGACCTCGGCAAAATGAATGTTTTTACTACAAGCGTAAGAAGAGATCGCCATCGGTATCAAGCACCTATTAATAGTACTTCTAGTTGTTGCTGCGAGAATGAATTTTGAATTAATAATTCTGCAAATAAATTTCGCAAATGCACAAACCACGGTGTACACAGAAAGCATAAATAGTATAAGATAGAAGAATCTAATTCTCTAAGCGTGACGTCACGAACCTGGCCACCATTATCAAGGGTTGAAATATAGTGGGCATTGGTATAATCGATAAGTTCCGAACCAGGAAAAATACAATATAATGTCTTAAGAATATATCATCCTGTAGATTACAATGTGAGAAACATTTCGTTGAGGCCTCTGGCCTCAATGTTTTAGCTTTTAAGGCGCTAAAACGCTTTGTTTAGGAGTTATTTAACAATATAGCTGACTGAGTGCTGCGGGTTGCTTTTGACATGAATATTTAGATGCGATTTTTAAAACAAATCGTTCATATTTTTAAAGTCAAAATGCGATTCGTTACGTCTCCGTGAAATTATGTTTCTTTAAAGACCTCATTTAGCTCGATTGCGTGAGAGCTACAAAAGGAATGTATACTACTGAAATAATATAGGAGACTATTGTGAAATGAAATGTGAAGAATCGGTTTAAGATAGCCTACATAATAGTAGCTTATGCAATTAGTTTATACAGTTAAGCTTTATTGCATGAGTTTGTGTTTCCAAAACGAGCGATGTAAGGAGCTAGTGTTTTAATTTGAACGAATGCAATTAAACAACATTATAAACAAGTTGCATGCGCTAAGTTTTGCATATCAGCATTACAAATTTATAAGAGAATCAAACTTAATTTTGCGAAACAATTTTCTGGTGACGTCCCAGGTATTTGACATTGTGCGAGAAAACGTAGGTCGCTGTTCTGTTTACCTCAACCCCCACGATTCTCTCGCTGCTATTGGCTGATTGGTGTGATGATGCAACAATTCGGGCCGTAAAATGCTAATACGTCACCATTTGTGCTGTAAATGACATATTGTGAACAATTTTGTGCAACAGAAAAGGTCGTTTAGAATGCTGGTTTACGAAAAACTATTTTTCACTGTGTCTCCGAGTGTAATCTAATTCTCATTCTCAAATGTTTCATTTTGTCTTTAAATGTTCTCCTTATTTATCTCAAAGAACAGTTAGAGAAGAGCTACTGTTCTTATTTCTGGTGAGCTCTCTGAATTTTCGAAAATTCGAAAAAATTCAACATTGTAAATTCGTATTTCTCGCACTATGTCGTCAGTCAGTTCGCAATATGGGAAAATTGCAGTTTCAATTAAATTCGAATGTTTCTCATTGTTGCCGGTCGTGATGATCGTATGATTTAGATAAAATTCTTACGAAAGAAAATAGTTTTTTGGAAGGTAATATATTTAACACATAACTAACCAATACATTTCTTTTACTTTAAAAAGTTTTTATCACTGTGGTATTCAGAAATTCTTAGCTCTCACTTCGATGTATTCAAGGCTAGTTTTTGGGATTAATATTTCTTTTCTGTATAATGTGCTGCAAATACTGTACAGTTAAATTTATTCGTATTTGTTTCATTTGTAAAAGTTATAAAACTACTGTTTTTACTACCGAATTAAACGCAAATAAGCATCTCAGGCGCTTCGTTTGAATTGGACTTTTTGAGCTAGCTGAGTTGCTAGTAGGGTAGAAATTGCAATATGTCAATATTACTTAGTAACTATTTCCAATAACGCGAGAATGTATCTGCTGTTGTTAGCACCTCTAGTAAATTTTAAAGGAAACATGTCAGTGTCAGACAATTAATTCAACATTTCAATGCAAAATATAACTCAATTTTAACATAGGTCAGCCAGGGTAGGCCTATAATATGGCTCAATTATATGTCATATCTTAGACTTAGAAGAGGAGAAAGGCTGATACAGTTCGCACACGAGTAAAAACTGAAAATAGCTAACACATTCTTCAAGAAGGATTCATGGGGCAGATGGCAGTGGCTGCTCGTGCTTAGGTTGCACTGTTGCACAACCCCCAGATATAATAGACAAAATATCTTTTAATATCGTAGAAATATACATTTTCCTTTTAATGACAATATTCAATATTCAATATATTGTAGCAATATCGATGTATAAGAAATCATTTTGAAACCAAATAGCGTCCAAATGCCGCTCACTCCGATGCCTGGTGCCTTGCCAGGTATTGCACCACGCACTTGGCTGTATTACTAGGTTTACTGCATTTACTTTTTGGCCCTTCGATTTAACACAGGAAACATATTGCATTTTGGTTGGGCAACCAGACGGGTGTTTAGCGCTGCGGCTCGTCGGAGGTAGTCTCAGGGGAATACCAATATTCTATCTTCGTATGACTGGCTGCAACATAATTTTATTAATTTCGCTTGTTATTGAAAGTACATAAGTTCAGTCAATTAATGACGGAATTTAATGCATTATTTATGATGTTTAGAGAATTTGTTACAATTTTATATTAGATATATTAATTTCAAATTCACTCTTGATGAGTTCTTTGTATGAAGTAGGCCATTCTGTGAGGAAGTCTTTTTCTCGGGAGACGCAGCAGTCTGCAGTTACACACGGAGAGCACTGGTGGAATATGAGCGTGTGTGCGGAAGGATCTTTGTTACAAAATATATCACCAATATACCAATGAAATTTTCGAAAAAGAATAATTTTGTGCGAAACGCGTCGAAGCAATAGCTCTTGCTAAGATGAGCTGGAGTCGAACTTAAGTGCACAGTGGAAATCAAACCAGAACCACGTGCGCGGGAGGTTTATGATATATCTGACTCGGACACGATGCATAAAATTATATTAGTAATGCTTCAATTTAGACTTTTATTTAATTTAGTTTTAACTCATTTGAATTGCTTACAATTTTATTATATATTCGTATGTTACATTTTAAAAATTACCTTTCCGTCATTTGATGGAAGTGCAACCTCCTGTCTGTTGGGTCTCCAGCCGCCACCGATAGATGGACATGGCAGTCACCAGACGGAAACACCCACAACGAAATTGACCACATACTAATCGATCAAATGAAGCTTGTAAAAGAAGTACAGGTGATTAAAGATCTTAAGTTCGAGACTGATCACAGAATGGTGCGTACAATCCTACAGTTCAACGAAATTACAGCGCGACACCAGAAAGGGTCAAAATAGAAAATCTGAACAAGAACAAAATTCTAGAGCAACTGGAAAACAACCCATAACAGGAAAGGTTCAAAATTGATATGGAAATAGAGGAGCTATTCAATCTACTAGAACAAACAATTCTAAGAGCGGGTAATCAAAGTTACGCAATCTTGGCGTCAAGAAAAACAAATACAAATTGACACAACCAACCATCGAACTTTTAAAACAGAAACACTAAAACGCACTAACACAAACACAGCGAAATTAAGGAGGGAACTTGCAGTGTTGGATAAACTAACACGTGAAATTCGCAAGGATATACGAGACCATCGCTGCACAATAACGAAGCAAATATTAGACCAAGTCAACAAAGAAGGCGAAGAGCTGTTATAACAGAGGAAAGCAATGGCTGCAAGGAGCAACGAAACCTTCAGTCGATTACACGTCGGAGGATAGATATTTTAGACGAAACAACAAGATTCTATCAATCATTGTACACGAGTTATCTTCAAACTACACCAACTAAAAGCTACAAACTAGATCTTGAGGAACATATTCCTTCTATTTTGTTGAGCGAAGTAAGAAGCGCAATTACAGAACTCACAAACGGGAAGACTCCGGGAGAAGACGGGAGTGTTGAACGAATACCTCAAACATGGCATGGAACTTCTAGTGCAACCTATCACAATAACTTTCAACAAAATCCTGAACACAGAAATTATACCAGAACAATGGAAATCAAGCACAGAGGGATTCAAAGGTGACCTAAACAATTACAGACCCATAAGTATCTTCACAAAAATGCCTTGTCAAATATATTTTCAAAGATATTAACTAGAGGGCTAACCAAGAGAGTAGACGAGAATCGGCCAAGTGAACAAGCAGGTTTCCGCTCAGGATTCAGCACAGTAGACCACATCCAAACGATCAACCAAATTATGGAAACGACAGAAGAATATAACTTACCATTATACTTGGCTTTTGTGGATTACAACAAGGAATTCGACTCCGTCGAACATTCAAGTGTTCTTCAGGCATTAAAAACCAGGGAATAGAAACAAAATGTGTGAGAATACTGGACAAACTATACAGACTGTGTCGCCAAAGAACGAACTGAACTAGTAGGGCAAACTTTTCAACTAAAATGAGTGGCAGGGTGATATTATCTCTCCAAAGCTGTTCACTGTGTTCGGGAAGAGATATTTAGGAAATTAAATTGGAACAACAAATATGGGATAAAGATCAATGGAAAGAAGCTGTCTCACCTAAGATTCGCGGATGACATTGTATTGGTAGCCAATCTACCAAAGAACTTTTAAAGATGCTTGTAGAGTTGAACAGGACCAGCAAAATTACTGGACTAATGATGAACTAGAAGAAAACCAAATTAATGTTCAACAGACCAGCGGATAAAATTATCATCAATGGAACCGAGTTAGAGTAAGTAGAAGATTATGTGTACCGTGACCAAGTCGTCATTCTAAACAATAAAATGAATAATGAAATTAAGAGACAAATATCCCAAGGAAACTCAGAATAGCTCTACATTATTCCTTCCTAATCTACGCTTGTTAGATCAGCCAAAGGAAAATGGAAAGACAAACCCTCGACATTTCACTACAGATCAGAGTTTCAAACGCAAGACTCCAAGAACGTTGCACAACAGGCTGGTAGGATTAAAAGGAAATGGGCGAGTCACGTCGCAAGACTACACCAAGAAAGATGAACACAGAAGACCACCACATGGGATCCATACATCGGAAGCAACAGCCGAAGAAGACCAAGAACCCGATCGACCGACTATTTCAATAAACCAGTGGGGCCACAATGGTCAAGGGCAGCGAAGTGTAGAACTATTTGGAAGGATTATGAAAGGCACCTCTAAGAAAGTGCAGGTGTTCAGTGTTAATTCATATTTATTTGTGATGGCTCACCACATAAGTTTTTCAAGAGCTTCCCCTCTAGCAGGAGGCCTTTGCCCTTTACGGGACACACTAGGCTCATTTATTCATTCATTCTTAGAGTATCTGTCCAAATAACAGAAGGTCCTGGTCTTGGATCCCGGTGAAATCAAATATTTGCACTGCATGACAAACCATTTTGAGTAAAAATATAGTAACTCAACTTTGAAATTAACATTTTGTTATAAAATAATTACGAATTCGGACTGGAAAAGGGATTGACACTTGTTCCCTTGCTTAAATCTTAGAATAATTAGAATATTCAGAAACTTTGATTAATTATTATTGCCGACTGGTTGTTAAACACATCAAGTAAACTTATAATTCCGGACAATTTTTTGTCGGAATGTTGTTTTCTGCAACTCAGTCCGCAATGATTTGGGGTATGACGGATTGTGGCACAGCTGTGCCTGTGGGGCGAACGATGAACGGAATCGGGGGATGGTGCAAACAGCTGGAAAGGGAAGAGCGGGCGGGAAGGAGCAATCCCCCTGAATATATTTACGGGGTGTTGGAGGGAGCAAGGCGGAGAGTGCGTAGCGGAGAAGAATAGGTGGAACCTGGAAGGATTAGAGGAGCGGATCGAGACGGATTAAATCACTACCGTTTCACACAATGTCCGTATGTACTTGGCGCGACAGCCCGTGAATAGGCTCAGGCCTACCGGCGACGTCCCTGCCTCGCGGCCGTGGCCGATGGGTTAAAAGGGTACGTGTTGGTAACAAGTAGACATCCCCACGTCGAATTCCGGTCTTCTCTATCCGAGAAAAGAATTTTCCCATCGTCACACAGCAACATATACTGAAACATTGCATGGAAAACACACACTATAATATTGCCTTATAGGGAATCAAACCCGGGACCGCGTCATTTTACACATTAGATAGATTTAATTCCTTTTCCTATCAATAGATGATTGTGATAAATAAGCACATGGGCAATTCCAGATTACGTTACACACACACTTACATGTGATGGTTCTTTTTATCTCGTGCTAGAATAAATATGAAGATAGAGATTTTTGGAGAATAAGTTTAAAAAATGGCTGAGTTAATTTTGATTTCATTTCTTTTTGTAATTTAGCATGAAAGTTTTTGTTTGTCAGGTAATGGTGATTATTGGAGGGGCTTGGGTCAACAATTGGTTTCATTTCTCATTACATTCATAGTGTTTCTTTCCTCACATACAAAATCAGAAAAATTACAAGAATTTGATCAATACCAATAAGACAACCAACTAGTAATGTAACACACATCATCAATTCCATATTTTTATATGAAACTACACCCACTGAATCTTTTAAAATTACTAGACAATGAAAACTAAATTTTCAGCATGTCTGGACAACTTTCCAGGTTTACTTATTAAACAAAGTTCTTCATAAATAGTGCCACCACATTTGCAAAATACCCCCTAAAAACAGGCCATTTTTAGATGTATACAAGAGGCAAAAATTAAATCATTGTTTAAAAAGAGCAATAGTTATGAGCCAAAGCAATTCCATGAACATGAAACACTGGGAGAGTAACCAACCAGTGCTGTCGCTACAACTGCACAGTGTGTCCCCCTATTTTATTAATCTCTTCCCTCTTCACTAAGTTATGTTAAATATTTGAAATTTTTTCATTGATTATTATAAAATTTAATTAAAACATTTTAAATTCAAAATATCAAAAAATCAGTACATACCTAATTTTTAGAAAATATTATTCTTAATAAAAAGTAGCAAAATTACAATACCAGTCAGAAGTTAAGATTAATGCAAAAATTTTTGAGAAAATAATAAATAACACGCGTTACTTTAAGTAACCATCAAGTGCATTACTCTCAATAAACATGGTAACAAAGGAACGGCAAAGTTCTAAGTTGAAGTAATGGTGTAGAATGCCACTAAGTATTCTGAATGCTTAGCAAGAAATATTAAATTGCTTTGTCAATGTCATTGTCATTTGTATATTTAAAAGGTAAGCAAATTCTAGAGTTGTGAGATACTCCTCATTGGTTGTAATATCTGTTAGTTCTATTGTCTATAAGAAAAATGTGAGTCGAGCATAAATAATACATTACCAACAGTGACTACGACAGCTATATGATCAGATGACAGTTAATACGATGCTTCTATACTGTAGTAAAAAGGTGAAATATCTTTTAAAACAAAAAGGTCAGTACTCGTAAGTCAAGTATTTTATTTGGATTCATTGGCCAGAAGGTTGGTTCTGTTGTGGAGATGTTTTTGGATGAAGTATTGCCACTTCTGTATGTATGAACATAGTAAAATTAAAATAGTTAAAGTGGATAAGTGTATAGTGATTAGAAAAATGAAAGATATGCTTTGTCACTCTTGGAAACAGAGGTAAGTGAAACACAGTAAAATTGAAGTAAATTAAGCAAAGTTCATGACTTCATTTGTGAAAAGATCAAGTAGTGCAAGTAATATTAGAGAATAGTCAAAATGGAAAGAAAATGAGGTAATTATATAGGGATGTAGGGGTTAAGAGAATGAGGGAGGAAATATCAAGGAAAGATTAGAACAACGTTTTTAAACCAAATTAATGAAATTAGCAGAGAACAAAATTAAGTTGTTGTTTGTAGAATATATTATATTAATTGCTTTAACATTTTAAGACTATTACCACAGTAATAAAAAATGTTTACGTCACTTCAACATCATCTAATTAACATTCCTATGAGATCTTCAGATATCATAATTTACTTATATAGTGCCACAAATGAAATCATCATAAAATTTATTTGGCCTCACTTATTCCATCCACTATCTATGATTATTTATTTCTGTTAATTTTGATTTAAGTTCAACAGTAAATGGTATTCAAAGTTAATTTTTGCAGTCGAGTGGGTTGAGCCCAAACACTTTTTAAAAAATCTATTGTTATTTGCTGTTAAGGAGATTATTATAATTTATTTTTAATACCAAATTGTAAAACATTCTGAAATCATTTTAAAAATGTATATGTGTGGATAAAAATTTAAAATAAATCTTGTTCACTGTTCAAACGATTGAGGAATATTGCTTGTGTTATTTATGATATAAATATTTTTATCTTAAAAATTACATTAATTCACATGATTTCAAAATATATGTAATTATTTTTCCAGTTTTTAGGTTATTTTCATGTTTACAATCGAAAATGAGCGTGGAAATACCCCCTTCACAGTTTTGTTAAAGATGGATAGATAAAGAAACAGCATGTGACACACGATAACAGTGAATGTCAATGTATAATTTATAAGCATTCTTTCCTTTGCTGCTTCTGTGAACCACTGACCACTATTGTTACGAACACGTTGCTATTGGTTGGTATACGTGTATAGGTACACGTGCATGAATGATAGAAGCACCACACTCGACGCTGACGTCATGTAGTTACTCACTCATGCTTACAGATAGCACCACACGAATCATACGCTAGCGCACAGCGGCGGGTAATGATACTATTTCGCGTGCGCGGAGGCGGATTGCACGGCAAGACATATTCTGTGGGTCTTGCCTGAGAAACCGCAGGATATGGGATAGCTCGCGGAAAGGTAGGCCTTTTTCATAATTTACTTTATTTTTTAGCATGAAAAGGTGTTATTTCCGTTCATTTATTGTTTTTCTCTTATGTAGTGTAAAATTTATGTCCAAATGTAAATAGAACAAATGTTCGCAGAAAGTAGAACGCAAGGTTCTACTTTATCATTGTTTTGACGTCACGCGGTGTGGTGGGGATCATCGTAAATTTGAGTCATCTAGCGGGAGACGTGTTTGGTATTGTTGAGTCTCGCTCTTTTGCAACGATCGCGCTGACCTCACTGCCTTTCCAACGTGTTTGACGTTTCGTAAGTTGAGTGCGTAGGGTGCCCTCGTGTTCATTTCACCCCACTGACCTTCTCTCCCCTTTTAAACGAAATGCCTTATCCATCCCCTCTATGCATCCATCGTTACCCTTCCCATACTTCGTGAATGGGGGAACGTATTTGATATGACCTTCGCGCAGATATTTAATTCATTTTTTTTTCTCGGATGCGCACACTGTTTTGTTAATACGCAATTTATATACAGTACCGACATCGACAATGCCCAGTCGCAGCCGAATCAATGCGCCGTCGCCGTGGCAACCGTTGCCATGGAGACAAACAAGGTTCCACCCCCGTCTCGCCGCTCGACGGGGTCGCCCGCGCGCCAGTCGCCGCCGCCGCCCCCGCGTCGCACCGCACACCGCACCGCGCCGCCCGCCGCCCGCCGCCCGCACCCGTGACCCGCGCCGTCGTCCGCGCCTCGCCTCGCCTCGCCGCGCCGCGCCACGCCATGCCACACCGCGCCGCGCAGCCCCTCCCCCTTCCCCGTCCGTCCGCCCGTCCGTCCTGGCTCCTTGTCCTCCTACGGTCCTCTTCCTCCCGTTCGTCCGCCGCGGCGCGGCGGCGGTGGCGACGGCGACGCGTCGCCGCCGTTAATTCTCGGCGCCTTCGCCTTCCCACGTTCCTTCCGAAATCTCACTTTCAAAAAAACGGGATAATATGAGGGGATCAATATGGAGTGCGAGGCGCCGCGGTTCTGCCCGAGCCCCACCGAACGAAAGCATCAATAGCTACAAGGAATTTCGCTCCTCCGATGCGGCGAGCGACGCGGGCGGCCACGCGGCGCGCGGTGCGTCTTCGCGCGCGGAGAGCTCTTTTTCCGCGGCGATTCGTCACCTTCGCGGAGGCGGCGGCGGCGAGGTTGCCCGCGGAGGCGGTCTCGCTCGCCCCCTTGCGCGCGCCGCCGCGAGATCACCCACCCGTCATCCGCTCTATCGACTGATCGAGCGCGGGATTGATTGGGTCTCCCACTCCGCTGCCCTGCCCTGCCCAGCCCCGCCGCTCCCAGTCGATGCTGCCCGGACCCCGGGGAGGCTGCTCCCCGTCGCGTTTCGCACACCCCGGCCAGCCCGCTCCCAGCCAGCCTCTGCTCCGACCGCCCCCGCCGCTCCCCGTTACCGTTCCGCGCCGCGCCGCCCCGCGCCGCGCCTCGCCGCACCGACGCGTGCGTCACACCCTCGAAATGCACCCGACATAAATGGCTGGGACGTCGCGGCATTGGCTGACGTCTCGGTGACGTCACGGGAAGCGCCGTTCCGTTCCGTCCCGTCCCATCCCGTCCCATCCCGTCCCGACCCGACCCGACCGCCTCCCCGTACGGTGTACGCTCGGGTGGGCGGGAGCGTGGCGGCGACAAGCGGCGGCCGGGTGACGCGTTAGCCCGCGGTTACCTCAGTCGTTTATTTCAGGCGTTTCGGAAACTGTCGCGACGCGGCGCGGCGGGCGCGGCGAGAGCGGCGCGGGCGGCGGCGGCGGAAACGGCCGTGCGGGCGGAGTGCTGGGCCACGCGTGTCACGTGTGCTACGCATTGCCGCTCCCCACCCCTCCTCCACACTCCCGCACGCCCCCGCCCCCGCTCGCCTGAGTTTGTCCGCTGCGACCCCGTACGCACGCCCGCGGCCTCGTCCACCACGTGCCCAATCTGCATTACAATGGGTCATTAAAGCTTTACTGTCTACTGGGCGCGCGGTGTTTAATCGGTTTTTCCGAAGCGCGGCGCCGGGGTAAAAAGAGGGTCAGTTTGCCCCGGCGACGTCGAGAGGTTTGCGGGCGTTAACCGGGCGATTAGGGGTGTTGGGGGCGTCGGGGACGGCGTGGGAACGGGCGGCGCGGAGGAAGGGCCGTGGCATGCGGAAGCGGCGGGCGGGAGTGCATGCGTGATCACGGGCGGGGGGAAGGGAGTGACAGGCCGCCTGCGAAGCCTTTGCGGTTCCCGGATGGAGGGTGACAGCGGGAATCACGAACGAATGTTTGCGACATGCACTGCACTGCTGAGGTCTGACGGGTCCAGTGTTCAAAGGCACTGAAGCAATGTCTTATAAGGCGAATTACTCGCCTCTGTGGTTTTTATAGTTTTTTAATGATGGTAATGGTTTTGGAGTCACGTTGCCTGGCAACGGCATTTAAGAAACAGTGTCTTCGTATTAACGGTACTTTTCTCATGCCCGGTGAGCTGCTCGTCCCTAAGAATGGTTTTGCCTTTCCTAAGGAATACTCCAATCTCATCTGTAGATTGTTAAATTGCAGGTTTTTCTACAGAATTTCGCCTAATGTTAATTTCATCGACTGTAAAAACATGACTCTGAATATTCACATGTTGTGTTTAACAGCTTATGAATTTATTTTTTCCAGTTTTATGAATCAAACATTTTTATGCCATTGTATATCTCTACTAAGGCATCCAACAAAAACCGTTAACAAACATTTAAAACTCGTTTCAGTAGTGAAACCAAAACCGAAATCGTTTTTCTTCCATCACAATGCTGGAACAGGAACCGAATTAAACGATTTCGATCTCGCTTTTCAAAAATTACGTATTAATCGTTTTGTTGGATTTACATTTCGAGAAGTGGCTTTCAGTGTTTTCTCGAAATTCTAAAGTATTATCATTAATTTCGAAAGTGTTTAATAAAAATAACGAAAACCGTTAAAATCAAGAAATTGGTTTAAATTCGTTATCGCAATGTTTGGCTACCACGAACTGAAAACTAAAGAAATATTTTATTAACCGACTCTGAAACCGGAACGTTATTTGAAACGGTTTGATCCTTTGGTTTGCTAACAACCCTAAATAATATTTGAAATGAGTAAAACTCAGTTGAGAAAAATGTGAGAACGTGAGAAAAGTTCCAGTTTCTCTACGAGTCTCCAAATGGTGCAGTAAAGAGATCCGTTAGCTTGTTAGAGAAATACCGTCGATTATTTCGCAACTGTAACTGCAGTTGTAATGGGTTCATTAGTCGTTGGAATGGAATTTTCTATTATTTTTTCTCGCAGGGGCGATAGTGTGCCTAATGAACTTATTAAAGAGTCTTGTATTATTTTAGAAAGAATAAATACATTGATAAAACGATAATTCTTCATTGAAGGAAAATTGTTGGCGTTTACTTATAGAGCAACGTAGTTTAGGGCTTTTTTTTTTTCCTCAAAGTAATTTTTGGGAAATCTCTAATTCGAGTTGACTTGCTGTATATTGTACGAATGAAAATTATGTTGTAAATATTGCATTTACGTAATCAGTAGTTTTTGTGATTGCAAGTACACTTGCCTATTTCTAAAAAAAATACATTGTTTCTCATATTACCATAAGGTTGTCAAGGACTACATATGCTAAAATCAGTTTAGTGTTTAAGTGATGTAAATAAAGAACAGGTTTTTTTTTGTTGTTTTTTGGCTTTTGAATGAATTATTAAAAGCACAATGATACTAATTTCTCAAAATTTTAAAGCTTGAAGATCTATCAAGTTTGCGTATACAACCATTTTTGTGAAATTTAATTTAGTTCGTACTAAGAGAGATATGAAGAAAGCAATGAAAGTAAATGCTTACGCACACAAGAGATTAAATGCACTGGCTCTACGAGAATTTATGGATTACGTGAACATGACATCAACAAACCGGCACGAAATACATGAAATCATTCGTGAGAGGAAAACGTACGTTCTTGTCATGCTTCACTTGTAACTTTGTATTCACCTAGTAGAGTTTTGCGCAATGCATTACGTCACTCTCTGAGATGATCAAACTCAAGCCTCTCCTTTCTACATCCCTTTTTATTTCAACTAGCCTTCTTTAACACTGTAAGTCTGAAACAGTGTTTACGACACACATGTTTTCCTTTGTTTAATTATAAAAATGAAATAGATTTGAGAGAAAAATGTAGTTTAAAATATTCAATTGAAGCGATATCACGGAATTTTTATAAGGTTTTAGCCATGCTGCAACATTATAATGTAATGGATTTAAATGCAAATTGTACTTTATAACGCATCGGGTGTGAAAATGGGTAACGTAAAGACAAATGTACAAAAAGCGGTTTTATTTATTTTTGTTCTAGGAAAATTAATTTCTGCGGTAACGTCTAGAAAATTGCCAGCAAGTCGCGCCACGCTTCAATGGACTGTAGCAACTCGTAATCAGCTCTGCGGAATAGCCTTCCTGATTTCAGGTCGCCCAACGAAGTGCTTTCTGTGATACGTAGGACACTGACAAAATGATTTCCACGTGCTTACTTATCCACATGCTCTGAAGGTGACTTTGGTCTGTGTCTCACCTTCTTCAACAAAATTTTTACAAAACATTTTTGTAGTTACAAGCTATGCTCATTTAACTAATTAAAATTGTTAATGACCCTTCTCTCCCATTTACTCTCTCCCTCAAACTTACATTTTAAATAGTAGATTGAGGTATAATCGTGTAAAAATTACATGTGGATATTGACATATCGTTAAATATGTTATTAATTTGTAACTTGTAACACAGACTATATCACGCCTTTTCCAAAATGAAACAGCATATTTTTTTTGTATAGCTGCTATGATTCTAAATGCGTAACAACGGCAACAGTATTTTTGTTTTCGGTGTAAGTTGACCTTGTTGTTTTTCCAATGTGATGTCTTAATGTGTACTTTTTTATTTCGTATCATTATCCGTAACATTGTGAGCCTTTCCCTTTGACTTGTCCACTCATGCACTCTTCTTTGTTTCCTTTTAGTACGGCGAATTTCGAGCGCGGTGTCCGAAGGTCGGGAGGCGGTGGGATCGGAACAGGACGACGTCTTTCGCGACCGTGGGTTTTCGTGGTTATCCCGGCTCTTGTAGGAAAATGCCGGAGTAGATCATGAAAACGGACCATGGCTTGCCAAGATTTATCCTTCCCACCTCTTTCCTCGTGCTTGGAGCTAGGATTTTGCCGTTCACACGGACGCAGTCGATATGTCGGTCCGGCGGTTTGTTGGAGAGGCGATTCAGTGGCTGGTTGAGTATTGACAGATGGATAAAACATCGCATGATAAGTAAAAACAGAAGAATGAAGAGAAACAAAATATAGAAGAATTGGTGGGAATTGTGGTTAAAGAAAAGAAGTAAGAGGGAAAGAAGGAACAAAATGTAGAAAAGATTTCATAATGAAGCGAACTCGCTAACATATCTTCGTTATGACCGTTCCAAGGAAAGGAGACCTTGTGGATCGAAGAAAGTTGCTCAGAAGCCGAGGTCAGGTCCCAATCTAGGCTTCGGTCAGGGACACGTTAGAAGTACGTGTTGTCCCACTGGGGGTCAGCAGTTGCTGGGACAGCAGCTGTTGCGGCGGGTCTCTTCGCGTATCACTCACGTGTCTGATCGGCAACCAGATGTCCACGAATGAAGAACTTAACAGGTTAACATTATATGATATAGTTTATTGATATTTTGTTGTGTATTGTATGGATTTTATTAGGAAGTTATTTTTCAATTCAAAATGCGTTATGCAATGCAATATACCGTGTATATATTTATTTATTTTTTGTATGTTATACTATTTTTTTCCTTTAGATAGTATTTGTTGAAATGTATGAATCGTAATGTCCGTTTTTGAAGTTCTATTATAAACTAGAGCAGTTGTTTTACATCAAGTTTTAGCGTGTGCATGTATTTTAGCATACTAGTTATTAAAAGAAACAAGTTTGATATGGACATTATAATGAAACGAGTTTAGCTTTTGCACCATGGCACATTAGCCGTCTCACAGCATTTCTTGCTAAAACACGTATATTATGAATCCATAAGAACACGCGTTTCATTATAAAACTCATAATAACACCCGAATGAGTCCACTATACAGATATTAGCGCACCGTGGATGAAATAATAGTGTTTATTTCTTAATCACAATTGCCATTGTCATCGTTGTATGCATATTTGTAGACGTGAATATGAGTGCGAAAATAAGTGAGTGTGTGTATGCGAGTGTGTAAGTGTTTTTGTGACTGTGTGAAAATGTGCGAATGATAGCAGAGGCAACGTGTCGTTTGTGTACGTCTGCGAACGGATACTAACCATTTGAAGGAACAAAATGTTTTGTATAGACTGTTTCACCTGATGTGATTGTGCCATACTCTTGGGATATTACTCTACGATAATCTTGGAGATACGACTATAAATTTAGAACTTTTGTGAATAATTTATATTTAGTGATGATTTCTAGTTTGAAAATGAAAATGATTGAAGTCAAGTGTAATGAAAATGTAAATGAACAATTTCGCGATCGTTATTTCACCATTTTTTTAAATGAACATTCCAATATGTCCAAAAATTTGCAATTTTGTAATGAAATAATCATGTTTTAACGTATAATAATATAACGTGTGTATTTTTATTATAAATATTGTCCAAATATAATTTGTCGGGAATGTTGCGAGGTGATGATATATATAATTGTAATTATGTGACTAAAAATAAACATAACATTTTGAAAATATATATGTTTAAATACAATAGTCGTGGAATGCTGTTATAAAAAAATTGGGACGTATGCTGACGTTTCATCTTATATTTTATTATTGATTTCGAATCAATATTTAATGAACTGTCTTTGGTTAAAGTATTGTATGAAGTGTGGAATCATGTACATAAAAACAAATATGCCAATATTAAAATGTTCATATTTTTATGTTTATTGAAACACATATTAAAATACGACGCGAATGATATTAAATCATTCATTTAACAAATTTCAATATTTATGTTAATGGAAATATAGTTGGCTCCTTGTGGTCATAATTATTTCACATTGTGCGCGCTAAAAATAAATCCTCGTAGTAAGTACGACTTCTACGAGATGAAAAAGTCTTGTTGAGCGCTGAATTGAATACTTCCCCTGGAGACTTCAGCTAGAACAATTTGTTGGTTTACATGTTCGTAATTCTCCGAAATTGTTATATTTTGTGTGAAGATTGGTCTAAGAAGATAATATTGGCACACCGCCCAATAACGTGAAAGACCTGAGATCTGGGAAGTATGAATGCTCGATCACGTGTACGCGGGAGCCCGAGTTGATTTGTGCAAGATAGCATAAACGGAAGAGGAAGGAGAGACACAGTGGCAAGATTTACTGAAGGAGATAAAAGAGATATAAGCTGCAATGTAAACAAGACAGGGAATTGTGAAACTGAAAAACAAAGATCTGGCGTTAAAATTAAAAGTAAATGGGAAGAGTGAATTAACTCAATGAAATAGTGAAATGAAGGTAGAGTAACGAGAAAGAAAAAACAAAGAGAACGGGGAAGAAAATGCAAGAAATGTGGGGCGTATAATCCAAGAAGTTTTGTGTACATGTGTTTGAATGTGAAAGAAAGAAAAAAGCGAGGGAAAAATAATGTAAAAAAATAAAAGCGAATGAAAAACGTACAATATAGTGTTTGATCTTCAGAAACGTTAATTTGAAGATATTGTTTTACACGAAGGGTTAATTTTGTAGTTTTATTCTGATGTTTTACAAGGAAGTTTTTCTTGCCTGTTAATTATTTTATGAAATACTTAATCTTGTTTGTTACTATTACATTCAATTGGTACATTTCCATGTGGTTCATATCATGTGTTCAATCGTATATAGCGATGTTTTTTTCACAATATGTTAATATATTTTTGTCTTTACTTGCATTTCTGGTAAATACAAGATGTATACTGAATACACTCAGACTTTGAAGAACTTGGAACATTGCATCATTTTGCAACTTTAAAATCCGCTGCAATGGAATGCACGTATGGGAACGAATTTGATTTCATGCTTTTCTGAAAATACAAAAAATCCATTGTTATTTCTAATCCTTTCCTTCGAATGGAATAAAACAGTTTTCGTTCTCTGTCTGTATCACTCTCCTTCTTCTTCTTCTTCTTCTTCTTCTTCTTCTTCTTCTTCTTCTTCTTCTTCTTCTTCATTTTCTTCTGTTGTTGATGAAATTGCCTTTAAGGATCGCAAAAGATCTGGAAATAAAAAAGATAAAATATTCCTAAATGTGATGGAAGCGGTGGAAAATCTAAAATTAGGTTTTATTAGATCAGTAGAGGTTGCATCTAGGGAAAATAACAATGAACAAAAGCTTTACAATAAAGAAAATGTCTCAATGAAACAAAACTGTCTGATTAACATTTAATACTTCAAACAGTAATTTTCTGTTTTTAAATATCAAGAGAATTTGTGCAGTAATATTTAGTTGTGTTCTACACTGTATTTTCGTACTTCACGCATTAGATAAATGTTTATTTCAGGAACGTATCACAAAACACGAATTTTGTTCGTATTTTTCTATCATTGTTGAAATTAGGACTAAAAAGGTGCATTCAGTCTTAACTCACTTCATTCTTCTTTTCAAATGGTTTCTGAAAAGTTATATACTTTTATGTAGGTATTCTACTTCCATATCATGAAAAGGATAGATTCGATAAATGTCATCACAACACTAAATTACAAGATTTAGGTAGAATCAAATTGGATGTTAGAAAAGTGGTAATCATCACGTTTGTTATATTCGCTAAGGGAGCATTGGCGAAGGTAAGAAGAAAAACGAAGCAATGCACAAGTACGGAGAGAATATTGTTTTTACAGACCGTAAGAAAGAAGGGAGGTTTAAAGGCATCATGACTTCTAATTTTCACACTTATTTTGAAGGCTAGTTTTGCTCTAATGAAACAGGATGTTCTGATTACACACCGACAAGTACAAAACACCGTTAGTAGACTGTTTAATAACGGAATTGAATAATCCATGTTCTACTAATAGGATTGTAACAAAGTTTGAGTTCAAAATAGATTTGTTTGACAATATTTTCTCCTCAAAAAATTCAAAAATGTGTTGTTTGAATTTTAGATCTGCAACAAATTACCTTCAATTGAGGAAACAATTTACATTCAATTTTGTTTTAACGACCAACACATTTGGCAGACATTAAATACGACAAAAATTACAATATTTATAACCATATTTTATGTATAAAATGACATACTTAGGCACTTCATTTAATTAACGTCTCGATCGAATATACAAGATCAAAAATTCTAAATTTGCCCTATCATCAAAATAATTCATGGCCAAACTAGAAATCAGAAGTCAATATCATTAAAATAAGAAAACGGATGTCATTATAATTTCTGAGCGAAGAAATAAAGTAGGCTACTCTGAAATTTTGTAGAGGACATTCCTTACATCTCGTGAATATTGTTTGAAGCATTTTATCTCAATGCCACACCTCCATTTTTAGACGCGTCTCTCATATTGTGAAACAGTAAAATATAGTGTGAAAAAAATTTACTATACAGTAAAACTATTTTTCTCGTGTCAGGAAATATACTAAACTAATATTGTTAGATAATTGCATTAATAGTTACAATTAAAATTCGGGGATTTTCTTCCTTAATGTTTTCTTCCTTTCGTTCAAGTGAACTCAGCTTCCAAACTTTCAATTTGGACAATTAAACACTCGCAACGGTTGTCATTATAATTTCTGGGCGAAGATATAAAATAGGCTACTCAGACATTTTGTAGAGGACATTCGTTGCATCTCGTGAGTATTGTTTGAAACATTTCATCTCAATGCCACACCTCCCACCCCTTAGTGATTACTCACGAAAAATTTAAACAATTTTCACACATTATTGCCCATTCATGTTTAATAGAGGCAAATGTTGCACCTGCAATTCATTTAGACGCGTCTCTCCGCGAGCGTTGCGTTTCCGCGTCGCTCCTCCCCTCCCTGCTTCCGTCCCGCCGCAGCTTCCTGCTTCTCACGCGTTTCTCTTGTCGCGCGGGTGGCCTACCTAAAGGCGCCTTTCCGCGCCTGCTACGTCACGCCGCCCCGCCGCGAGTCTTCGTAATGTTTGTTTTAATTGTTTAGTTAGGAGGCGGGTTTTGATGACCTAAAACATCACCAGAATTATCAATAAAGTGCTTTTAAAACGTTTAAAAATGCCATAAAAGCGAAGATAAATGACGTAATCAA
The DNA here is from genome assembly GCA_017312745.1 of Gryllus bimaculatus. Taxonomy (NCBI): domain Eukaryota; kingdom Metazoa; phylum Arthropoda; class Insecta; order Orthoptera; family Gryllidae; genus Gryllus; species Gryllus bimaculatus. The sequence goes on along the minus strand of BOPP01000009.1, from coordinate 1,361,419 downwards.
ATTCGATGAAAACCAATTCAGATGAACAACTCAAGCTGTTGGGTACTGATGTAATCGAGGTTTCTTTCTTTCGTTCAAGTGAACTCAGCTTCCAAAGTTTTAATTTGGACGATTAAAAACTCGCAACGGATGTCATTATAATTTCTGGGCGAAGAAGTAAAATAGGCTACTCAGAACTTTTGTAGAGGACATTCGTTGCATCTCGTGAATATTGTTTGAAGCATTTTATTAACATAATATTAAAATCGATGAAATCACCAAAAATGCTTTAAAAATTACGGGAAAAGGTAACAAACTTATTTGTGAAATCGATTAAAAAATCCCAAAAAGGTCGCATAAAATTGTGTCATTTCCTTTTGTCCTGTAATAAAATTACTGTATATACTAAAAGGCATTGTTCTAAAGAGGAAAGAAAAAAATACATTTCATTAAAAGCCACTCCTTAGTGATTATTCACGAAAAATGTAAACAATTTTCACACATTATTGCACATACATGTTTAGTAGAGGTAAATGTAGCACCTACAATTCATTGAACGTTAAATAGCACGGAATTAAGAAGATAAAATAGCATGTAAATAAATTAAGGAAATAGTTATTTAGGATAATAATGGTAAAAGTGACATTTTATTTTGCGAGTAGGATAAACGTCACAATACCGACTGGCGCAATCCTACAAACAAAATAAAATTACTTTTACCACATTTGTCATTCACTATTTTTTATACTGACTTAGTGACTTTTAATTCAAAATCAGCTCTGACGACCGATTAGCGTTAGTCAGCAAGTATACGCGTACTTCATTTCCCTTAACTTTTTCCGAAAGTCAAAAATCGTTAATAAAAAACACGTTTTGTTCATCGCTTCGCACTCGAGATAAGTTATTTGGATACATTGCGGACATTTTGTGGGAAGATGGTAGTAAGGACAAGCTCACTTTGATTGCATACCCTTATAAGACATTGTTTCACTTGCTCGTATACGTACTTATATAGTAATATTCGTAGTATAGAGGTTACGTAAAGCTGCCGGAAAATCGATTTCGAGATTACAACGTAAATACGCGTTTTGGGATCCCCTAATACCGAAGAAGGGTGTTTTTTTCGAAACGTCCGTCCGTCTGTCTGTTTGTGCATCTGTGAACACCACTAGCGCCTAAACCATCCGTAGGACTTTCTTCAAAATGGATATTCTCCGGCCGATCTGGTTTGTCTCGTGGCTGCAATTTTGAAAAACTTACTTCAAAATTTAGGGCTACTTTACATGAAGACCTTATGGCATTTTAAAAACTTCTCAAAAACCGCTCCAATTATTTTTTTTAATTTCTTGTAAGAATAGAGTAAAATACATTTATAAAAGGTTGCCTTGGTCCAATTTTCAGAGTTGACTCTAAATTTTCGAAAATTGCAACTTTTTTTCAGCGTCTTCCTACAACTACAAAATTAAAAATAGAGATTTTTCCTTCAAATGAAATTTGTTGTCCATAATTTGTTCTTTCATTAAGATCATGTAATGTTTTTAAAATTTTAGTAGTTTTCGCGCAATATTGCGTACAATATGTGCAATTTTAAAAAATTGCAAAAATATTTTCTTAATGATGGCTTCAAATAGTTTCTTTAAAATGTTGGTAGGGTACATTAGGTTTAAAACCCAATGTACTGTATGAGATGACCGAAACACTATACTGCTATATTCTTTTATTGTTTTTCAAAATTTACGAAAATGTATCTCACGTTGTTAATATTTGCATTAGTGGCGATTTGTTCACATCATTGTATTTATTAGTATATGTGCTTTAAATAATGTCATATAAAGTTTCTCGTAAACTCAAACTTCCGTGAAAACGAATTGAAATTTCCGCATTTTCAGAAACACTCAATCGCCATTTTCTCGAAAAAGGCTCAAAATGTTTCCTTCACACTTTTTGTGTATATAGTGCTAATTGCACTCTTTGAGATGACGTAAGGTTAATTTTGTTTTTTGAAAAATTACACAAATGTAATGTTTTTGAAATATGTCTTATGCCGTTAATACGCACATTTACAGTAATTTGTCAGCACTTTTGCATTCGTGAGTGGAAGTGCTTTGAATGACTTCCAATCATGTTTTTCGCAAAGTCAAAAACTTTCTGTGAAGAAGAACTTCAAACTTTGCATTTACAGTAACGCTTAAATGCCATTTTCTTAAAAATGGCACCAAATTTTTCAAAGAAATTTGCCATTTAGGGACCGATTTTACTGTCATTTACTATTCTTAAAGTAATATTTCGGTTCTACTATTTGTAAACCGAAAAATTGAAAAATTAAAAAAAATAGACTTTGTGCGGCAAGTGAAAGTTGGCAACTGGCAAAAGTATGTGGCAAGACTGAAAGCTAGGCCAACCAAAGAAATTAGAAAATTAGTACGAAAGTCTGTACCATTCTGTAGCACCACTAGTTTGGCTTCTGGACAGACGTCCCATGCCTCCTCGATGTCACTCAAAAATTGCGCTTTCAAAAATTTGGCGAGCCAAAATTCTCCATTGATTGTCGATGAGTTCACTTTAGGGTGATTGAATTATTGATATTTATATATTTATGCTTATTTGGATCAAACGTTTTGCGACATTCAGTTAGAGCATAGTCGGAAATTTGATGTCTAACATTGTGATCGTTAAGTGGTATATCAAAAAAGGAATTTGTCTTATTTTATTACTTTCTCTCTACGGAATAGAGAGAAAGCTTTGTAATTCTGGGCGGAAAAACGGCGAATTTTCGGCAGAAAAACGAGGCCCTGGTAACAAAAAAGTGGATAAATACAATTTACAATTTTTTTAAAATAAATAAATTTTAATAACATAAAGTCGCCTACACGTGGTATAGCCGGAAGCCATGTTTTGTGGGCCCTTGACACCGAAAAGTCGACTGACTACAAAGCGTGTCTGTCCGCCCGTCCGTCCGCCTGTCTGTCTGTTAACAACGGTAGTGACTAAACCGATTTTCTCCAAAATTGATATTCCTCAATCGACCTGGCTGATGGCGACCTCGCGGATATTGAATTTGAAACAGATATTTTTGGGGGAGAGGGGGGTACTTTATATGAAACCCCTGGAACAGTTTCCATATTAAAAAAATGGTCCATCGTTTTTTATTAAATTTTGTCGTTGGATAGTGTGAAGAACGTTTAAGAGAATTGTGTCTCATTTTCGTTAAAAACTATGATTTTTTAAAAATTGAAAAAATTCAAATTTTTTTCGTCGTCTTCGTACGACTACTATTATGGAGATAGAGATTTTTTTCTGTAATGATATTTGTTTGTTAAAGATAGAGTATGCAGTTTGAGTACTTTTTGCGAAATTTTGATGAAAGTACGTGCTGTTTTAGCACCACTAGTTGTTGACTTGCCCTAATTTGGTGAAATCATGCTAAAATGGCAACATTATCTTAATAATTCTATGACTCGATAGCAAATGTCATCAAAGATCCCCTGTAATTGAACGAATCAAAAAGACTAGACTAAAATCTTCGTATCAGATATGTGGTGCCCAATTCTTGATTTCCGAGTCTACAGAAGTGCCTAAAATATACTTGTAAGCTGCTCCTATAATTGGATTTATATTTCTTCGATGTCTGGCATACGCAACATGGCCGCAAGTACATTAGAAACTGTGTTCATACACGTAAGCGGCATTGTAAATGGCAGTGGATCATCTCCACAAAACAGTTTCAGCAATAGATAATGCGTAAATCTTACCAGACAAAAAATGAACTACATAGTCGCATCGAGTCACTTTCATGGGGTTCTAAATAAAGAGATTGCACTTCGTATGTCACCTGACGAAAATATATCTTATTGATCCGCCACTTAATGACTTCCGAGCTCAGAGATGCGACAGAAAGAAACAAATTAACTCATTAGAAATACTTGTTTCCCGTACGTAGCACAGAGGAATGCGATAGTTGGCAAATACTCTTAGTAAATAATAGGCCCATGAAACCACAAAAGGCAATTTTTTACATTATTTTCGTGTCCAAAAATATAAAATTCTCACGTCTCAACTATTCTGTTTAACAGTAATACATTTTAAAAAGAATGTCATTGCAATAATTTACATATGCGAATCGTTATGACAAATACTTTTATTTTAATAGTAATAAGAATTGATCTAAATTATTTGTGTTCCTTTCCAGTGAAGAAATAAAAATGGTGCAAACCAAACGATGGATTTTGAGCTTTTGTTTTTCGTTTTTTATTCCGTTAGATAATTCCGAAAAAGCGCATGTATTGAACACGCCGGCAAATAGCAACCCCGCCCGCCGCGCCACCGTCACCGAAAAATGGACGAAGCCCGCGAGGGAGCGCCGGGAAAGCACGGTGAGCGAGGCACGGGGCAGAGGACGGCAGACGAGGAGAGGCGGCGGAGAGAGAGAAAACGCCACGCGCAGTCGACGCAGAGCACTTTCCGACAACTTTGCCGCCGCCGCCGCTGCCGTTGCCGCTGCCGCTGTCGCCGTCGCCGTCTCCGCTGCAGCCAGTGCCACATCGCCGCCGCCTCTACTGCGCCGCCAACACCGTCGCCACTACCTCCACCTCTACCACCGCGGCAACCATTGCTGCAGCCAACCATCCCCGCCGGATAAGCCTCTGTCGCTACCGCTTCTACTGCATCCACCACCACTGATGGTTGTCCCGCTGCTGAACTCTCCGCCGCCGCCACCACCACCACCACTACCACCATCATCATCACCGCCGCCACCCTTTCCCTCGTAGCTTTCGCTGCCTCCACCGCCCTCGTCGCCACTGCTGTCTATTTCGCCTTCAATCCGCACTCCACACTCCATTGCTGCCCCGTCTCTATTGTCGCCTCCACGGCCGAGCTCAGCTCCAGCGTCGCAGTCATTCTTCTGTCGCTGACGCCATCATTCCACTGGCCATCCTCCGACGTCACAACCATTGCGGATGCTGTCTTCCAACCTCTTGGTTTGAACTTTTGCCGCATTTCTCGACGCAATGTTTCCACCACTTCCTCTTCGGCCGCTTGCTCCACCTTCTCCGCCTGCTCTTCCGTTGCCACTCCTGCAAGCGCTGTCTCTCTTTCTCTGGCCTCGCTCTCCGTCACTCCCACTCGGGCCTTTTGCCTCCTCCATCACCTCTGAGTCCACGCCCGCCTCCGCCAATTTCGCCGCCTCCACCACCACCGCTCTCCTGCCCCACGCAATCTCCCTTGCCTTCTGAGTTTGAAAGTCCCCCACCCCCACCCCACCCCTCCGCCGCCTCCGCCTCTCTGCTCGCTGCGCCAATCCGGGCAGCTTGTTGCTAGAAAGCGGTAGGTGCGACGCCAAAGGCCCGCACTGGGAGAATTCGTGGATACTGCCTCACGAAATTGTAGCATGATGTTGTACATCTCCGTAATGATGGAAACGTTCCTAAACCAATGCACATGCGCGGCAAAATTTGACAACAATTCCAACGAGGTAAGTATACATAAATTGAGATTTGAACTTAAAGCCGATTTGTAAGGTATGCTATGTTATTCGCCAAGGAAAACAATCAGACCATTCTTTCTATATTTTCCTCTCGGCCTTTCTTTTTGGGAATGGGCCAATGACGGGGATACGATATTCAACGTTTTTTTTTTTGTTTGGAGTGGAACTTCATATTTATACAATAACTGCGCTTCATCTGCTTCCTTTGTACCTTCTTCTCTTTACAGTCGGTTTCGATCTTCCTAAGGGATAGTTCTTCTTACATTCATTTCGCCTCGGAAGTTTTATTGAACTTTTACTACTTTATTTGCCATTTTTACGTACGCTAGGAGGAGTGGAAATTAGTATCGCCCCTCCCCCTCGTTTTCGAGAAACGTAATCCTCTGAATATCCTAGGGTATTTCAGACGAATTTTATTTTGCGATGCGACTTACTATATTTTCGGCACGACTTTGAACATAGTGAGAACCGTCATGCTCTTTGTCGGCATTTGAGTTATTACATAGGTATGTATTTTCTGAATTGCAAATTAATATAAAAAGTATGAAGTCAAAGGCTGTAAGTCAAGGGTAAATATCAATAAGAAAAAATTCATTTAAAAGAATTAATATGTTTTCTCAAGTGAAAAACGGTCTTTTGTAAAAGACCACCTTGCAAATAGGTATCCTTAATCGTTTTTTGTTCAACAACACATAGTTAAGTGCAATGTGAAGAAACGTAACGAGTTAATTTAATTTTTTTTTATAATTTCTCATGATGCAGCAAAACGTGATAGTTCATTTTTGTAGTTGGTGTGTGTCCTTCATTCATTACTGTAGTTTACCTATTATTTCCAATAAAATTCAAAGAAATTTGTAACATTTTTTTCGTAGATACAAGAACGGAAAGTGCTCTAATATCATTTTAAAATGTAATATGGCTTCAGAAATTTCAAATAAGACCTCAGTGAGTATTTATCGCTTCTGGGCGCGGGATAAGCCATAAGCCTATTGTAATCTATATTGCGGGGGTGGCTTTGTTAATCCCACTCTGGAAAGTAAGATTCGCCTCGGACGTACACGTCGACTTATGGGGTTTCGCCTCGTCGCCATGTCGCCCAACGGGACTCACACTGGAAGCTCCCAACTGTACTCCTGATGTGTGGTAGTGCTGTGAGTGTCTGAGGGTGATCTGGGCTGTCCGGGTGACGCCGCGTCGAAGGCTGAGTTGCCGACGTTTCGACCATCCTGTCGTGGTCTTCCTCAGGGCTGGTATGCGATATGGTGTGGTCTTCCTCAGGGCTGGTATGGTGGCATACCAGCCCTGAGGAAGACCACGACAGGATGGTCGAAACGTCGGCAACTCAGCCTTCGACGCGGCGTCACCCGGACAGCCCAGATCACCCACATGACTCTGGTCGCGGAAGCCTACGACTTTATGTGAGTGTCTGAGTCAGTATACAGGATGCGAGGAGGGGACAGGGACGAAAGAAAGATCGGGTGCGGTCCCTGGCCCGTTTGTGAGGGTACTGGTTTGCCATTCACCTGCTATTGATAGGAACAACGCTGAAAACTATGCCGATCGGAGCAGACGGTGGCTGAATTTGACCTAGTTACCTAACCAGAGTCCTTCCACTGACGAGTCTTGAACTCTAAGACCTTACGACACCTTAACTCTATCCGAACGTTAATAGTAAATCAAGTAATTGAGAAACAATATTGTATTTTGTATAATAAATCATTTACTTTAGTTAACCGTTAAATGGTTTTAAATTATCATAATTATTTGTCGTGTCTAAAACATTGTTAGTGCCTATTTAAATTAAAAAGAAATTATCAAAATGTTAGAAAAATTATTTAGATGAATCCAGGACGTAGACTCTGAATATTTTAGAAGTTCAACTTTGAACGACAAAGAATTGCAAATCTCTGAAATGCAATTCTTCGTCAGTTTTATTTTGAAGCGAACGAAGCACACCTTTCTTCACTTGAATTGATGTAGATACTCTCTTGAATAGTTTTGGTCAATTCCCCTGCAACACAGTTGTTTACAACATACATCAGAAAAAATGTACAACAATCCAATATGTTGCACACAAATAAATTCATGACCAAATTGCAAAGTTGTTTAAAACAGAATTTAGTCAAGAGGAGTAAAGTAGTTTTGTGTTTGATAGTCAAAATGTCTCATAGTATTTGAATGACATTGTATTTTAAGCAGATGTGATGTCCTTCACAAAGTAATAAGAGGTCTTTTTGAATATGTATGTAAGTACTGATTATCATTAGGACTTTTCTTAACTCTGTAATGATTCTGCCCTCGAATTGTTGCGTTATATAAAACACGATGCATATGAAGTGGAAGCTACGTACTATTAGATTTTATGTCAAATGTGAGGGTTAGATTTCCAAGAACTAACAAATATTATTATGTATAATGTAATTAAATATTGTTGCTTTATGTCTCATAATAACTGTAGGTAAAGTCACTGTAAGATGTAAAGAATTGTTATATAAAATTACTTTCATAATGAGTTACACCAGGAGTGTTAGTTTAGATTTCATAAATCGGTATAGCAAAGTTCCATGTTATATATTACATTCCCGTGAATATTCATATTTCCAAACTGTCGTAATAGAAACAACGTTACGTAAATTTTATAAGTCGCTTCAGACTCACAGGCATCTCGCACTCTAGGTACAGACTTTCACCTATAAGTATGGAAGGGATTTTATTGTAATAAAAACGAAATATATAAAAATTCCTTGGTGGTATCACATATCTTGTGGTAATTAATAATATGGTAAAGGAAATAATCGTCCACAAAAGGTTTAATATTTTTTATTAATTATTACCCAGGGTTAACTTTCGGGAAACACTTTCCCATCCGCAGTGGGTCTCTAGCAAGGAGGAGAAACTTGAAACATTAACATAAGTTGGAATTGGTAGATATAACCGCTTAAATACGAAAATATCTAAAAAAAATGGCAAAAATAGTAACTTCTTGGGACTTTTTAGTTACTGAAATGTAATGATAAAGCTTTATGAGTGTTATGGTCTTAAGAAGCAACTATCTGGGCACCACATATCCAATCGGGGATGTTGTTTGAATGACATTATTGTACTTTGTAGTTAATAATGTAAAAAATATCGAAAAAATGCCATATTTGAGCGACTGGTGCGCCCTCTAGAATTTTTTAAAAATCTTGTAAGTTTGCCTGGACATGTTTTTTCAAGTAAAACTTTAATTTTGGAGGGTAGCCAGCGAAAATATTTTTTTTCGAAGTACCCTAATATATGTAAAATTCATTATAGTATTTATAATTAACCCTTGCGAGATTTTTCAATTTTTTTAACTCAAAATGTGACCATTAAGACCTTAAAATTCTGATTCGGAGCAGCTGAATGAACGTTTTACTTCTTCCAAAGTAATTGAACATGTGTCTTCACCAAGCAATACGAGTTTTAAATGAAGTACTCGTATAAAATACATAGGATATACAATATTACTTACGAGAAACCCGTGAACAGGCTTACGAAATTGCCCGAGAAAGTTTGATCGAACGGGGGCGGGGGGATACGGAGACCATGCTCCTCTTAAATGCAACATTGTGGACGTTGCCTCTGCAATATCGTTGACCGTGATGTCCTAGAGTTCGAAACTCGACTGTAGCGGATTTTCGAACTTCGATCAGCTAGATTACTGGGTGGAAGGCAACCACTGTCTGGAGGAGAATTTAAGCTGATCTGATTGTTAGTTTTCCTTGGTCTCCGATCAATCCCAGAGGCATTCCTAACAAACTGCCGCGCACGATCTTTCCTTCCTCGTTCTCGTCTCCTCCTCTCCACATACACACTCACACATTTATCCACGACACTACCTCATAAAACCTGTTGAAAAACCAGTCGTCATATCCTAGCTACAACAGTTGGGAAAATACCTGAAAAATAAACCCGCAAGCCGACGAGACGGCCAGAGGGACGGGTGTCATGAATCGGTTCTGAATTTTGTGTCCCTGACACAGGGGTGTACATATATTTCTTGGTAGGTTGCAGGGAGCGCGATTAGACAAAGGTCTGAAAGAAATATTCGTTTGGTTGTGATCGAGTTACGAACGGACTCTACGAACTGTGAGCAACCATGGTATTGGATTACTTCAGCTTTGCAAATATTAGTTAATTCTTGATTTAGAGAAGCAGGGGAGGGTGCGTTTGTTAATTCTCGTCTGAAAGTCATAGAATCGCAGTATTATTTATGTTATTTACAACAGTCTAGCGGATTACCCCAATTAAAGGACTACATGTACAAGCATATACATTTATACTGAGGCGTTCAAATACTCCATAATATTCAGTCCAAGAGAAGAAACAGAGTCAACAAACAAATGTTTCAAAATATTAAAAAAAAGCTTCACCCTGTCTGTTAGTAGTAACAGGATTATAAACAAAATCTAGAAGAGCAAGCATTCAAATGTGGAATAGAAAACGGAATTTGAAATATTTATTATAGGGCATAAACTATGTCTCTAATAATTTTGATTAAAAATATAATTTGTGATATTTGTATTCGGTTTCTGAGGGAATCTTGAGTATTTCTTTTTAACATTGATGTTTTATGTACGATGTATTTGCGTTGTCGATGTTGTGTTTGTGAATGAAAAAAATCAGCGAATCACAAATTTGATGAAACTTGTAATTAAAATACTAAATAATATCTTATGATAGTTCAGTTCATTTGTTATTCATGTCTGTTCTTATGTTCGAACGAAGCGAACATTTTTGTTCCACCTCTCTCGGACTCTCTCTCTCTCTCTCTCTCTCTCTCTCTCGCCCGAGTGATGGCCCCCATGCTCTGATATTCCCATCCAATTCTTCGCATTTCCTCGTGAGAGGCGGAAGGCGCGTAGGCATAGGATCCCCGTTCTTTCCTTTCTCTTCTCCGGCGATCTGCGGAAACTCCGGTCCCTGAGCGATTAGGTTTTCTAGTTCAGTTTTGTTAATTATTAGTACTTTATTTTTTACGTTGTGTAGTCAGTTAAATCTTAACTGTAAATTGATCTGTCAAATTAAATTATCTCACACGCTGACATAGGAAAGGGTTGGCTTCCGCGGCCAGTCAGTATCTACTCAACTGTCAGGGAGAGGCGGCGACGTAGGTTCAGATGCCAAGGGCATTACCGGGCACGACAAGGGATTATGTTTTTATTTTTCTCACTAATGTGATACGGGAGAATCTGGAAATGCTCCCCATGTTACAATTGAAAACATTAATACCGGCACCCACAACCAGAGTGTTCACGTACTTGGCCACTGGACCAAGGAACCCGTGATACTTGGCTGTCCGGGATGAGCCGCGTCTCAGTAAACTATCAGTCGCGTCTCTGCTGAAGCTGCGGCTGCTTAAGCGGTATAGCTGTGATGAAAGCCACAAGCCAAAACGTCAGCTCGATCGTCTGAAACGCGGCTCATCCCGGACAACCAAGTATCAAATGACTCCAGCCGCGGAAGCCTACGAATACAAGGAACCTGTGCCTAGAACGCAACAGCTCCTTGTCAGCCACATAGATAATATTATTAGAGGTTACTAAATTAGTTTTTAAAATATCGATGGTTGTTAGGCAATGTATTATTTCACGATTGAATTTTCAACATCAGTGTTTTGTTGACAATGTCTAGGGATTCCAAACATCCCGGTTATACCGCAACAGTCCCGGATTTTTAACCGATACATCATTTTGGGACGAAAAATGTCCCGGGTCCCACAAATACAAAAAAAAAAAAAGATATATACTTATAGTGTGTACGGTTATTTTGAATCCCTGATTTCGAATTTCTCGGCGAACTGTTGGTCAGCTTCACAATATTCGTTCGTTTATGTCATTCCTATCGTTCCCGTATTTAGTAGTGTAAATTGTTCGTATGCCGATCTGTATGACCGAGGTGGCTAAGATCGTGTACCGAATCAACGCTTCGGCTGGGAGAGTCGCGGTTTCGACTCCCGCTTGGTGCATGGTTGATTGTCTCTTGTTTCTTATGTACGTTGTCGCGGAGGGATTCGCGTTCTTTTGAACCCAGATGAGGGGAGCCCGCAATTGTGTTGGTATACGGTGTACCGTCAATATGCGTTCCTTAGGGACGTAGAGGCCAACCGGCTATCAGCTGAATAAAAAGCCGTAGAAGAAAGAAGTTCATATACTTCCAGGGGTTGTTCATATAATAATTGCGGGCAGATTAATATATTTTTTAACAAAGCAGCAACAAAATTCCCGAGAGAAGGAGTTTTCAGTGAAAATATAAAGACCCAATTTCCATTTTTAAAGAAATTACTGACTAATCAAAGACAAAGTGAAATGTGATGTTTGCCATGCGGTATTATACATTTTTTTTAAATTAGTAAATAATTTCTTTTAGTAATTATCAGTTCATTTTCTTATAATGAACGATTTTTAAATGTACCGAAAGGAGAAAATTATTTCTGTGTCCATAAAGTATTCTGAATAATGTTATTCTGTTTCATGTCAGACCCCTTCAATCATAATTATGTGTTGTGTGTTGGTTTTTCTTTTTAAAACTATGGAAACCCTATCAATATCGTATCCATATTTACCAGTTGTATCATATGAAAGGATACCAGGGTTACATAAGGTTGAAACAAAATGCTTTGATGGATTCACCTAGAAACATTTCCAGAACGTCGTGAACCCCGGGTGATCACTCTTTCAAGTGGTGTAGCCGGCACGTTGCTTAACTTGGCCGATCGAACGGACGCTTCCCTCAATACGTCAAGGAGACTGGCACTCTAGGCACTCTAGTGGATGGCTTTGCTGCTCCGACCACTTCGCAAGAGTTCGGAAATAGGGATATCACTCCTTTCGGCACCTTGCTCAGTGCAGCTTCGTCTTGAACGCGATCGCTCTTCTCGGAAGCGTTTGCTTAGCCGCTGCCGCAAAGGCCGTTTCCTTCTGGAGGATCGGACATCAGCGGCGTAGCGTGTGGGGAGACAATGCAGGCGTCCATTGAAGAAAAATAATTAAGTTGGCTGTACTAATGTTAAGAAATGAAAAGATAAATTTGTTCGAGTTGTGTAAAAACGTGAAAAGAGACAATTGAGGGATGTAACGTCTTTTACTACGCGGGACTGTTGCGGGAACATGGAACGCTCAGTAGATTCGTAACAATTTGTGGACTTAGGAGAAACATGTGTTCTGTGAGTAGCAGAGCGTACATTGGCTTTAGGGACCGTCCATACATAATGTAAGGCTAAGGAGGGAGGAGGGGGATTCGAGGCAGCGTTTCGCTGCGTCACATAGGCGTAGGGGAGGCCATAGTTATGGTTACGTAATGCTATTTTTTTTAAATTGTAAATTTGTTGAAATAATTTATTTTATTCAGTTGTACTAAAATATTAACAAATTAAATTAAGAATTTAAGTGATTTAAAAATTTCGATGCATAAATTATTAAAATAAATAGAAATACGTTTTCTTTAATCAACGGTATATTGATTGAACCTGTTATATCACGAATAAAATATTCAAAACTGATCTACAGTACATTCTAGAATCCAGTTAGACTCGAGACCCATGCTTCATCTGCAGTGGCATGTGCACAGCTTGTTGTCAGCTATTTTCTCGTCAATACGTGCTTGCTTCTTTCAAAAATCCTCCTCCAACTTATTGTTAGTTTTTCCCGCATTGCCAAAACATTCAGACTTTAATTATAATACATTTTAATAAATAAAACAAGTAAAATAAATAATATTAAAAATAATTATTAAATAGTAAAAATTAATTAATAACATTAATTAATCTTGTTTCTACATTTTTTAAATTTAATTTTACTTATTGTAAATGAGAGGGAGTCTTGTCATAAGCGTTACGTAATTATATGGGGGTGTCCATATGCGCGTTCCAAAAGGGAAAGGGAGTATTAAAAATTCTACAAATTGGCTTTACGTAATTTCTGGACGGCTCCTTAGGGTGTAGAAATTATGTAAATTCACAATTTACATTTTTGATGCATTCCAAACCTTATATGCTAAGGCGATCTTAATAGTAAATCGTGCCCGTTGCCTATTAGTAGTGGGTGAGCTTGATGTAAAAGATCGGTCTAGTTACTGTCGTTACGTCGTGTGCGAGGCTAAATTTCAATTGCGTCATGTATGACGCGGCAATTCCGCTATCTACATAGGTTATTCATGCATGAACGAGTAATGGCTTTTCAGATATCAACGGAGGTGAACGATAGTTACAGGTTCAACCAATCCAAGACGTGCTGGCAGTCCGGTTGCAAAGGTATTTAAAAGCCTTCTTCGTGGACCGATCTTAAAGACGTTTCACGTCAAAATTCAAGGGAAAAATGAATAGAATTTATAATATATGTTATAAAAGGATGTGGAATTATTTGGTGGATTAAAAACGCCAAGAATCTTCCGTATTAATGTATCGTGCTGATGTTTCGTCCAGACATGCGAGCCTTTTCTGAGCGACAGGCCATATCCTACTATAATAATTCTCAGCGAGAGCAATTAGCAAGCTTCATTTTTTATCCTCGTATATTTCCATACAAGAGATTCTTCTCGAATTCTGAGTTTCCTTATTGGAAACGTCGCGCGGTGCCAATGCCCTGCCCAGGCCTAATCCCCTTACGTAAACTTATGCCCAGGAAGACAGATCGATATCTGTCCACCATGAGGCCTCTCCCTTAGGTTTCTCGTCTAGGGCAAACCTGAGCGAGATGCCCCAGGGTGGACGGATCCCGATCTGTCTTGCCAGCCATAATTTTTCGTAAGGGAATTCGGCGCTCGCATAGCAGTGAAACCAACACAAGAAGACCAAGTCAAAAAAGGGGAGGCCGCTTATGGGCGTAAGACACATCACTTCTACCACTGGAGAAGACTTCTTTCTCACCCGTTAAAGCACGTTTGCGCTAGAGATATTTCATTAACACATGTTTTGTAATAATGTATGTTTTGAGTTATTCCACTGACTTATTTATTTGGTGTTCAACGGTCTGCCTGCGGGTTGATTATAATATAGAAACTCTGCCTTCGTGAAGCTATTTAATATTTGATTTTGTGCCGCCCTGCCGCTGATCCACCAACTCGTACAACTTGCTAGAAACTGAAGGAATGAGCATTCGGATAGGAAGGGCGATTGAGGAATCTTTTCGTAGCAACTTTTACCTCTCCTAAGGGAAATGAGATTTACGAGAACCCTTAAAGAAAAGATTGGTGTTTTGAGAGACTGCAAAGTTATTCATTGATATTAAGCATCTTCAAAAACGTTTTATTACATTGAAGACATTTGCAGACATTGGCTAGTGCCTCACTTACTTTGTTATTTCCTTCATGTTTCGTAGTGAGTTAACCAAGAGCGCAGGTCATCGTGGAATTTCCTTACTCGGACCGGCACTGGTAATTAAAGATCGCCATACATCGTTGCAACGTGAGAAACTTGTTTTCCACACAGAGTGAATAATATTGCATTTCACTGTATGCATGTACTTGACGCGACAGCCCGTGAACGGGCTCAGACCTACCGACCTCGTGACCAGAGGTTAAGGGGGCACGTGTGGTTAGCAATAGAACTCCCCACGCCGCACTCCGGTCTTCTCAACCTGAGAAGTGAATTTTCTCATCGTCGCACGCAACATGTACTGGCACATTGCAAGGAAAACGTAAAATCTTGCCTCGCCGGGAATTAAAACCGGGGCCGCGTGGTGGAAACCGAGCACGCTGACCAAAAGCTAGCCACGACGCTGTTGTAAATGCCCATGCTAAATGAGAAGTAAACTGCTCATTATAGCAACCTGTCATTGAAAGTAAGTCGAAATCTTACGCAATCGTAAGCGAATGCATTCTACATTTTGAAAACACACAGATTTGTTAGAATTTTAAACTGATTGATTACCCGGAATTGTTTGGATATTTATTTATTCCTCACAAACATCTGCTAAGCAACCCCGCACGTTCCACCCGCCCTGGCCATCAACTGACGTCACTATAGTGACTCTAAACTAGAGGTCTTTGAGTACGAGACCCGTCAGTGGAAGAACACTAGCCAGATAGCTAGGTGGAATTCAGTCGCCGTTCTGTCTGGTGGGGAATTCAGCGTCATAAAAATCTGATAGCTATTTTACCGTAATCTCTCGTATCAATACCCGGAAAATGTCAGAGCAGTATCTAACAAACCGTTCACGGACGCTCGCGATTTTTCCTTCCTCTTCCGTGTCTCATCCTCAGCCTTACACAGTTTCACTTACATGCACTACACTACCCCACATGTCAGGGGACTAGTCGGGAGCTTATAATTTGCCCCGGATATGGCGATGCTCCGTTGGTGGGAGATACCTAGATAGGGTAACCCTGCAAGCCGACGAATACGTCTGAACTCACCATCCAGCGAGGGAAGGACACAGCCACCTTCCGTGATAAAACATGAAATAACTTTCCGGGACTAACGACCACAATAGTTTACACGCCCGGAAACTCGAAATAATCGCTCAATCAATCTATCAGCCCGCCAACCGTGCCTTCCCACCCGCTACACACACTTCATTTTGCCCGTCATTCCACCTCGCTCTGTCCTCCCTCAGGTTTCGTCCTTGGGGCCCAGCCTCGTCTTTCTCACACCGCTCCGCCCGCTCCCTTTTGTCGTAAGAAGACAAATTTCATCATTGAGTATCAGAATTCAGTCGGTAGGCATACCATGGTAATAGGCAATTATTTCCGGACGCGTCAACTGTTATGGCCATTATTCAAGTGTATTTTTATCATGGAAAGTTGCAGTGTCCTTTTTTCTTCTCGTCGGTGAGATTCGGTTCCAACCTACATGTCGGTTTGCGTGGCTTTCCTCCTCTAGGTGTTCCCAACAACAGGTTACCGGATGACTCTCAACAAGCTCTAAGCTCCCGACATGTGTGGTGTGTGTAGCGCGTGTAATTTTAACGTACGTGCGTAAGTAAGAGGTAAGGATAGAAGGGAAATGAAAGGATAGATCGCGCGAGGTCCATGGCCCGTTGATTAGGAAACTGTTCCGACGTTCGTTTGATGGTGATAGGAGAAATCACGCAAAACAACCAATCAGAGCAGTCTGTCTCTGGAATTCGCATCCAGACAGCGAGTGAAATTGATCTAACTCTAGCTAGCGTCGAAAATCCTGCCACCGTTGGGACTTGAAGCCTAGGACCTTCCAGTCAGAGGCCCTGCAGCGACGTCAATTGATGCCATAAGCCACATAAGTGGGTGCCGATAACCCAATCACATATTCGCATTTTTCAGGCAAAATCGAATGTTTCATCGTTTTTGAATTTTCCCAGAGTCTCTGGGTATCTAACGAAACCATTTATGTACATATGTACTTGGCGCGACAACCCGTGAACGGGCTTAGGCCTTAGGCCTGCCTCGCGGCCATGGGTTAAGGGGGTACGTGTTGTTAGCACGTAGACATCCCCACGCCGTATTCCAGTCTTCTCAAACTGAGAGGTGAATTTTCTCATTGTAACATAACAACATATACTGGGGCATTGCAAGGAAAACTACTATATTCTTGGCTCGACCGAGAACCGTAACCGGGACTGCAACTTGGAAAGCGAGCAGGCTGACCAAGAGCTAGCCACGCGCCAACGAAATCCCTAGACACCTCACATTTCAAATCCTCTAAATATTCATGAAGCAATCTTTTGTGAAAAGTAACACTTCCTTACTAGAAAATTTAAGACGTCCAATTAAAAAAAAAATGATATCCATTAAACTCGGAATGCACTTCATTGTTCAAACTCGTTGTTGATAATGCAAGTGTTACTCAGGTGCACAGATCATTCTTTGCTGAATTGATTACCTGGGAATCATTTTTTATGAAACATCCAGTGAAGTGGATCGAATTTCATCTATTGAAGCGAAGAAACATGAGACTGAAAAACAGGCAAACACGAACGTCATAATAACGGTACCTGGCGATGTAGAAGAAACGTGGTGTGTTAAAACCATGCTGAGCGCGAAGTCCCAACACATAGAAGCCTTCAATTATCAACAGCAAGTCCTGGTACGTCAAAATGATGGGGGCGTGGCACATAAGCTATTGAATCTCTAACATTGAAAACATCGATTACTCAACGTTCTCAATGCGCCTCTCCTTTCCGAGAAAGATAATAAAGCCGATGTGTTGCGTTCACGATACTAATGATGAATTACGGCAATTAGGTTTTAATTGAAGTGGTTTGTTCCATACTCATACATGCCCATATGCGGAACGCATCTTCGGCGCAACAGTTGCGAAGCTTGGAGATACATTATGTTAGCAATGCTCTTCTTTTTAAATTACCTGAATTTTTACTACACGCTACATTAATTACTATACTATTACATTCTTATGTTTTAAGAAATTAATTTAAAAAAGGTATACAATACAAATACAAATATTCTCGTATTTACGTTGTTCCTTATGTTAAACCTCACAATTTCTGTAAGTTAATTTTATTTACAAATTTATAGATTTTGTTATGTAGCTTTTTAACTTTCTATGAAGGCCTCCATTGATAATCATTATGAAATTATGACATTGCCAAACATTACATGGTGTTTAAGTGTTCTTTTAGCTTCACTGATGCCAAATAGGTTGACGGCGAGTATTATAGGCGAAGGATCATTTTTAAGTCTTTGAAATATTTTGCGCTGCTTCTTTTAAATTCTTTTAGAGCTGGGGTCGGTCCCTCTGTATAGTTGCCTTAGTTGCATACCAAGGAGCATTTACATCGTATTCTCAAAGATTTGATTGGAAGCGTTGTATTTCATTGTCCCAAAATTGTTTGCCATAAAATCCAACTTATTTTAAAACTGCTTTATACACAATTAGCTCGTTTTGTTGCTTAGTAATAATTGCTTACCCAATAGCCAGTTAATTTAAGAAGTGTTAGGTTTAAATCTTTTCTTTCATTCCCAATGTAATTTTTTCTTTGTATGTAGTGTTCTGTCCAGAGCAAGGTATTTTGGTGAGGTTTTTGGCGAGTGGATTTTAGGTATAGATTGCGATCCGAATTTAATAGAAGGACATGTTTTGTGCTTCAGACTGACGGTGGCGTGGACAATCTATTTGTCATTCATCTTGAGTCGCCAGCGTTTCTACCACTTGTAAATTATTGAATGTTCTTCGATACGACATTTTAGCTTCACACGTCTGTTCAAAAAGAAACGACGAAATTATTATTTTTCCAAATTTATCACGCAATGGAAGAATATTGTCTGTTTTTGAACTTTCGCCCCTCCCTTTCGCTTCCATTACGACAACGATTTATTCCGCCTTATTACTCGTTCTTAACTGAAGCTTGCCCTACTGCATTGCGTGTTTTTGCGGGCGACCTCGCACACGTTTTCACACTTCACGGCCGTTTGTTGAATCTCTAGAAAAATTATCTTGTCAAGCGTTTTGATAATATTGAAAAAATTTGTGGGAGGCCGTTTAGGTAAAATAATGGAGGACATATTTTTTAAATAAACAATACAATATTTCATGAACTTAAAAAATAAACATTTTCAAAATTTTCTCAAAAATAGCTTCATTTTTTTCTATTAATTTCTTGTAAGAATAGAGTAAAATACACTTTCAAATGTGGCTGAGGTCAATTTTTCACTGATAACTCTGAATTTTCGAATTTTTTAAAAGTTTTGTTACACAATTTCGAAAACTACGTCGCCGGGTACAATAAAAAAAATATCGCTCACTCCCTCTCTCTCTCTCTCTCTCTCTCTCGCTCTCACTCCCTCTCGCTCTCACTCCCTCTCTCTCTCTCTCTCTCTCACTCCCTCTCTCTCTCTCTCTCTCTCTCTCTCTGTCAGCATCATTCAATTTCTCGTGAATTCTTCTATATATATGTGATTTCAGAAAGAAGCGACAAAATTAATATTTTTCCAAATTTATCACGCAATGAGGGTATTGTTTATTTTTGAACTTAGGCTCCCTATTCTTTCGCGTCTATCCCCAAAACTATTCGGGGTAAATTTTTTTGTGTTAAAAATCGTATTTGATGTGTATAGAGAACAGGATTTTCGCCGAATTTGAATCAATTTGCCGAGAGTACTTGACACAAATTAAAAAACAAAACGTCTGTCCGTCAGTCAGAACATCTGTCTGTTTGAAGAAATAATTGGTAAAAATCTTCAAAATTATTTGAGTTATCAAAGAAAACCTAAGTCAGTGCATTAAAAAGTGGGTAATTTTTATTGAAGTAAAAGAATTTTTTTGAGAGACAGAAAGGGACAGATAACTTTTATTCATCATTCAACTGTAGTTAAAAGGTGGGAAAAGATTCTGAGGCTTAACGTGCGCAGCTTGTACTTCTCCCCCAAATGTAACACAGTTTTTACTCTTTTTTGGCGAAAATGAATCGGTGAAGCTAAAATGTCGCTACCGTTGTGACTGAGTGGTTCTTGGGTTCGAGTGCCGATTGTGGCGGATTTTGGACTAGCGTGCTAGGTCGAATTGAGCCGCTTTCTGGAGGAGAATTCTATCGGCCGCCTGCTCTGATCGTTAGTTGTCCGTGGTTTCTCTTATCAATACAACACGAATGCCGGAGCAATACCATAACAAACGGGCCATGGAGCGCTCGTGACCTTTCCTTCCTCTTCCTCGATATATCCTCTTTACTTACACTTACAGACACTACTCTACAGCAAATGTTCGGAGTCCATTCGGGAGCTTAGAACTTGAGCCAGGTGGTGCTCCGCTGGTTAGAGAACATGAGGAGGGAAATATCCCGCATACCAACGTGTAGGTCAGCTACGGATCTCACCAACCAGTGGAAACGGAAGGAATCTTCGCCACCTCCCGGGATAAAACATTCACTACACTAACCGGACTAATGACCACAGCAGTTGACATTGCCAGGTTCATTTTCTGGAACTAAAATAGCTGTATCGTCGGCATAAGTTGCTGTCATTGCATTATTATTTGTTGGAATATCAGTGATATAAAGTGAGTAAAGGGAAGGCACAAACACACTTCCGTGAAACATCCTTATGTTCTTAAAGTTCTGAAACGTCTCAATTGAATTTTATCTGAAGATATCTCTGTGAAGTATGATTTTAATAAGCAGTAGTAAATATATGAATTTTTTGTCTTAATTTTGTACAATAGTCCTGGACGCCAGGCTTTATCGGATTCCGCTAGGCTTACTCCGTGATATACAATGAAGTATTACTTTGTTTATTTTCTAGTGATTTGTAGTATTCGATGATTTTTTTCTGTAGTTGAATGTTATTGCCTAAACCAAAGCTGCCGATGAGCTGTCCTGTTTGTGAGGAAGTGGATTCAAACATGTTACAAATAGGTTTACAAACACTTTGAATAATGCCGATATGACGCCAATACGTCTATATGATACTACTACATCCAGTGGTTGGGGATGACATATTAATCGAGCTATTTTCCATTGTACGAGTAAATGATCTTGTTTCGAGGTGGCATTGAATATGAAATGAAATAAAGGTATCATTTTTTTGGAAGATTACGCAGCTGAGCTTGTAGACCCGTGTTGCAGTTACAGTTCAAGAATCCGAACTCAGATCGCAGCTAAGGGTTGTTTGCTACTTATAGAGAAGATGTTATTTTCTTAAAACACTCGTTAGTGTACCTAATTGTATGTATCGACGTTTAATAAACACGAAGGCATTATACACTCGTCAAAATACAGTAAAATCTCTAAACAGGAACCAGAACAAGCCAGAAACTTGCCTTGACCAGAAAATTTCACAGGCCTGTGCAGTTAAATGGCATTTTACAAAGAATAAAACGGAACCTTTTCAACGCGGAAACGGAACGGTTTTTCACGTCCTGCAGGTAAAAAATTCCTTTATAAAACGGAATTCCTGTGAATTTAATGCAATTGGCAGAGAGATGCGAGATGGTCTTAATGAAATGAATGCATCTGCAAGCTTGTTTTAAATTCTCTATCTCTGTGACACGCGATTTAGTCGTGGTAACGGAGCATTGAAGGAGAGGGGCTTCAGCTGTCAACGTAAAATTCGACCTTGGGGTCCCCTGTCTCTCAGGACGTAGGCCGAAGGGAATTCCCTCTCGCCCGACTCTGAGCGTGGGAAGGTGTATGGGCATCGCTTCTATTCACGCTTCTCCTTGTCCCGCGTTGAAAATCATAATCACTCGACCAGATACGCATTTCTAAAGGCCATGCGAGTGTATCAAACGTTCATAGTATTGGGGTGTGATTTATTGTGCGTTGAAAGAGTCAGCAAGCAGTCCAAACACAGCCAGTAAGGTGTGAATTTTTCAACTCAGGAGCTGTCAATGATGACTATTTAATATTAATTTATTTGTGATTTTTCCCATAAATTCGTAATGCTAAAGTATTTTGATAATTATAATAATATATAACGTACTACTTTTAGATTGCAAACGTCAATATAACAAGTGCCGTAAAATGGACCACCTTGCATAAAACGGAAACCTCCCTAAACCAGAAATTTTGTGAGTCCCGATCGATTCCGGCTTAGACAGATACATTACTGTACAATATTTTGTAGTGATAATGCACAACTTGGAAGTCTCAGACCCTGCGGAGTAGTGGGTCCTTCCTCATACCTCGTCCGTTCGCAAGCCTCGATGAAAGGTAGTGGGGTCAAGATATGTTATCATTCGTTCTTATTAACTGATTTTATAGTTAAAAGGTAAATTTCAATCTATTAAAATTAGTAGGATGAACGCTCATTTACTGTGATTTGTGTATTACGCCATTCTCAAGACCAGCTTCTACACAAATGTAGATATCTTGATCGTTTAATTTTGCAAGTTGCAATCGATCTGGGGGAAGCAGATGTTTCATCCACTAATATCTATTAAATAAGATCAATGCGTTTCGCGATTGTATTCTTGTATCACGAGTGAGAAGCGAAGATAGCGAATTTTTGAAGTTCGAACATGTTCTTACATGCAATGATTAGCTACTGTATTTAAACGCAACATCAGGCAATCGTCTGACTGGTGGCTTATTTACAAAACATGTTCATATACAACTATAATCATATAGTTATATATGATGAATTGCGTTATAAAGTTAAGGTGGGTTGCAAGATATCCTGCAATGCACTGCAACCTTCTACACATTATTCAAATTTAGATAAATATAAAACATTTCAATTACATTGTTAAAACATGTTTAACTGTGTCATAATCAATAGTTATTGTATTTTTACAGTATTTGTAAATCTCCCTAATATCATCAGTTATGGAGAATAAGTACTGAACGACATGAAACAATATTTTGGGGAGTTCGATTTTTCATACAGTGGCTTTCTAGTTATTTTCTGATGTAATTGTTCAGCCACTTGTTTTGTGCGATGTTATCATATAGATGAGTGAGGTAGTCATGCTAACCTATTCGTAAATTCGACACCCCTCTTGAGGGGGTTCAAATTATGTAAATCAACTGGTTGCAAACACATTATTATATCGGTTCGTCTCACGTCGAGTCAGAATGTCATACATTCATACAGCAGCTAAGAAGCTGGGTCGCGAAATGATATTTAGTAGATGAACAATCAAGAGAACGGTTGCAGTGGTGATCGTTGTCGTTGTTTTCTCTTATCAATTCTAGACAGTACCATGTATCAAAGGATCATGGACAGTGCGCGACCCTTCCCTATCCTGTTCTCAACCTCGTTCTTAGGTCTGGTTGATGAGGTGATCCACATGATCAAGATTCTAGATCCGGTAGTAGCGAGTAGATTCCTATCAGACCAAAGATCATATTGGATTAGCGCAATTGAAAAATGAAGAAATACAGTTTTGAGCTTCTTGTTTGTTGGGAAAAATAAATGAGATTTAAGGTCTAATATTTAATTTTACTTTTATTGCTAAGATGTTTTTATTGCTTTATTGACATTTTTATTATATTATGTATCACCTTTAAATCTCTATCTCTCTCCCTGTCTTTCTCCTCTCTCTGTCCCTGCCCCTCCCTTTTTCCGACTCCCTCTGTCTCTCCGTGTCTCTTAACAGCACGTAAACATTCTGGGTGAAAAAACACGTAGGTGTGCCAACTTTCGTGGAGAACGGTCACACGGTGTCGGAGATTACCGCTCTTATGTATACCAACATCCAGATATATAAAATATATGTTAAAATGTTTTTTTAAAATATTCTTATATCTAATTGAATATGAAATATATCTCGAACAATTAATAAAGTAGGTTTTTTGTGTAACTTTGAATTAAAAAAATTAGTACATCTGTTTGAGAATAATAATAAAAGTAAATCATTTCCCAGCACAGAAACGTCATTTCATTACCAAATATTATTTGAGAAATGCAAATGTAGGAAATGTGGCACAAACGTGTGTACAAAAGAATTAAATAAATAAAAAGCCAACGAAACAATCACAACATATCCATTCAAATGTGACTTGGGAAAAGAAAACGAAAAAGAGACTGAGAGGCATATCTCCGAACTAAGATATTGGAGATCATTAGCAAGTTCGCACAAGGTCGTCAGATGAGGCCCTGGCTCTATTGACGTAGAACGCGGTTAGCTGCAAAAACCTAGGTTTCGAAACGTTTGGAAATATTCCTATGTGAATGGTGAACATGCTAGGATGTAGTCAGGTGAATCACAGGATTTTCATCACGGAAAGTGGGAACCAAAGAGAAATAAGAACTACTATTAATAAAATTCAACGGACGTAACATTATAATTAATACAATAATACATTATTGTTATTTTAGTATCAAATAAATTACTATAAATTATAAGTTAACATTTTTTAATTGAATAAATAACTGAAAATCAATGTCATTAAAATTAAATTTCTCGAATTGACTCTCGAGAGATAGAAATTACCATTAATATAAAATTTTAAACAAAGTGTTTCTATTTTCTTAAGAGGAAGTAATTATTATTATAAAATCAAAAGTATTGTACTATTTTCTTTTGTATAAAATTATTTTCTGCGAACAGAATAGAAACAAATAGTTTCTTATTGGAAGAAACAAATTTTTTGTCTGTCAAAAGTTTCATCGGATTTTGTGAAAATAATGTCTTAAAAATATCATGTTTATATTCCACTTTTCTTGAAGATATACCTTGGATTTTTCGCAATCAACATAATCTATTGAGTCATTCTCATGTAATTGTTGATTTTAATCAGGTTTTTACCCAACGCAATTCACATGGACAACCGATCTCCACGGCAAGGGGATGCATTGTATAGCAAGAAAATTGGTGCCTTGGTATGGTATAGCAAGAAAATTCGTTTTAGAAGAGTTAACAATTTCAAAAATATGTGAATGGGCATATTTTATAATGGTGTACATGCTATACTTTGTTTGAAAGAATAGAAGTTCCCAGATTGAGGTGGAAGAAGTTGCCATCTGGCCCCCATCCATCCGACTACACCCGATTGTATTTTAGTTGTAGTGTACTTTACTCGTAAGGAAGAAAGTTTTTGTATAAATTAGCTTATTTCCGTTGACTTACTTGTAAAGGCGTTCAAAATATTGAAAAATTAAATGAAGAGAAACTGGAATCAAAACTATATTCAGTCGCTGTTTCTGTCTTGGTTTGCAGGTTTGTCAACCACTGTTTTCATTCCTTCCATTGATTCGCAAATTCATTCACAGTTATTTTAAATTTATAAGAATTTTGTGATATTTAGGCTGATGGCATTTGGGAATCTATTGCATTGCGTCCCCATTCTCCCTTCATCCTCATTCCTATTCCCATCGCCCATCCTAATGACTCTCCTCACCCCTTTTCGTCTCGTCTTTATCCCGATCGTATTCGCGTCCTCTCTCGTGTTCTCAAGCCCTTGCCAAACCATCCAAACCCCATTCTCACCCTCATCCTCTTCCTTCGTTCTCACCTGCCGTCACCCTCCATCGACATCCTTAGCCCCGCATTCACCCCGTCATCCACTGGGAATGTTAATATACTATATTACAAATCAGATGCGCTGCAATCAAACTTTGAAATTCATAGATTGTATGAGAATTCATCACGCTACCGTGTACTCCTGTTCCACTTTCCGGCCTGCTTGAAAGCACGTAAACATCTGACGTGTGACATACTGGTGTGAAATAAAATCCTTCACCGACGCCGGCCTTTAGGTGTGGCTTTTCACTCCTCCGGTTGCATAATGTCGACATAACAGAACAGCATTACGAAAATGCATAAACTATACTAAACCTATGCTAACTTGAGCGGCAGTTTGAAGCAAGCGTGATGTAAATATTCAAGCTTGAGTGTTGATGGGTCGTCACACTAATCGTTAAACTGGTTGTTATAGATCTGAGTTAGGTATTTTTTTAAAAAATGATTCTTATTTATCGCTGACACTGTCATTAAGACAATCACCAAGAAAATTATGGAAATCTGAAAAAAAGTTTATGAACAGAGTTGTAGGTAGTTTGTATGAATGGACCAATAATTCACATTCACAGTTAATAATTAATTTATCAATTGGTAAATAATTAATTATCCATGTTTTTATTCATTGTGGCCCATGATTAGTGGTGATCTAGATGAAAGCATCTACAAGAACAACTATACTATTATTCACTAACGTTCTTATCCTCGTACTGGCTAGAATAAGGTTTGCAGGCACACTGCATCGACTGTGTCTAGTTTATGGACTGGGTGTAACGAGCAAACTGGAAGTGCGTCGCCTGTGTAGGAAATTCTCAAGTCCGATTTTAGAAGTTTTAGTACGATTTTAGCAGTTTCAAATTGGTTTTCTAACAACAAATTAATGAAGGGAAAAAACCGTTTCAATGCATTTTTGCCTTTCAAATCAGCAATGGCATGCTCCATTGAAAATTAATAATATGAAGTTAAGTGATGTTCAGGTAACAAAATGTCTAGGTCTGTAAATTCAGTCAAACCTCAAATGGAATGTACATATAACAAAATTAAACCTAAATTATGTTCATTATGTTACGCATTCAGAATACTATCAAATTCTGACAGATTTCATGCAGCTCGTTGCGTGTATTTTGCAAATGTACATTCCCGCCTGAGATATGGTATAAAATTCTGGGGAAACTCATCATGTAGTACTCAGATCTTTAGATTGCAAAAGAAAATTATTCGAATAATGAAAAAATGCCATCCGCGTTACCCTTGTAAGCCTCTCATCATTGAGCTTGGAATCTTACCACTGCCTTGCCTACATATTTACGAATCTATAATATTTGTCAAAAGTGACTTACTTAACGGTGGGAACATATTTTCATGCAATACTGATATTTATAATTACAACACACGTCGTAAAAATCCCGTTCATCAACTGTCATTATCAACAGCTCACTATCAGAAATCCACATACTTCCACGTACGTTACTTTACAACGCACTGCCAGATGACATTAAACAATTGAAGTTGGTGCACAAATTTAAGTTAAAAGTAAAATCGTTTCTGCTTCATAACTCTTTCTATGCTTACAATTAGAGACTATACTGATTATCAAAAAGAAAAATAATGTTTATTTTAACAAAACAGTGATATGTAATGAATTAGTTTACATTTGGATTGTATAATTTTTTAAAAGACTTAATATGTTTGTAACAAATAATGTACTTCAGCTTCCAGGTCAATGACTCCCATCTCGATCAGGTTTTTGTGTCCAATTTCCCTTATCCATTGAGCAAATGCTGAGATGGCCCGTTGTTTTGCTTTTGGACGTAAATGTTGCTTCACTATGCGCACGTTTTGTTGAACTCTCCTTTTGCTTGTAATGGTAAGAGTAGAGTTAAGGGCGAGTTGCTATTTCGTTAGCAATGCAGAACAACAGTACTTGCAATTCGTGTACCGATGCAAATAAGTTTTCTATAACTTAGAAACGAAAATGACTATTTTTCAAATATTACTTATTTTGCGATTTTTAAAATTTAGTTATATTTATTTATGTTAAACTTTTACTTATCTTTTAACTATTTATAGTTAAAATGCCGGGAAGGGATTCTGTAACTCAAGAAAACGTGCGCAGATAATCTTTTCCCCCCTTAAGTCACATACAGTTTTTACTGGCTTTTTTTTTTGACTGAATAAATCTAAAAGTAAAGTCGGCAAGAAGTGTATGATGTAGTAGGGATGCGATGTTTTCAAAACATTGATATTTCTATTAAAATATCGATGTTTTAAACATTGATATATTGAAGCTCATGTTTTATGGTCGATGTTTTTCGTTTTCTGTATTTTTGGGATAAAAAATCACCATAACCACAATTGCGTAAAAGTTAAAACACGAAATAAAAACTGATGGTCCCACTGTTTTATGTGTTCGAACCTAGCGAACGCGGTGTGTTCTGCCTTCATCGAGCAAACTATCCCCTGCCCGAGATGATCCTGATGCCGTGGTGTTTACTTCGTGTTTTGCGCATGGAAAGACGTTTTTTTACATTGTTTTCCGTTAAATGTAATTAGAA
Organism: Gryllus bimaculatus; assembly: GCA_017312745.1. NCBI lineage: Eukaryota > Metazoa > Arthropoda > Insecta > Orthoptera > Gryllidae > Gryllus > Gryllus bimaculatus. Next base: position 1,333,551 of record BOPP01000009.1, on the reverse strand, counting down.
ATTAATATTCAGGGCCACTGCCATTAAATTTTTTTTGCGCATGGAATTTAAAGTTAGAGGTCATTAAACCAGCAATATAACATCGATGTTCAAAAACATGGTTTTTGGTCGATGTATTATTAAGCAGCGCATTATATAGCCTAATTCACGAAAAGTCGGTAGCATTTTGCCGCAATATTCCCCAGATTATAAATTCGAATTTCTCTTTGGTAGAATTTTTCAGGGATTATCACATTGCAATACAATAATGGAACGCCGAGGTACGCCAGTTAGAAATTTTCACAATAACTTCTCATAGTTGGGTCCTTCGCGGCTATTGCGCAACGATTTGGCAAAGAGTTTTTACAAGTGAGATGTGTTAATATGGACATAAATTGCGATATTATATTTGTACGTAACCGTTGCTGATGCGAGGAAGTACGTGCTATTGTTGCACTACTAGTTTTATATTCTTGGTGTATACTGTATGTATGCGTATATATTTTATTACGATACGTGAGAGCGTTTTGTAAAAATATTAAACTTTAGCAGTTATATGAGAGTATTTGATTTATTGCTTTGGTTCGCTACTTTTTGGGAAACCATTTTGTAGGGTTTTTGAAAAGCAATTTTGCTGCTACACTCCACTAGTTTTTATTTATTTACTACAGATGTCTTTACACTTAATATGTTGTATTTTGCCTTTGTATATACGCCATTATTTTCCCTAAAAATGTTTGATTTGATCATTGTTCTTTTATATATTTTTGTGCCGCATTATTGCTCGCTTTTTGAGCAAAATCACTTCTGTCCGATCCATAACATTTTAGTGGCTTCACTAATGTTGTGTACGTGTTTTATTCGCTGGCCTGCTCGATAATTTGTTATATTTTTTCAAAAAAATTACACCAGTCAGATTTATAACCAAACATAACCGTATAATAAACTGAGGAAAGTATTACAAGGTTTTTCTTCCTAGTCCACTCCTCTCAGGTCGTCTGTATTAATGATTTGTCGAATTAGGAACTTCCTGCAGGTCACAACTCTACGCGAGTCCGTGCTTCGACGGAAATTAGACGCATGCTTCCAGAGGGTATCGTCCCAATGTAGTCCAAAGTTGCCCACTCATTCGACCGGAACTGGATCATGGCATTAACCCACAAACTCAACGAAACAGGCACACAATTGTATCTAATCCAAATAATCACCAACTTCGTACAAGATAGAACCTTCTCGGTCACGATCGGTAACTACGGACGAAATCCTCAAACTGTTAAAGCAGGATTACCACAAGGGTCGCCGCTTTTGCCGACGTTATTCAACCCGTTCGTGGCAAATTTACTCAAACACAATTAAAATAGCACAGTTTGCCGATGATATTGCAATCTATGCATCCGACCATTTACTAGAGCAGACTAAAAATCAACTTCAATTATATCTTAACCTTCTAGGCAGCTGGACTTCCAAAATAAAAATCAATTTGAATCTAAACATGTTTGCTTATAATATTCACCCTGAGACCACATAATCCTCTCATTCCGCTTACATTAAAACAGGAAGTAATTAACTGGCAGCCGCATAACAAACCCATCAAATATACAGGATTATTAACGAATACACAATTAAAAGGAAAACAGTATATAAATAATAAAATATTACAGCCTAAATCAAAACTTCATCAACTAAGTCCAATGATAAACAGTCAGCTAAACTTCCATATAACCCAGCCCTAATTATATTATTATCCTGTTTGGATAAATGCCGCACGATCGAACACTAATACTACAGTGTTCAAAATCAGTTTTTCCGTACAATTACAAATGCATCATGGTTTATTTCCAACCAACTGCTGCACAATGAATTCCAACTCCAAACAATAGAAAACCACATCACGTATATCTCCACACAGTTTTACGATAACTTACCTCAAACCACCGGAATACGTCCGCTCCAGTTAGGCAGAAATAACACTCAAAATTCCTGTATTAAAAATAAATTTCCCTTCTATATCTTCCTCATACAGTTTTGCGAAATGTAACTTCCCAGAGGTCTCCCCATAAAGGATTCCACCCCAAAAATGAAATTTTTAAAATTAAGATTTAGCGCATAGAGCATTAATTTTATATTAAGCCAACATTGCAAATGTAGAGTGTGAACTGAACTTTGTAAGACCTGAAAACGTTGATGATTAAAAAAAAAAGAAAGAAAACGTTCACGGTGAGATAGTAGAAAGGATATGACAGGGAGTTGCGTCATTACTGTAGCGATAGTGAAGACTAAAGTAAAGATAATTCATTGCAGTTTATACCTCCACTACGTCATTTGAATGTTTCGATTGTCTCAAAGAGACGACGTTTCTCAGCGTACCTCGTACAATTAGTTCGTAATAAGTAATACACTTCCAAATAGCTATAAATTTGCCTCTCTAAAATGACATGCAAAAAAATAATGATACTTCACGTGTTTAATAATCTTCACCAACTGTAGATGTCTATTATCCGTCTTTCCATCTGTCTATCCGTCTGTGAACATCGCTAGCGCCTAATAGCTATAAAATATAAACTATTCGTTGGATATTTATCCAAAATTAATATTCCCTGGTCGATCTGTACTGGCTCGACGCTTTGCGGTCTTGAAAATAAATTAAATTTGGGGGTACTTTATCTGAAGAGCGCAGAATATTTTCAAAATGTTCTCAAAATTTACTCAATTTTCTTCTTTAAATTTATTGTAATAAAAAAGTGATACACACGTACAAAGAGGGCATAGAGCCGATTATCTATTAACTCTGAATTTCCAAAAATTACAAAAGTATGTTTTTATCGTCTTTCTAAAAGTTCATTATTGAAGAGAGCGTTTTTTTCAAATAAAACTTGTTCACCGCGATTAGTATCTTTGAAAATGTTAGTAGTTTTCCCACAAATTTGAGTGAAATGTGTACAATATTAAAAAAAATGTTTTTCTCAAAACTTGCTCCAATTTTTTTCTTTAAAATGTTTGTACGTTTGGTGCAAACTGTACAGCAAAAGATCACTCATTTCAATATTTACATTATGGTCATTTCTAAAACATCTCATATGTGAGTACAATAATTGTACGGCAATCATCGCAAATACAGTACATTACCATGACATTATACAGTACATTTTCTTATGAAGTTTCACGAAAAATCTATGGTTTTGCATGAAAATAAGCTTTAAAATGCGCATTTTTATAAACGCTCAAAAATTGGAGCCGTTTTCTTAAATCCGTTCCTAATTTTTCAATGAAAATGTGCATTTATGACCAGATTTTACCCTTTTATGACATTCTTAAAGTCTTATTTCAATTGTCTATTAGGGATCTGAAATATTAAAACCGCGTGAAAAAATGACTACTAGAGTCCAGTAGATGGTAACAGAGAAGAAAGACGGAACAAAGCCGAAAAAAAAGTTCACAATAAAGATTTAAAAATTACTAGTACGAGAAAGTCTGCGCCATTCTGTTGCACCACTAGCTTTCTTTGCTTTTATGAATAACAAGGGGAAAACTCAATGAAACTGTTGAGAATATTTTGTCAGATCACGGTTGTCGTAAGTTGCTGTGCTTCCGCCTTTATCAGTGCGGAAGTATGCACGCAAACATTTTTAAGATAGCTTCGAGATGCTTTTATAGATTACAACGTGCCAACACCGGTAGAATTTATTACCGGATGTAGTTCATTCTACACGTGTTTGAATATGTGGGCAGAGCTTGTAATGTGACTTCTTGACATTGTATAGACCCAAATCGTGGTCAACTTTAGAGTCGGCCCAAAGCGATGTAAAATATAACTCATTTTATAGTTCAGTATGAACCGAATGTTCCTAACTTCATTGATACTACTTGTTTCCTTATTATATTTCGCAAAGTATACGTTAGAGTAAAGTATGTATTGAAAGGTATCCACAAAACCTGTGAGAGCATTATTATCTACGAAAAATAATTGACCACACTTTTTGACGGATTGTTGACAGATAGATAAATGTTGAACATCCTTGGTTTAATTAAACCAAAACACGTTATTGAATCAAACAAAGAATGATTTAAGGAAACCACAATAAGATGCAAATACTTGAAATTGATTTTTTTAGTTGTTTTTTTAAAGTTTTTTTAAATTTTTTTTTAAGTTTTTTTTTTTTAGTTTTTTTAGTTTTTCGCGATTAATGGACTCTGCTGAATAATACAAGTTACTTTCCATGCAGTGGCGTCATAACCGTTAGTAACACGTATCACATATTGGTAACAATATTTATTCGTGAATTTTTTGAAGCAGAATGATCATATTTTTTGTTTGTTTCTTTATTGGTCTGTTGTTGTTTCTTTGTTTGTTTTGTTTTGTCGAATTTTAATTCATTCTACAATAATCACATTAATTCATATTGATATTATCAATCCTTGCCCCAAAATTGAGTTAAGTAAATTTAATGAAATGTCAGCATAGTTGTTATTTATAATTAAAATAATTATTTTAAATTATAATTGCAACATTACTATTATTAAAATAAAAATAATTTTATCTTTCAATATTGCGTTATTTATTCAAACATTGAAAATAATATAAAGGAAGATGTTATATTTCATGAAGGAATTTTCAAAGTTGTCTGAACTTGATATATCTTAGCAAAACACTCATGGCAACCAGTTTTTTTAAGGATATTCGCCAGCGGCGGTATTTGCAAACCAAGCGGTCTGATAAATTTTCATTACTTTTCTTGCGCGCGTGTATCCTCTGCGCGCGTATCTCGAGACGTGCTGACCAGTGGCGGCATGTATGGAAATGCCAGTTAGTGATGCGACATCGATTACAAAATATCAATGTTACCAACGATCGATGTTCAAAATTAAAACTTAGATGTTAATAAAACATCGATTAAAAATCATCAATGTTTTTTAACGTGTTTTAAAGTTGGTTTAGTAATCTCTAACATTCGCGAGCAACCAATTTATTATTACAGTAGTTGTGTTTATTAATTTATAATGAATATTAAACTTAAAACAAACTAAAAAAATAATATTAATTACAAATAAAAATACTCAGCCTGGAAGTCTGAGCGACCACAGTAATCTCAAGGGGTCGTTACTGCACTCTATAGTAACGAGTACGCCAGTTCGATTTTGGTCCCGTCTCATTCATAAAAGGCGTATACAATCCCACATAGCGTTTATTATACAGCGTTAAACGGTCAGACAGAGCCAATTCGTAGGTGGCTCAGCTATTTAGAAAGAGGCCGGCAGATAGGACTCTGGCCTGGGCGTTAGAACATCGAAGGACTAAACGCTCGCCCGAATTAATTACTACAAATAAAAATATAATGAAGAAACAATATTTTATGCACATATTTGTGAAGGAAATTGTATTTTCCTTCCTGTTTGTTGGCGGTGCCATGGCACGCCCGCACTACCCTACAAGCCGCCACTCACGTGACTGTTGACCATAAACAACGCGGTTTGTAGTGCACCTGTAAAAGTCAGTCCAGCAAGCCCGAGGAGATGAGCGTTGAAGGAGTACTGTGGTGTTAAATGTGATTGCTTCTACTTCTTTCGTCATCTACAGGCCTGCTATTGTGAATAAAATGCCAAAATGAATAAAAGTGGAATTAAGTGAGTGAATGAGCTTGCAGTTCATTCATACAACTCACCCTTCACCAACTTATTTTCACGTATCTCTTATTTTATTGAAAGAAAGAAAGAAAGCAATTTTTCTGATAATTAAATATATATATATATATATATATATATATATATATATATATATATATATATTAGAGTCTAGTATATACTGCTGAGAGGCTTTTTAGTGCGTCAATTTTTTGAGCATCTTTGCAAACACCTGTAAAATGTGTCGTTAACCGCAATTTAAGTGCAATTTTAATGAACCGATTATTTCCCTAGATTTAAAAATAAGGTCCGTTTTATTTTGATGTGTGTTTCAGACGTTGGAAAAAGACATTGTATGTTTTCGTTACAGTAATGCAGTGGAAAGAGTTTAGCGAGATATGGCTGAAATAATAGTAGTATTCAAGTTGGAATATAAGTATTAGAACGTTACGAAATCGTGACAAATACCAGAAAGACTGGACCATGCTATAGCACCACTAGTATCGAAATAATTCTACCCTCAACTATGTTTTATTAGTTTCTAACCAACTCTTTTCTTTGTCCTCACGCAGGTTGTATCGCCATCGGATTTCTCAGTTCTGCGTCTCGAAAGTTCGCGAAGAGAATTGGTGCGTGGTCACCCACAAACGGCGCAACCATTCGGAGCAGGTGCTCCTAGTGGACCACGCCCAGTTGTGACACAACGCCTGCTGACAATCAAGTGCGTAACTGCAACCCTCTCTCGAGGTTCGTTAGCTCATCACGTGTGGCACACGTGTGAGCTACGAACTGCGCCTCCGTTCTTCTTTGAAAAGGTTCGTATGTAGATGAGTTGCATTGATAATATCATTGGCGCTGGTTTGTTCAAATGTGCAAGGAGAAAAAAGGGAACTGGCTTGTATGCCATTCTTAAAAAGAACCTTCCAACATCTTTTTAGGCTTTGTGTTTAAATTCGAAGGAATACTATATTGGTTAGGCGGAAGAGCAGGCCTTATGGCCTGAGCCTCGCCATTAATAAAGGCATTGTTATTATTATTACTATTATTATTATTATTATTATATTCCTTCCAGTAGTACATGGAATCGAGAATTTTGAGGAAATATCTCATGAAATTCAATGTATCATGAACCGTTTTTTTCTCCTTCACAACCTGCGCCCATGGTAATTAAAATGTTCTATGTGTTCTACTTCACATCCTCCAATTAGATTCTACCTAAAACCAATCAGAATTTGCCGCTTGCTCTTGCACATGTTGCAGAACCTTAATAGTTACACCATCGAAGCAATAGACGTGTTGATCTCCCGGTTGTGAATTTCGCTGCTTTTTCTTTGGGATGACGGCCCTCCCGACGTATTCCTGAAGAAGACGCAGGCACCCCAATCGCCCGCCCGCTGTCGACACCCGCGCGCACTTTAAACCAAGTTTCCCGCCGGTTCCTCGACCTCCGCGCCCCGTCGCCTGGGAACGGCGACGCCCTTTCCCCGAGAGGTGTAGGCCCCGACCGTAGCCGCCCTATGAGCACACCGGACGAAGTGTTCCCGTCCATGGACGACACCGCCTTCGGACGTTCCGCTTTGATTCTTGCGAAATCCGCCTTTGGTGGATTGGATGGCCGAGTGATCGCATCGAATAGGTAGCCGACCAGGAGGTAAACAGAAAAAAAAGCAACAGCAACAGAATATTGCTGTGTGACCTTCATGGACGATTTGATGTTCGCAGGCGTCATGTCTGACACTGGGAAAGAGGACTCAGCGGAGCTCATGTAAGTTTGATTGTGTCTGTGAAAATGGGCGGGACCTACAAGTCCGACTGACCCAAGAATGCCTTACAGGGCGTCTTATTCGAAACATGTTTCTCTCGTGGCTGAGACCGGCTACACTCCAATAACATGGCCCTTTGGACGTGGATATACCGAAACCATATCGCGTCTGAACTTAACATTTATGCTGAATGGACAACAATAACTTTTAACATAATTGCTGATGTTATATACTGCTATCATAAATGTTTCTGGTAAAATTTATTTTTATTTAACATCACTCAGAGTAACCTTCAAGAGCGTAATTAACATTCGGAATAATTTTAAAATTCCAATGTTACTAATGAACTGTCGCATAGTAACTTCCTCCTGTCAGGTCTAACAGTAACGGACACAATAAATTATACCCTAACTTCTTGATATATGTTACCTAACACTTCTTTTTCTATCCAAGTTTTATATCGATAATATTACTTCACTCTTACTTTGACAATTAAATATTTTCGTAGTGTGGTTATCGCGATTATGTTACTCCATTGCAAATACTTGTAGTCAGAGCTTTTAACTATCACTATTATTTTTTTCTCTGATAATTTGTTCATAATTATGAACACTATTTGCTAAATGAAAATGATATAATATATAATTATAAATAATAATAATAATAATAATAATAATAATAATAATAATAATAATAATAATAATAATAATAATCCGGTCCCCGTAGCGTAGTAGAGGATGAGCAGCCATCCTCTACTCCGAGGAGGCTGCAGGTTCGAGTCCTGCGTAAGGCATGGTCGTATTTGTATTTGTCCCTTCAACTCTCACTTCATAATTCACACTTCAAGGGATAACAACCTTGACGTACTGAGGGATACAGCTAAAAAGCTGACCCTATAAATTACACACGTTAATCGTGTAGCTTGGTCAGTAATGGCCTATCGTACGCCAATAATAATAATAATAATAATAATAATAATAATAATAATAATAATAATAATAATAATCTTTCCTTAAGGTTTTCTTCTGGTGACAAGGGAATAATATTGTTTTCTCATTTAATTCACCCATTCAGTAAACAAAACCAAAATATTTGCCATTAGAAGAGTGATTAGTAGCTTTTATTATTTTGTAATAATGTTGGATACCTCTTAGCGATATTTCTGGCAACTTTCCATTGCATTATTCACGCTAAATATTTTACTAATTATGAAAATGAATTGTAGATTTATGAATAACGTGTGTGTGTATGTGTGTGTAAGTGTTCGGTCGAGCGATGTAGAAAAGTAGTAAGAAGGTAGAGAGAGAGAAAGATAAAAATATGTGGTACGAAATAAAATAAAATATGTGGTGAAAAGTGAGTGAATGCGTGGAAGCATATCAAGTAAGTGCTAGCCGCCGAAGACGGTAGATATGATGCGACTGAAGACAAGCGACCGAGAGGTAGGGAACAGCAGAGTAGCTATGGTAGCTTCAAAGAGAGAGCGTGAGAGATGGTTGCAGGAAAAGCGCCAACAGTGCAGAGAGAAACAGAGCGATGAGGAAGTTGCAAGGGAAAGAGAGAATGAGTGAGAGTTAGAGCCAACGAGTACAAGCGAGAGAGAGAGAGAGAGAGAGAGAGAGAGAGAAAGAGAAAGAGAGAGAGAGGGAGGGAGGGAGAGGGGAGGGAATAGATTTGACTACATTATTAAGTAAGTATAGAAAACAGACGGTATTTGTTAGCGCTGAACAAATTTGAAAACCGTAACATTTTTTTCTTCGCGTAATGAACAAAGTTTTAGATTAACGTGATTCCACTTCGCCCACAGAGCAAACACGCGTTCTCGTGCGCTAATCCGTAATGTACTCGTGTTTACAACGTCGTATGAGAGACGCCCATCGGGCAGCTTAGTTGAGGGGTTTCGCCGACCATACGCGCAGCGGCTGCGTAGTCGAGAGATGTGGCGACGGCGGCGATGTTATTTCGTCTCGGGCAAGGGCGGGTCGGCGCGGCGGCGGTCGGCGCGCGGCGACCTGCGATCGGCCGCGCGGAGCGGCGTGGAGACGAACTGCGGGCGCGGAATGCGCGCGACGCGGGGAGCGGAGCTGGAGTGGAGTACACCGAGCGGCGGCGGGGGGAGGGACTTCGGCGCGGGCCGCCGGGCGGCGGCGCGGCCCCGGGCCGCGTTCCGGTTGTTTGCGGGACGTATGGTGGGAGCTGCGTGGGTTGCCACGGAGCGGGCGCAGCGGAAGCTCCGCCTCGCCGCCGCCGCCGCCGCCGTTGCCGTCCCCGAACCCTGCCTGCCGTGCCTGTCGGTGACGGCGCCGCCTCCGCCACTTGTACCGCCCTTCGCTTCGGGCCAAGCAACCGCCCTTTGCCTCCAATGCAGCTTCCTGCTCGGGAAATTCTCGAGCCGCACACGGTGTCTGGGTTCCGAATTTTTTTTTTTGAAAATCTCGATTGAAAAGGAAGATGCGATTGATGAGTACCTTCCGAGTACTGAATGATAGGGTGCGAAACCTGCCGCCGAGTGCTTTCTGATTAATCGCATTCTCTTTGAATGAAAAATCAAAACAAAACAAAAAAAACTTAATTTACAGATTGTTCTGATTACAGCAATGTTGAAAAGATCGACTATCAACATAATTTGCTATGATGACACGGAATTTGCAATTGCACGCTTTCTACCTCTGCCGTACACTTAAGGTTTCACTCTTCGTTATTTTATGTGAATTTCATATGAGGATATAAATTATTGTATAATTTGAAAGGTAAATATTTTCCACATTTTTCGATCGCTTCTACATATTTTGTGCGAAATTCGCATAAGAATTTTTTTTTTTTTAAATTTGAAATCGAAACATTTTCCACTCTTTTTAATAGTGTGTTATTTTATTTCGTTACTTCAGACCAAGATAGTTATTTTCCAATTTCTGTTTGTTTTTTGGAGTGGAATTTATTTTGATTCACAGCGTATTTGAACTTCATCAAAACCAATTCGCTCTTGTTATGAATAACAAGACAGAAACATTATAAAAATTCAGCACTCAAATAATAATAATAATAATAATAATAATAAATAAGAGAATATAACGAGGAAATACATTAACGTAAGATATGTTCGTGTGACATTTGTGTACTACACTTAATAGTGCAATTCCTTAGAACAGTGGTCACTAGAGTTACTTTTCTCTTATGCATTTACAAAATATGAATCAATATAATTCTTGCTAAGAGTGGTGATTGGAATTTTCTGAAACAATCAATTTCAATAGCATTTTTCATTCGGAAGCATACAAAAATGAACTTTTGAAAATATAGGCGACCCGTTCTTTGGATATGTTAATAAAAATATTTTGGAGATAATTTAATTCGTATTCTCGTTTAGATTATTTGCTATTGAGAAAACAAAGAAGTGGAAACGAAAATTGGGAGAAAAATATACAAGAAACAGATATCTTTAGAGTATCCATTCATTTATTTGCAGAGGCGGATTCAAGGGTGGCTTGCGAGGCTCTCTTTGTGTACCTCCATCGAACCTCAGAGGCACTTTTCCTGCCACTCCTTATGCAGTTTCCGGATCCGATCTTGAATCTTTGTTTACACCACCTCAAGGAATGAATTATCTACAAGGTTCTTGATAATGTTCATCTATAAAACCTTCATCACTGACGTTTATCAATATGATACGTCACAGTACATAGCGATACAAATCACAATAGACCTTGCCAAAACATGGGCAATGTACATTTTTATTCCTAAATCTCAATTATCAAAGTCTATTTGAAAGTCCATTTCATTTTCTAGATGATTCATTTGTTTACTTGTGCGAAGGAAGCAATGCTTTTTAGGTTCATCGCTCCTACGATTGAGTAAAGTTAAAAAACGAGGAAAGGCTGACAGTGCATTTTCCAAGCTAGTTGTTATCATGGGAAGGCAAGATAGTAATGTAAACGTTTGAAAACTATATTATTTTTTTATAAATCGTGATTCAGAAATGCATAGAAATTCGCTAATTTCTTCACTTTGCGTAGAAATTCGCAGGACTTGTTTTTGTCTGCTTGTCTATCATTTCCGGGTGGTATTTTGTGCGTCTCCTTTTTACTGCTTTTCCGAAAAATTGCATATTTAGGTAGCATTCTAAAGACATGAAGTTTAATTTATTGTAAAATATTAATGTTTGTATAATAACAATACTAACTTTTGTTAATTAAAAATATTTAGAAAAATTGGGACAGAATCAATAAATATTAAAAAAAATTGGATTGTCGTGTCGATTATAAGATTTTCCGGTTGACATGTGTGCTTATAAATAACATTTTAATGTCTACATTTTATTTACTGCTGTGCGATGTAATTAATTTGGCTTTCTCCTTCCCTCAACTCTATTAATTCTACCACTGGCAATAGTGAATGATATTCTCATGGAAAACATTACGCAATTCACGCTAATAAACTTCGTTATCATAAGAACTTCCCATCCACTGAATTACCCTTTAAAGGCATGGCTTTGTTGTTTTTAATTAGATTTTTTTTTCGTGATTCATGAATCTTGGACTCGCATGTCCCTGTCCCTGTCAAAATAAGAACTATTGTTCATAATCGTGCTAATCTTCATTTGCCTCTTAACATTCTCTTCTGATTCTGAAGTTGAGTCTCATACGGGTAGTTATATTTCGTTTTCTTCTGAAGTTCCCTTTTCATTTTCTCCATTTTATTTTCTGTTTCGATTCAGATTTTGCCGTACCCAGAATATCATAATCATAGGCAGCAGTCTGGTCCATCATTGGTGTAAACGGCATGCAAAACCATGCCGCTTCGCTAGCATGATGTAAGTACATTATTAATTTCAGCAAAATTATTTTTGGATTCGAAACGTCGATATTTATGATTTCCAACGATGTTATGAAGCTGAATTCTAGTACAGGGTTTGGAGGAAAAATTATTTTATATTTGGGGGGGAAATGTAATGAAGGATGTCTCTGCCTCTCGACCCTCCTCAATATAGTTAAAATTCGGGTGATTGCGGACGATTTTATTGACGACATCAAATAGCATGTTAGCATACGAGTATAATCATGAATAATAAAATAAAAACTATCGCCAAGTGATATTTAGGATTATAAGATGTAATTTCAATTCGAAATGTCATTGCAATTCAAAAATCTGGAATTCTCTAAAATTTTCCAACGTGTGAATATCCAGAAACAGAGAACATGTATCAATAATAATTAATCTACAATTCTCATTTGTGTATATTACCAAAAAGAGCGCATTACATAACGTAACATGCGTGTTACGATAAAATGTTAACTTCATAATTATGCGAGCAACAGCAAATATTTGTGTTTTTCTCACTCTTAATAGTAGGGTTGCAGGACAACTCAACAGCATATACTAAATATCGAGTGAATTTCAAGAATGGAAAATAATAGAATCAAATAGTGCGCCAGGGATTACGCCACTTTGTTAGTGCGACATATCTGTCCATTACTTTGCATGTTCGTTTTCACGAGAGTGCATTCATTGAGTACGATGTAATAGGAACTTTTGAAACGGGTGTTTTCAGGGGTTGATTTACACATAGGCACGGGAGGCATATACCTACGGCGGCGATAATTGTGGACTAAAATTGTGTCTAAAGTCTCTTCTCCGTCGCATGCGATTTTTATGCTTTTTAAAATTTGTATTCCATGCGTTTTTTTTAACAAAATGATTAAGTATTCGCAAATTAATTTATTATCAGGCTAATATTGAATTCAGTTATGATTAGTGATAAGTTTGGGCGATGTTTACATTTTCAGGTCACACTATTAAGATTTAATGACAATTACCGAAAAAGAATCTTCATGTTACAATTCTTATTACCTTAATCGGAATTATTAAAACTTATGATTCTCTGATGTAGTCAGTTGTCAAATAAGCGGAATTCCTGCCAGTTTTTCGCCAGTCAATAAATTTTAATTGTTGTCTCATTCATAATCGCGAGATGCAAATTTCTTAATCGCACGAAATAAGGGAGTCATTCAAGAAGTTCGTTCACGCTATTGGGCATTGCCACTTTTTAACGCAATGGTACGATGGAGCTATGGGAGTGAAAGTTTGAATTGAAAAGTGTACGTCCTTCAGAACAAAAATAAAGTGACTTATTTGAAGACATTTTTGTAGAATAGTACCCGGGTAGAAAAAACGCAAATAAAGGATCTTTAACTCGAGAGTACAAGCAATGCAAAACGTGTTGTTCAGACAATATTCACGGAGTGACATAATGTTCATGATACATTTAAATTGTACTTAATGGCATTGTTTGAAACATGTATTTAACAACGCTATTGTTGATGCGAGTTTTATTTATTTATCGTTAAAAACAGTAATAACTATGTGACGTTTGGGGGAAAAGTATAATCTGCTTTCCTTGAGTTTCAGAATTCCGATGTGGTTACACGAATGACATTAGAAGAATACATGCAGTGGCGTATACAGATATTCAGGCACCCATGGCAAGCATAGAATTTGCGCCCCTGTCAGGTTACTTCAAATTAGGGATTAGGGTTGTTATTTGTTTTAGCGGGTATACTCTAAATAGCATCCCTTGTGAGTGGCGCCCATGGCCCGTACCGTGTCTGCCATATCGTATGTTATAGAGAAATTGCTCTAAGAAGGGACCACTTTGTCAGGTCGAAAAACAAATGACCGTCGTGCAGGGGGATGACATTTCAAGAGATAGTAATGAAGCTATAGTCAAATGAGTCAACTGTTAACGAAATCACTGACAAAACGAGGGCATGGATATAACTTGCTGATATATTTCGCCAGCGGTAGCTGTCAAAGCGGTCCCTTCATACAGTGATTTCTCTGTACGCCTCTGGATACATGGAAGCTCATTTCTCGGGTTAAATAGAAAAAAATACACCGCGGTAACATATCATTTTCTTGTGTGCATTGTACATATAAATTTCATCTGTAGTAATTTTAGTCAAGTTCATTTCTGAATTATCTGAGGAAGTAATGAGGCCTGGAGAGGGGGTACACTTGAGATGCTAGACGACTTTTGTTACAAAATTATACAAAGGGGGAAATTAAAAATAATGTTACTTGTGTACGTGTTTGTTAAAAAGCTTCCAAATATTTTGGGAAACGTGTTATGCATTTTAAATAAAAATGTGAATTTTCTGCTGTAGAATTCACGAGTTGAAAATAAGGCAGGATGAAACAAAAGGTTCGCTTGCGCTAGCCTTGAATTACGGCATCAGAATGGCCGGTCCTAAGGCACAATTATCATAATAATGTAGTGTCTACGTTTTGTCAGTTTTTTTCTTTGCGTGAGCAGTTACTATGCAGGCGCAGATTCACAGGGAGGGAAATTCTCCACACCCCTAAATTTTTTCATGAACTATTAGTTATAACTTGTCACGAAACTTTCAAGCAAAAATATTTTCGGATAATAATTAAAACGAATAAAATTGTATCGCAGCATGAGCTGAGTGTAGTCTGCGACTTTTTACAAAATCTAAATTATTACACATTAGATCAAAACATTTTGAATTTCCTCTCCTAAAATCTGGCTTTGGATCCGCCCCTGTACTACGTTGGTACTTCTTGTACCTGAATCACTTTGAAGTATTAACTATGTACAGTGTCCTCACAAGTAGCTGCATTTTTTAAAATATTTATTTACGCAGGCCAAAAAGGGAATGTTATACAGGAAAAATAAGAAAATACAATACATTCTTAAGCACGCAAAAATATTTCATTCATTTTTCTGAAATCGACCATGAAAAAAAATCGCTGATTTTGCCGCGCAATGATCCAGAACTTCTCATACAACTTTGAAAACGCCCAGAAAGTTATTTTTGCTTAAGTACAATTCTCATTAATACCGTTTCCATCATTGCCAAATAATACACATGTTCACTTTTTTTTCTTTTCACTTTCATTCTACTACATACTACTACTATCGCTTTTCTGCTTTTACGAAAGTTGCGTTCGTAATTACAATTGAAGATTAAGTTAGTATATATTAGACAGCGAAAAACAAACGAAAATTTTGGACGAAATCAATACTCAAGTGGGTTGGATATAAGTAATATGCTGATGACGTCACATAGAAACAAAATTGGTTTCCCTCATTCGCGTTAACGGAAATGCATTTTCCCTCCGTTTTTTAAGGCGCGGTAAAAGAGGCGCAAATAACTTTTCGATTACTATTTCGGTAATATTTGTATGACAAATACGCGAATTGAAAAATTAAGTTGTGTTTAAGGAGTTCATTAGATATACAACTGTGTTTTGAAATAAAAACAGAACTTCTCATTCTCAACGGTCATTGTTGTGTACTCATTTCGATATCTCCTTCGAATAGCCTCTAACGAGGAAACGATATGCAGCTGTTCAGTTTGAATGAAGAATTTTAAAAATAGGAGAGTGGTTTGTTGAATCCAACCTTATATTATCCAGAATACGAATACACTATGATTTCTGTCTCTGATGCGAGCTTATATTTAGTGGAAGGAATAGTGATGCTATTTCCCCCCGATGTCCCGCGAAGGCCTGCGCATGAGCACATCCCTGGTTGGAGGCTAAGCAGTATTACGGCTGGGCCCAGAGCGCTGGTCGTGGGGTACTGTGCATGGGTGGCAGAGAGTGCATCGAGATATGTACAGAAAAAGCAATTCCTAAGTAGAAATTATACTGTCGTTGTTTTAGAGAATGACATACATGTAGCACATATCATATAGGAATGATAATAGTACATCCCCATGCGCATCACTCCTGTCTAATCTTGACTTGTTGAGGAATCGATATGCTGCCCTTGTATTAATGTTTTGGTCCCCGAGTCGTGTCCATAAATGTGCATAATTTTACGATTGTGCGGGGGCCAAACATGAAAAATTTCATTAAAAGTAAGTATTTCTTCGTGGTTTAAAACTATATAATCTTAGTTGGAATCGATCAAGAGTAATTGCGAGAAAATAAAACCAATGTCTTCATCATAAGGTAATATAGAATTTTTGAATTAAAATTTTTGAGTTTCCATCGCATATATATATGAATGTAAATTGTGAAGGTTGTGTATTGTAGCTCTTAAAATTGTGTATATTTATTTTGAAAGTAAACATAACCTAAAGCAGTATAATGTTTAAAGATTTGAGAAAATATTTTTGCATTGTAGACTGAGAACCTCTGAATGTAATTTTAATTGTGTGCATGTTCAATAAGTTATTTTATCGGTAGTTATTATCAGTGCAAATTATTAACCAAATTTTGACTTGTTTTAGGGTCACAAAGTACCCGGGTTATGGATGGAAATGGAATTGACAGCTGCCAGTCGACAGAAGATGAAGGAAGTGTTCCGAAAATATGCCCACAATCAAATAATACAACATCTTCCATAAACAAAAAATTGGGTATTAACATCAAAGATAAAACAAATTTCAGTGTGTCTGCTGCGTCAGAAGAACTTTGTAGAACAGATGCATCAGATCGGGTATTAGATGCTTCTGTGTTGTTAATTGAAGAGAAACTCGATAATGTGCCACATATAAGTACTTCAATGCGTACATTCCCTTGTGACAAGGGCAGTGATATGCAGTGTTCTGACTTAAAAAAAGAGTTAAATGAAGAGTCGTTATTATCAAAGACAGAAAACAAATTTTGTGTGCAAAGTCAGGTTATTAAAGGTGACATTGAAAGGAATAGAGATAATTCTTCTTTGTTGTCTGCAGTGGAACTTTCAAGTTTTAAAAGTAGTCCAACTAATGATGCTGATGGTGATGAAGACTCTGCTGTTGGAAGTTCATTAGGTGAAGTGTCAGCCGTATTAGAAAATCATGAAGAAACTTTGTTAGAAACAAATGATCGATCTGATGGTAGTGATTCTGGACTTGGTTCAGATTTGGTAGAGGGTAGTGGTGCTCAAGTTGACTCTTTGTCGACTGGATCTGCTGATGAATCAAATGGTGTTATTAGTACACATGCTGAGAATGAGGAAAGTATTATAAGTGATACAGAAACCTCGTTTTTAGACAGACTTCCTGAGGATTTAGAAATTCAATCCAAAGATATTGAGACACAAAGTTTAGAATTAGAGGTTCCACAGAGTTTGCAGGAAACAATAGTAGAAAAAACCCCTGATATTAATGTGGAAGGGGATGATCATGTTATTCATGAATTGCCAACTTCTAGTTTCAATGTGCAATTGCCTGACGTACCTTCTCCTGATTCATCACCACCACAGATCTGCAGTAAAAATATTTCAAATGCAGGTACATCTGAATACTTTGACATCCCTACTGTAAATAGTGATTCTTCTGTAAGTGAACACGATAAAATGGGACTAAAATTTTCCCTGTCTGCTGAAGCAGACAAAGCTGTAGAAATGGGTTTAAAATTTCCTTTGCCTGATGATGATGATGATGAACCTGATGAGTTGGATTTGAAATTTCCAGTGTCAGTTAATTCGGACAAAACTGTTGATATGGAACTCAAATTTCCTGTATCTGATAATGAAGGCAAGTGTGTGGAAGAACCAGATTTAGGTGCTATATTGGAGTCTGCTGAGAAGACTGCGGCTGAAAGTTCATTGAAGAGAAGCAATCTAAAACGCTGTCATTCATACGATGATTCAGAAGCTCCTGTAGCAAAAAAGAAAAGGTCCATTACATTTGACAAAGTTACTGTCTACTACTTCCCACGTGCTCAAGGCTTCACTTGTGTACCATCTCAGGTATGTAAGGTCATTCATTGGCATTAAATTGACTATTTCACTTTGTAAAGAAATTTCTGCATGCGTCATATGATTTGATAATTTTGTGTTTGTTTTCTAATTAATGAAATCTTTGATTTGAAATGTAGTTGTTTTTCTTTTCATGTGAAATTGCAGCAAATGAGGAAAATGAAGTTTCAGTAACCATATTTTAATACATTTCATTCAGAAATTTAGGCCATTTCTTGAAGTCCTAAAGATTATTCTGTTGTTGATATGACCTGCTCTTGAGAAAATTTTACATTTTGATGTAATCAAACTGCAGAAACATATTCCAGGTTGTGAGTGCTTCTGTACTTGTGCAAATAGTCTTTTTGTTTTTGTACAGAGATAAAAAATTTGAAGTGATTGATTATTTCTAATAATGCTGTACAAAGATGCTTTTGTTTCATCAGTTATTAAGAGGTGTGAGATTTTGTAGATGATATTCAGTTTCTGAATTTGATTTCTAAGAACCTAGACTGAAAAATAGTTTTGGTTTGAAGATGATATTTATTGGAAAAGGGTCAAAAGTCATGCGTATTATTCTACACAAGTTGTGTATATACACTTTGCTTATGACAAACTAAACAAGAATAATATGTTTTTCTTTCTGTCCTTTCTCTACTAGCTGTCATTGAGGGATGGTAAATGAAAAGATCATTTCTGATTATTCTGCTTGTATACGACTACTAATCCTTTTAAGGAGTTAACAGGTCTGAATTTACTAGAGAAACAATTGAAAAATTTGAGGGAATAATATTAGAATCATAATAATTGAAGAATGATTGGGAATATAAATCAAAAAAGAATCTTAATATAAATCTAGGAGAATTGCAGAATGTGAATTCGCAAGAATATTCCCCCAAGATTTCATCTGCTTCTGATATAATTTTTCAATTCTCTTCTTCATCTTCTCTTGCATTCTTACTTTCTGAATTATCTCAAATCCATGAAAATATTTATTGTATGAGTTGTAACTGTAATTCTAAACACTTAAAACTCAAGACATAATTTTCTGAATTCATCTTATATTCAGTAATTGGAGCCCTCAATTTCGAAAGGTTTGTGTGTTGGGAAGATGGGAATTGGGTGTGATGGGAAGAATCACATCATGATTTCATCCTATGAGAAATCTAATGTTATTGATAATCTTGAACTAAAACACTTGATTTGAAAGTATTTAGTTATCCCCATTAATCTTGTATAAAGACAATTTCTGAAGAATAGTTTTTCTTGAAATTGTGTTTTTTTTTTTTGAGCTCGTTCTGTAACAATGTTGGAAAGTCCTGTCAATAGATCATTTGTAATTTTATATTATTTCTTTACACCATGGATTTACATTAAAATGTATGCTTGATAATATATGACGTAATAATATAAACAAAAGAACCCAAAAATACTACTTAAAATAATCATGATTTAAAGATTGATTTTTTTTATATCATGATTATTGTGAATTGTGTTAAATATTATACTTATTTTTGTTGTTATGTTTCACTTTATTTAAACACATTGTATATTTGTGTGTGTAATCATGTTGGATGTGTAATGTATATATTGGCACAAACAAATAATGTTATTATAAAATATGAAATTTTTGATTTACATATGATGCTTTTGATAATATTTTCAACCTCGTTATCCAAGTTAATAATAGGGAAGGATAACAGATAAACAAAATTCTTATTATTTATTAAGTAATTTACTTCGTTTTGATGTGTATTTCCTTTTTAGAAAAGAACTTTTGCATAAAAAGTTTCTTTCATGTTGGAAACGTTAGGAACTGTAGCCTAGGTAATGGTGGTTCCAGTGTATTTGAAATTGTTTCATGTAGAGGCTTTGATGGAAATAGGCTGTAAAAATGTGCAATTAATTTGCCACTTTAGATGGAACCTTACAGCAATGCAAATTTTATTTTTAAATGTTTCTGTTCCATATCATTTTGCGAGCAGGTTGTTATTGGTAGTTTGTCAATGAACAGCTTGTTATCATTAGATTATATTAAATTATTTACTGACATATGGGAATTGTGTCATTGTCTGATTTCAATGATTAGATAATTTTATCATTAGCGTTTTGTGTTTTATGTTGTATATTTTTTGCAATCTTCAGTTGGGTATCTGTCCTAAGTGAGATAAATCAACTTTGTTTTCTGCCCAGACCTTGCAAGCTCTGAGGATGATCCCTACGAGATCGAAAATATCTTAAGTTAAATTATATATTTGATACCAGACAACATCTTTTATTTATTTAATTATTAGAAGGTATCTACCCCTCCAGCATTCTTATTAGAGATAAATCAAATTATCACATTCAGGAAATTTGTGTTCAGAAGGGTGAAAAAATAGTCGTTGCTTTTTTTTTTCTTCTTTTCTTTCTTTTTTCTTTTTTTCTTCTTTCTTTCCTCCACTGATCAATTGTACCTTTTGCCAAAAAATTGATTATGTGAAAGTTCCCAAGAATACATACTTGTAAACTCAGATGTTTAATTTTTTAAATTTTTTCATT
Organism: Gryllus bimaculatus; assembly: GCA_017312745.1. Classification (NCBI taxonomy): domain Eukaryota; kingdom Metazoa; phylum Arthropoda; class Insecta; order Orthoptera; family Gryllidae; genus Gryllus; species Gryllus bimaculatus. The sequence continues at coordinate 1,312,956 of BOPP01000009.1, read as the reverse complement.
TGTAACTCATTGATGCCCATCTTCATTTTTACGGCATGTTTTGTCATTGTTTCAAGAGGTTTATGGTTCAGATATGTCTTCAAGCTATTTTTCATACGAAGGACTGCACAGTTTTTCTGTGGGAGAGTGTCATAAAGCAGTCTCCCACCTCTTGAGTATGTTGAAAGACTTGTGGTTCCATCCAACAGCCAGAACAAAAATATCTGAAGGTACAGTAGAGGAATACCCATTTCAATGGCTACATTGTAATGCATTTTCTGTAAAATCCAGTATTTTTATTTTATTTGATTCAGTTCATATTTATTTCTTAAACTGGGTTGTTATGGAGAGTGACTTTGTTTTTAATTTCGGTAAACTAGCGTCTTGGTATAAATGTCAGTTGTATTTCGTGTGTTTCGGGGCTGCATGCATGGTGTAAGAACGTTGGTGGTTTTCCTTACGGGGTGACCACAGGTGCTGCAGACTTTTTTCTGAATTTGTTCTAGATCCTGAGAGTTAATTTGTTGAAAGGGAGAGCTAACATCAACTTCATATATTTAAAAAAAAAATACAAATGTTAAAATTTTTAAACTTATGTTTAAGTGAAATATTTGAATTATGTTGAAATAAAATGTTACATTTAGACATAATACAAGTTTTCACATAGAGGTATTGTAAAATCGCCAGTGCCAAGTCAACAAATAGGCCCACCAAGCCCAGACCTAAGTCCTGTAATTTTGGGAGAGAATAATACAAGTTTGAAAAATGTTGAATTAACTTTAATTTTTAATTATGAATATTTAGAAAATAAATAATTAAAATAAAGAAAAATGTATTTCATCCATTACAAAATATAAAAAGATTTGATTGTCAATTCATTTTAACTATAAATAGTTGAAAGATGGGAAAGGATTCTGAAACGCGAAAACGTGCGCAGATTATCTTCTGCCCCATACATTACACACATTTTTACTGTTTTTTGACTAAATAAATCTAAATCTATGTTACAATTTTACTCAGTTTATTCAAAATGATTACTTTTATTAAAAATGTGTGTATGTATACATGCATGGATGCATACATACAAGACACCCACATTCATATACAGTATTCCCGTTATTACTATTCCTACTCGTACTTTTTTGTTATTTCAAGCAACAATTTAAAAAAAAATCAACGATTTTAATGGGTTGTTCGAACCGAAATTGCTGTTGAAATGTAGCGAATTGATGCATTTAAACACGTTAATGCCTGGTATAATTCTGTGCGTGTGGTAGCGCTTTTGCAAGATTAGTGCGTTTTGAATGCCCTTTCGAACTTCGGCGCGGACTATACTGCTATTTATCCAACTCTACCCCTGGCAGGTATCCGCTGTTCGCTGTTTCATTCAGTCGAGAGCTTGAACGTCACCATAGTGACGTCACTAAGACGACGTTCAAGCTCCCGATTCGATGAAAGTGTCAACAGCTGATACCTGCCTGGGGCAGAGTGGGATAAATCGCAGTATAACCACTCTTGCTTTACACCGGCCTCTCCCTCCGAATTAGTGATGTTCACCCGGGCGTCGGGTTGACGCGTGTTAAGAAACGCTGTTTGAAGCGCTGTTTCGCATAAGAGGGTTTATCTACGACGCGCGTTTATGAAACTCTCGTTTGAGACGTGCATTAATCACATGCATATAGCAGCTAAGCGCGGTTTAAGAAGATTCGAACCGACGTGACGTCAGTCATGAATACACCCTGTCCAGAAGCGTAAAATGCTATAGTGATCTCGGCTAAATCGACATCTAGCATGCAGGAATTCCAAATCGTGCTTATCTGTTTCGTTTAGGATGTCGTTGTCTATTGAAGAAATATTCTCATTATAAAACATTCGAGATAATATATAAAATCAATGTTTGTTGGTGGATGTTTAATGCGCTTCCGCACCGTTCATCCGCTTGCAATAAAACTGTCAACTTATTGCTTGCACTTCCGGAAAGAATATAGGCATAGTATGATGGGAATGTGTATATGCCTGCGCACATAGACGCGCATTGACAATGATTTTATGTAGACTCGCGGGCGCTTTACGTCACGGCGCTCTCTACGTAATCCATCGCACACTGATGTACGATTATTAAGAAGTCTTCTTTGCGTAGACTGTCCCTGCGATTGCGAAATTTCTCCTGGGTGAGACAGACGCAGAAAGAGAGAGAAACAGAGAAAGAGATAGTTTTGACGGACGTTATGCGCTGTTTTCTTGTGCGCGATGGGCCATTGTTGCCGCTATTGTTGCATTTGTTTGCAACTTTTATAGCTCCCGTTATTATTTTGCATTGTTGCTAGAGCACTCCAAAAACGCCATCCGTTGCTTAAACGAGCTCTTTTTCTTTCTTTCATTGTTTCTTCCTTCATACTTTCATTCATTCATTCTTTCTTTCTTTCTTTCTTTCCTCCTATAAAAGTAGCAAAACTGGCCTTAGCTGCATGTGACCTGTCAACTTAAATTTGAAAATCATTGTATAGACACAGACCCTGCTTCCAACTTAATTGCATGCTTATATAATCTAAGGATTTTAAAAAGAGTTTCGAGACGTTCTTTTTATTGCTTACCATCATTTGAACCCATACAAACTTTTGATTTTTTAAATCTTACAAGACAAAACAAAATGTACAATGTTCCAATGTTCTTACCTTGAACTGCATGTCAGTTATTTTGAGTAATATTTTAACCGGAAACATGTCTAATATTATTCACTGTTGCTATTATCTTAAATTACTATAAATGAATTAAATTTAAGTAGTAGTTTTAACATATATAAGAATTAAGCATTTTATATTATTTTGGTTACATTGTTTCGACAAACTTAAATTCAATATATCACACAAACATTTGATAATTTGCTATTGTGATTAGTTAAAATTAAAATTTGTCAAGAAATACCTTTTTTTAAATAATAATTGTTTTATGTGTTCCTAAGTTATAGTACAAGATTTTGTTGCATAGTTTAATAAATTATGCCTTCAAAAACATTAACACTTTTTGGAAGTGAATCAAACAAATTGAATTAAATTTTAAAAAAAATTAGTACATTTGATATTTAAAATATATATATATATATATATATATATATATATATATATATATTATATATATTATATATTATATATATATATATATTCACACTCACACACACACACACTCACACACACACACACACACACACACACACTCACACACACACACTCACACACTCTGTGAAGAAACCATTTGAAATATAATTTATGTGCTTTTTTAAAAATGTGCATTTCCAGTATGTTCTTGCCAATTGAGAGTTTGCTACTTTCTGTCTATAATTTTACTTTTCACTGACTAACTCATCAAACACTGATGCATAAAAAACGTAAACATTAAAAAGAATTATTGTAGATCTGAGAAAACATTTGTAACAATCCTGACCTTTGAAAAGATTTTTGAAATCTCAAGAATAACATTTTTTTTTTACAAATTATTACATAAATGGTTTGATTGCTTAAAATAATTTAAAATATGAATTAAACACTTATTGTAATAATTTTTTTCTACACTGGCTTACTTTTTCACTTCCAAAATTTTTTATTTACTATTTATCCTGCATAATTTCTGTTTTCTCTCTTGTAAGAAAGACTTCTTGTAATATTCTGTTCTCGTTTTCAGGATTATTTGTGTGAAATTATCATATTAACAACGTTGAACTTGTTTCAGTTTACCGTGTTAATAATGTTGAATATTACTCTTTCAATAAATTCCCATGAAACTCACACTAAAATTTGTAGTTCCTGTTCTAACACCCTTCAAATATGTTATAAGAATTCTCAGCTGTGATTAAAGGTGTTCTAATATTGATTTCAAAATTTGGAATGGTTATTCTTATTATAATTTTTTACACAAATAATTACAGTTTCAGTCGTTCTAGGGAGGGTGAAATAATTCTCTGTAAGTACAAAATTATTATGATTAATTTTTATTGCCAGAATGCAAAATGGTACTGCACATTGCGATGAAAGTGATTCTAAAGATAGAAAAATTCTCAAGATATCAGTAAAACTGTACAAAAAGAATGAACATTGTTGGGATATATTCTCAAAGGTGCAGTAATGCTCCGCTTATTTTTCTAGAATTTTTTTGCAGTGAATTGAGTTGCAGAAATATCTGGAATAATTTGTAAAATCCCTGTAAATTGTATCACATCTGAAAGTTACTTGTTTTGCAGGGTGGTTCAACATTAGGAATGGCATCTACACATGCTCATGTACAGCAATTTTCTTTACTGGAACATGCTGTTGAACAACGCCGTCTTCATCGACAAGTACTTCTACAGTTGCGGAATGAAAGATTGAGTGCACAACGAGCTATGGCATCTTCGAGTGATGATTCAGATAGTGAAGAAGAACAGAGTGATATTTCTGAGTCAGAGTTGGATCTAGATAGTTATTATTTTCTGCAGGTATGTTATTGAGAGATAATTAAAACCATTTCAGACTCATTAAATTTTGCTTGATTGTTTGGGTAAATTAGTTCATATAGTTGTTATGCTTAGAACCAAGGTTCTAGTTCATTAAACACATAAATGTAATTGTAATTACTCAGAGAAGTATCCCTCTGCTACAATGAGCCGCGCCTCTGGTAAAACCATTATTTCATTGATCATTCTTTCAAGGTGACATTGGTGGCCACGTGATGGCTTGTGCCCTTAAGGTTGATAGCTCACAAAATAATAATAATAATAATAATAATAATAATCATCATCATCATCATCATCATTGTTATAATTTTCTGAACCACCAATCATGAGAGCATTAGCTGCCACTGGTAGCTTAAGCTGCCACTAATGTAGCAGCAGAAATTTCTTGAAAATGTAGCATTGATTTTTCAACAAACATTAAGACACATTGTTTTTCACAATAGAGAGTGTACAAATTTTCACAAAGAAAGAGGCCTAAAGAAGTATTTGTGGAATGAAATGCTGAAACAAAAATAAAGCTTTTCCCTTGAATATAATGTTTGCCAACACAAAAATTATATCAAAAAATCGTGTATATATGGTTTGTAAATCAAAATAAAAAAGAAAATGCATTCATTACACTAATCACTGTTCTGGATGCAGAGCTGTTGGCATAATTAAATCTTTAAAAATGTCTACTATTTTTTCCATCTGGAAAATTTTTATTGTGGTAGATGTGCTGTCACTCTTCCAGAAAAGCAATGTGTTGGTATTTTATGTAACTTCAAGTTTTTTATGAAAATTAAAAGAAAACATAAGTATTAAAGTACCATTCTTGGTTGTAAGCTTATGAAGTTTCAGCTTGGTGAATTTTCATTTTACAGTTATTATGCATTATAATTAATGAGGGAATTAACAAATACCTGATTCTCTCCTATATTATTTCAGTAGAATAGATGAGTTTTGTGGGTTTCATGTTCCTCCAGTCTACAAATGAGGTCTCTAAAATTTCACAGATTTGTGACGAATTGCACTTCAACTTTCAACATATTAGGGTTTTGTTGGGGGGGGGAAGCATCTAAATATTTACATGCAATACAACCTGCAACACGCGAATAGCGTTGCTTAAATTTATAACTTCAAAACAAAGTGTTTTAATGCCTTAAAACCTGGAATTTTGGCTCCAAAGAAATGTTCCTCACACTACAGGATTAGATTTTCTTGGACATTTTATTACACTTTAACTGGTTCGGTACTTCTCAATACTTCCCCACCTGTTCAGAGACATGTAGAATCTACAACTACTTGAAATTAAACTAATTACTTGATATTCTATGCGATTGGGTTGCTCGGGTGTGTACCTTTCTGTTCCGTAATAAAGTTAAATTAAAATAATTTGTTTTGAGACTATTATGTTTTGTACTATTATGTTAAAATACATTCAGTGAGTACAGTTAGAAGGAGACACATTGAAAAAGTGACAGAGGATAAGAGGGTCTTGAAGAAAAAGATACATTATAGGGTTAAAATGGAAGGATATGGAAACCTTAATTAACATGCGACAGTTCTTACATTGGTACATTGGTTTCTTCTTAATGGTATTAGTCTCGCACGCTTCTCCCTGGAAGATATTTTGATAACTGCCCAAGGCTAACTAAATTGGTTAATGATTACACAAAGAACAGGACTACACAGTACACATGCATACAAATTCACATTTTTAGCATTGTAAAGTGAAGAAAATTCTCAGCTTACAGCATGTTCATTTTTTCATTTCAGCCTGTGCCAACCCGACAGCGTAGGGCTTTGTTACGTGCTGCTGGGGTGAGAAAAATTGATTCATTGGAAAAAGATGAATGCAGAGATATTCGATCATCCCGTGAGTTCTGTGGATGTGGATGCAAAGTGTATTGTGATCCAGATACTTGCTCATGCTCACAAGCTGGAATCAAATGCCAGGTTTGTTGTATTTCTTAGTTTCAGATAAAATCTTCATTACAATCTTCTTTGGAATGGGATGGTAGATATGCACATTTTTTTGTTTTATTACAAAGGAAATTGATTTTTTAAATGTTAACTTAACACATTAATGCTCATGTTTCAAGAATATAAATCAATATTTCATATTGACAGCCATTAAGTTAAATCTGTACTTTTATTCTTTTTGATTCTACTTGCTTTATTGTTTCTTCCTTATTTGAGGGTAAAAGAATGATAGAAAAGTGCAATGCTGTACAAATGTGGAAAATACTTGTTTTAGAAATGTAGGGCAAGGTGATAAAGAAAAAAATGTTCATGTTAAGACTAGGAAAAAAGTAATAATGTATTTCAAGGTTAAACCATATATTTTTTGCCGATTAGTCTTTGAGTGTGATTGAGTATTGTGTGTTTTCTAGTAAATTGAGACTTTTAGTCTATTTATAAACATTTTTATTTTGTTGTAATGTTGTTTTGTTGTAGTTTTGATTTAATTTCTTATGTAAGTAAAAAACTGGACACCTAACAGATGCCATTAAAAATGGTGGACAGATAAATTGTTAATTTACCCCCCCCCCCCCCCCCCCCCCCCCCCCCCCTCCCCCCCCCCCCCCCCCCCCCCTCCCCCCCCCCCCCCCCCCCCCCCCCCCCCCCCCCCCCCTCCCCCCCCCCCCCCCCCCCCCCCCCCCCCCCCCCCCCCCCCCCCCCCCCCCCCCCCCCCCCCCCCCCCCCCCCCCACCCCCCCCCCCCCCCCCCCCCCCCCCCCCCCCCCCCCCCCCCCCCGAGCAAATATCATTCTTCAGTCAGCACAGTTCTTTGAAGAAACTGGAGCAAGTCCTGCAATGATTTTTTTTCCCAAAGCTTTAGGATAATATAAGTGACATTTAAATATTATAATTTAAAATTTAATTTATCATTTCGTATCTAAAAAAAATTGCATAGAAAATTAGCAACCCTGCCAAATCTTGCTGCCCTAGGCACTGCCTTAGGTTTGCCTATTTATAAATCTGCCACTGCTTTAAGATCTATTAGGAATTCCATCTATATCAATAACACTGACATAGTATATAATTTTATGATTGTACAAATGCTGTCGATTTATTTGCATAATCCTAAATAAATTACATGTCTCATTGAGGTTAGGAATGCTTATGATTAGTAGTAATTTGAGATGTGTTACCAGGATTAAGAAATAAATAAGCCAATAAAATAGAAGTGACCCAAAAAATTTCCATTGCTTGGGGGTAGATGTGCAATTCTGATACATTTACATGTAAATGTCACTGTCTTGTCTGAAACTGCTGAGGAAAACATATCTAAAATGTTGAATGTTAGATTGCTGCATTGCTTCATAACTTTAACACTTAATTTCGTTCTATGTTTTGGGATTTTGCCAACCTGTAATAGTTGGCATGTAATGTCCATTAAGCATAATCTAAAATTGCATGTCAGAATGTGTAGTATGGAAGTGTACATTATTGAAAATAAGTGTTCAAAAAATTTACACATTCAATATTCAATTACACATTGACACAAAATTCAGTTCAAGTTATTCTCTAAAATAATAGTTTTAACAATATATTTGGAAGTAAATCTAGTTTCCAAATTTACAATATCCTGGGTGGTTTTGAGGTCCCCTATGTATGTTCTACAAAGCTTATGTTGCAAAACTGTTCAAACCCCAATTTGGTTCTGACTTTGGCTGCTCCAATTGAGCTAGGTATAGACTTTGAAGCCATTGAAGATATGCAAAATATAAGTGTTGCAATATTTTTGGTAGAAATAAAAAATAAACTGCACTATCATTTCTTCTGTGCTTTGAACAGCAGTTTCCATTTTAACTTTATGCTTCATCCAGGCCAATGTTTCTTTTTTGTCTGTGTACTAATGAAAGATAAATTTATATAGATAAATAATGTTGCACAGGGTAAGAGGAAAAATACTACCTAATATTGTTATCATTTTTATAATAATACTATTTATAATAATTTATTTACACTTTTTTGTTTGTTAATATATGGACAACATATTCATATTAAAGATGTACCCTTAATCACTATTATTTGTTGCCATGTAATCATTGTAGCCAATGGTGATAATTTTCCGATGCAACATTTTCTAGGGATCTTTCAAAGAATTGCAATATGAGTACATAGCAATTTGAAATTTTAGAGGTGCTATTTTCTACAGTATACCGTTTTTCCAGATAGCAGGGATTAGTTTATCGTGAAATACATTATGACAATTGAATGAAATTGGGTTAAATTGAAAATAATGTTAATCTATGATGAAATAATCTTAATCTAATCTAATGTGGGGAAAGCCCCTAGAACTTGTAACTTATTTTTTTATTTTAATATCTTCCCTTATGATTTTAAAGAAAACCATAATTCAAGTTACCTTCCTGGCTGGATGGCCATGGTCTACAGGAAATTCTGTTCCCAGACATTTTGTCTGCATCTACAACAGATGCCCTCAGTGTTGAAAAAGGTCATGGATGAAGTGTCCTTCTAGACAGCTCACTGGTGGCTGACAAATATTTGTTTTTGGCACTGGGGTGCTGGTGTCAGCTGTTGATTGTCTCTCTCCATGTGACATGGCACTGGCGTTTGAAAAATCATGATTCCTTGCTTTTGGAAAATTTCTTTGGTCAGTGTTTCGGTCAGTGTCAATTTTTAAACCTATTTACTTTCCTCTTTACATAGGTGTATATGGAGTATTATAAGTAGTATAGGGAAATTTTTTCGAAAACTTAAAAATGTTCATTGAAAACGTGCTTCAAATTTCGAATTGACAGTAGTGCTTAAAGACCATTTTCTTGAAAGCTCCTCCAAATGTTTCAAAGAAAATTGTCATTTAGAACAAGGTTTTACTGTTTAATATACTTAAAATAATATTTCGGTTTTAGTAGGAAATTTAAAAAAGTGTACTTGAGGATGGGTAGTAGCTGGCAAGAGAATGTGGCAAGTTCGAAGAGCTAGCTGAGACCAAAGGAAATAGAAAACTAGTGTAGGGATAGACTGTGCCATTCTGTAGCACCACTTGTTGTTTTTTATTTTAGAATTTTAAAAGTATTACCAATCGTTTTTATTGGGAATCATGAATTCCTTACAAAGCTGTTCTACGAATTTCCTTAATTTAAGAAATGTGCCCATTTGTGTGCTTCAGCGTGTCGCTCCATATAGCTCTCATTGACCTAGTTTCAATGCAAGTGCTATCGGTTTACTGAGAATTGCATTCAAGATCAGTTTCAACTGAAGTTGGAATAGCTACATTTATGAATGCATTTAAGAACCCTTAACGTAAAGTTTACAGCAGTTCAATTTTAAAAGGTCTAAGATTAAACAAGGTTTTGTTGGTCAGAAATTTCAAACGTTCTGGCAAACGACCCAGAATACTTACAGCAGCTTCACACATTTGTTATTCGGAAAGTAGTGAGCAAATCCCGTGGAATGTGGATGAGTTTCTTGCTATTTGGTGAATGACGAACATTTGGTACTTGCCCTACCCATCGCATGTCGGTTATTAGGACACACAAAAGAGAGCAAACATTCGTCAAACACATCGTTACGGGATTAGGTGCATATTAGCTGTACGGGATTAGATGAGGAATAGCTTGCTGCTCTGCGAAGGCCAAGTGTGTGGAGCTGCCTTAAGAGAGGGGATCCCAGCACATCTAAATGAATTTAGATAGCTACAAGGAACTTAGTTTTAAGTAACATTGTGATTATATAAAACAAAATTTTAGCATGGTTTCAACACTTTCATTTCTTGTATTTTTCAATTTCTACTCTCATATCTGGAAAAACAATATTTAACAATCTGTAAGTAAATATGGAATTTCTCTGTCTTGCAAGATATTGCTTTTAAAAATATGTTATCTGTTTTCTGAGGAATTTGAATTTATTTTTTTATTTTTTCATTTAATACGTTTTCCAACTTATGAAACCAAAAATTTCTAGAATTCTTAAAATGATTTCAGAATAGTCAAGAAACATCAATTTACTCTAATAATTGTTATTAAAATTAATTTTTGAAGATTGCTTGAGAAGCATATAGATTATTCTGTTATCTTTGGTTACTGCTTTTTAGTTGTTGAATTAATGATTATACTATTTGGAAGAAAAAAATATTTAACATTTGTATAAAGTGTCACAGATGTGTTTTAAGTAATCTAATTTAAATTACTAGTTTTCATACAATTTAAAAAATGAATTATTTATTTAAATTAAAATTCTGTTCTAAAGTAAAGTTCTGTGAAAGTTAATACTTATAAAGCTTTTTGATCCATTCAAAACAGTATTTGAAACACAAGACAGTCGTGGATAAAACAATGAGAGTTTATGGGTATGAGTGAAAATATAAAAACCCTCCATAGAAATGCTTTCAAGATATTAGTAAGTGAATATTTTAGTTGTTAGAAGTTTAAAAGAGATTCTTATAAAAACATTATGAGGCTAAATATGAGCTGTAAATTGATTAAATTGAACACGCTGCATAGTTAGCAGATTGTAGGAATCGAATATAAGATAAAAAATTTCAATTTTAGGCTTATCTTTTATGATGGTGGCCTTCTGTTTGGTAAATAAATTGCCTGGAATAGGTGTGCTTCACATCTCACTGTGCCAATGCAGTCATTGCTTATTTCTTTTAATAAAAGGAAAGGTTTTTGTAACTCTATTTGTGCATCTTAAGAATTATTATATTTTGTGATAATGTTAGCTTGAAGCTCTAAGGATCAGATGACCATTATGTTCAAATTTAACTTTTCTGTCTTAATATGTAGGACTGCAACTTGTCTAAATTAGATTTTACATGGTGTGAGGGACAGTTTTTTGAAAGGTAGAAGATGGCAAAATAACAGTATTGGAATACAAAAATTAATTTCTGTGATAGCATGAATAGTAATTCCTTTAATGAAAACTGAAGATGTTAAACTTAGTAGTTCATGTTACTAATAGTGCAGTTATTACTATTGTGCCTGTGATGTGAAAAGAACTCTGCCTTGCTTTAAGACAGAAGATGGGGAAGAAGTTTAATGTGAGCCATTAGTTTAATTAGCTACAGTATTTACTATGTGGGATCAACAAAAATGCAGAAGCTTCGTAATACCCAAGTCTTCTTTCTTAGAAAGTTGCTTTATTTATTTAATCTTCTTAACGTAAGAATGACTGACAATATTTTCTTGTTTATTTAGAATTTTTTTTCATGGCTTTTTTTGATGAGCTGTTGTAGTGTTCATAGTAATCTTAAAATTACAATGTATGAATGCTTCATTAATTTGTTTATAGAAACAGTAAGTCGGTGGGTTACCTTTGTTATTATGTTAGTAATTTAAGGAATGTTTTGGTAAAGCACGAGTACGAGTGTAATTTTCTGAATTCTAATTTTTTAATTCCAGGTTGATCGATTGAACTTCCCTTGTGGTTGTACAAGGGATGGTTGCGCTAACTCCAGTGGCCGAATAGAATTTAACCCAGTGCGTGTCCGCACTCATTTTATACACACATTAATGCGTTTGGAATTGGAGAAGAAACAGAAACTTGAAGTTGAAGATGAAAGTCCTTCAACTAAGCCTCCACAACAAAGTCGAGTCCAGTGGAGCGATGAAAACACTTTGGCAACCGGAAATGTGTATGCGGATATGTCAAAACAGACTTCCTCTGCAAATGAAGGAATGGGAATGCCAAAGTACAGTGGTTCCCTTCTGCGTGATGTGAACCTGGGAGCAGGAACAGAAGTTGAATCTTGTGTACATGCTGGAAATTTTACCAATCTTCATTATAGTACCAGTACAGAGCCACAAGGAATTTCGACAGGTATGGAAATTGGAGTTTCTCCACCACAATGTGTTACTGGTTTTCCTGGCATGGTGGGAGATCTTCCTGCAAGGGAAGACTCCCTTGACCTTTATGCTTTCCGTGATGATGGTTACTCAGAGGATAATAGTAGCGAGTTGGCTGCTGATCGCATGGAGAGCAATCCTGCATCCGATCACTCCCAATTCCTATCGCACCATACATCAGGTCCTCCCTTTCCCCAAAGAAAAGACCCAGCCATAGTTAATGCTGGATTTAATTCAGGATCTGTTTTCCATTTTGACCATCCTTCAACACGACCATTTCCAGGTACGTCGGAAATGCTGGTCAGTCCTGGCTTTGCAGACGCTGGTGCAACTACATATAATTCTCAGACCACTTCGTCCACTCCAAGTATTCTTGATGTGCCATATGATGAGAACACTGCCAAGTATCAGTATTCATCCAGCTTTTCGCAGAATTTTCCTGTTCATCATTCAGCACCTAATACTTTTGGCCATTATAATCCTAACCCCCTGTATGGGGCAGAATATTCTGATAAAACATCAGGGCAGATTGTGGAAAATGGCTATAAAGAAAATTCTGCAGGTGGATCTTCAAATGCTGAATTTAATCAGCATGCTCTTTCACCTGCAAATGGCTCATATCAGAATTTTCAATCTCTTTCTGATTTGCGAGAGAATTATCCAATGCAGGATCGCTCAGCTGTTCCCAATTCTACAGAATCCTGCAATAAGCAAGTGAATGCAAATATAAATCACAGTCATTATACTAATTTGCATACTGTTTGTCCATTAACCAACAAATTGGAATCTTTCTCTGAATTACTCCAGGGACGGTATTCTTACATGACCCCTGGAAGGACAGGTAGCAGCGTTGCTTATGATGATTCGACTGCAGGCATAGCTGGACCATCAGCAACATTTAATAGCAGTGGAGGATCTGCAGATGTTCTAGTGGAAAGTGAATCTGTTGCGGTACAACAGAATGACTCAAGCAATGACTCTGACAAATGTGATCATGGAGCAGCTTCTACCAGTGTTACAGATCCTGTTGTAGAGGACTGTGATGAGAACTTCGGTGAAATCATTAAGAAGACTATGGTGGAAACTGTGTCTGCGTAATATATTTTTGTGTTTCATGAAAGTCGTTTATATTATATTGTAAAGTATTGTAGTTATTAAATTAGATTTTGTTTTAATAAATGTTGTGAAAAATGTGTAGAAATATTTAAATTTTTGGTAACCATTTTTCCCCCCTATTGAGAAATCATTTATAAATGATCCACTGAAATGCTTTGATTGTGACAAAAGATCTTCTCAGTTTCTTGTCTCAAGTATTTGAAGAACATAATTGAACATGTTATTTTTCGTGTGACATTCATTGTGCTGGATACTCAGATTGACATGAAATTTTACCAGCTTGTATAGCAAGCAGTTTTTTGTGACAATTAGAATTGAGACTTCTCGTGACCTTGCTGCCTGTCAAAGTATGGAAGTCGCGCAGCGATGGTCCAGTACCAGTGCTCGGGAACTGTGCCGCAGCTATCAGGCGATCTGTCGGCTGGGTGTCAATTGCCCTGGAGGGCATGTGGCATGGAGGGTGACAAAAACCGGTGTTTACGTGACAGTTTCATTCAGACTAGAAGGTCAAACACATGCATGAATAATCCAAATGCAAATACTGCAAAGTTCAGGGTCCCTGAAAATGTTACGTCAATATACAATAAATAAATACATATGTCCATACATATATACATACATACATACATACATACATACACTTAACTTTTCAGTTTGAAACAAAATCAACACAATAATGGAGTCCAATAAAAAAAAGTCTAAACAGTGCAACATAAATGTCAAGTGCACCGTATGTAGGTTTCTTTTTCAGGTTCTTTAAAAATAGCCATTGGTTTAAGGTATCCTTACAACTGACTTCGATAGAATTATCAAGGCACTCTGCCCATCAAATTATGAGACCAATGTATATATGGCCTTTGCCATCTATCATGAAAGAGCAAATACGTTAGAAAACTGACCACTGGATTTTGCATCTAATTCCACCAGCTTATAAAATTTCATGAGAATCCAAGTATCCAGCACGTTGAGTGTTATGTGTTGGAGAAATGCTTTTAACAGTACATTGTCAATTCATTAGCAATTCCCATGATTTGCCTTCAACGAAGAACAATTCCTAATTATAATATATTTAGGGTATGGATATTTAGTTTCATAAAACAAAATATTTCAGTTACTCTTTTACTTTTTCTTCTAACAGTATAGGGAGGTGAAGTATTGGAATCACCTCAACAATAAAACCTTGAATATCAGCCATAGAATCTGCATTTATGATTTTTTAGACAAAACGTCACACACGTGCCCCATACACATACCCACACGCCCCCCAGAGACAAGCCCTCCCTCACATGCACTTGTAAACACACACCAGGATTAAGCTCAGTTACATACTGTTATTCCAGAGATGATCAAAAGTGATGCAGGTGGAGAGGAGATACACGCAATTTTGTACCCAAAAATCGATGGATGGATGTATCACACTTAGCTGTTAGATTAGGAGCTTTAGAGCCGAAACTTGGTAATGATCAAAGTTGTGCTGTTCCGGAAATCATTGAGATGTTGAAGGTACAGTATTTTACATGGCATTTAACATTCTATGGGAAATGGCTGACTTTTTGTTCAAATAGAACAAAGTGTATTTATAAGTATATTATAGTTCTGATTTTTATTAAAACTTCTGACATTATTTAAAAAATAAAGTTTTCATTAGGAAGTTATTTGAACTTTCCACTCAACTAAATTATGTAATAATTGCTTTAAATGTAAGGTAGTGTGCTCAATATGTTTTATCTCATACAATTATTAACCAGGATGATAGTTTAAACACTATACTTTAATAAAACGAATACTTATTCAGTTGTTTGTTCTGCGAATCCATTATAAACCTTAGAGATTTCCTCTTCGAGAAAACATCAGTGTAGGTTCCTTGCCAAAGAATCTAATATAGCTAATTTTTGAAAATTGAAGGAGCATTTTTAAATACGAAGATTTGTGAGTTTATGAATATGTAACTTCTAGCAAGTCTTCATTAAACAGATGTCTTTTAACAACGAAGTTTTAGTGGTTTTAATAATGTGGGAGATAACGTTTTTAAGGTAAGGGGGACAGCAGGATTTCTTTGACAACCCTACAGCATATTTGTACAGATCTTGCTAAACATAACATTTCCATTGCATATTCAGAAAGATGTACTCTGGTTTCACAGTGTATATTTCCAGAATGTTTAAACCTCCCTAATTTCATTTGTCTTAAAGAATGACATGAAAGAATGGTGTGGGAGTTTTCTATACTCTAATATCTTCTCTGTCATTAAGATTTTATTATTATTAGTATTAGTATTATTTGTTTTTTGGTCCGGATTTTCTGTACTGCAAAACGTATCAGTCAACGTCGCTACTAAATCCCTCAACCGATTTTCTTCAAAATTGACATCGATCTGACTGATATTTCAAAATAATGAAATGTGTTTATCAAATACATTTTCAAATAATGTCATGTTAAATTTTTCTAAAATATTAAGCATTTTTGTGTAATTTCTATCTTAAAAGTACGATTTATGAAAGAAAATATGTTAGCCTTCAGGGAACATCAGAACGGAATGCAACGATGGCATTCTTGGCCGCCAGACGGCAGCTGAATTTCCGTGATAACCGTCTCACTGTTTAGGAGCATGAAAAGCAGTTATAATTGTCAAATTTGTGATGTTTGTTAGAAAATATTTAGTTTCCGCACAAAATGTTCTACGATTTGTAATGAGTTTTACAATAAATGATGACTGACATGCGTTAATTTGGAGAGAAATTGCGCCATAAATAGTAGGTATTACATAACCATACTAAGGGCGAGAAAGTACGTGCGGTTTTAGAACCACTCATTTTTACACAAATTACACGTTTTTTCCTGCATGCACACGAATTTATCTCTATTCGTTTTCACATTTAACTCAATGAAATGTCGCAATTTAAAATATAGTTAATGTTTAAATATTAAACGTACTCTTCTTTTCAAGATATCTTTTCAGTCATTGGGTAGTCCAGGAAGGGAGGGGCATGGAGGCCATGCTGCCTCCAAAAAGCCTAGTATTTTCGTTTGTTATCTTCCTTTATTTGGCAAAATTGATTTGAATATCTATGTTTAAACTATGTAAAAACATATATTGTATAGAATTTTATACATACTCCATAAACAATATTGAATGTAATAAATATTTATCATTTAATAAAAATATATTCTTCCCCCCCCCCAATGATAGACTTGATCTGTCCCTGGATTTATCAATTGTGAATGGGGTTGCGAACTCGTCGACTTGTTTATAAGTACAATATAGTTATAAGATTGAAGTAGATAAGTTTGCTTGTCTTTATATTATTGTATGGCGAACTGTGGCCTATATTAACGACAGGCAGTCAATAACTATTAAGTTAATACAGAAAACTCATAATTCTTGAACAATTTTTAAAAAAATCTGGTACACAGAATATGAGACGTTCCGAAAAATTTGATTTTTACTCTCATTACAATACTGTAACAATAAACAAGATATATAGAAGACGCCTCCCTTCGCCTATTGCAAGCAGCAGGCATACAATGGGGAGTCGCCAGAGAATACCAATCCGAGCTTTATGTTTACCGGTGTTTCAATTTCAGCCATCAAGTGGGGGATCGAACCAATAAGTCGATCAAGTAGGTGATCGACCCAGCAAGTCGATGAAGTGGGTGATCGACCCAGCAAGTCGATCAAGTGAGTGATCGACCCAGCAAGTCGATCAACTGGGGGATCGACCCAGCAAGTCGATTAAGTGGGTGATCGACTCAGCACGTCGATGAAGTGGGTGATCGACCCAGCATGTCGATACGTGTGTGATCGACCCAGCAAGTCGATCAAGTGGGTGATCGATACAGCAAGTCGATCAAGTAGGGGATCGACCCAGCAAGTCGATCAAGTGGGCAATCGACCCAGCAAGTCGATCAAGTGAGCGATCGACTCAGACAGTCGATCAAGTGGGGGATCGACCCAGAAAGTCGATCAAGTGAGGGATTGACCCAGCAAGTCGATGAAGTGGGCGATCGACCCTGCAAGGCAATCAAGTGGGGAATCGACCCAGTAAATCGATCAAGTGGGGGATCGACCTAGCAAGTCTATGAAATCGGCTATCGACTCTGCAAGTCGATCAAGTGAGGGATCGACCCAGCAAGTCGATCAAGTGGGGGATCGACCCAGCAAGTAGATCAAGTAGGGAATCGACCCAGCAGGTCCATCAAGATCGACCCAGCAAGTCGATCAGATGGGCGATCGACCCAGCAAGTCGATCAAGTGGGCGATCGACCAAGCAAGTCGATCAAGTGGGGGATCGACCCAGCAAGTCTATGAACTGGGCTATCGACCCAGCAAGTCGATCAAGTGGGTGATCGACCCAGCACGTCGATGAAGTGAGTGATCGACCCAGCAAGTCGATGAAGTGGGCGATCGACCCTGCAAGGCGATCAAGTGGGGAATCGATCCAGAAAATCGATCAAATGGGGGATCCACCCAGCAAGTCTATGAAGTGGGCTATCGACCCAGCAAGTCGATCAAGTGAGGGATCGACCCAGCAAGTCGATCAAGTGGGGATCGACCCAGCAAGTCGATCAAGTGGGGGATCGAC